>CM029371.1:2945889-2961419 GCA_017165825.1 Hepsetus odoe
ACCATCCCATATTTTCTTCCAAATCTTAATCTCATACTTGGCTCTACTTGAATCTCTGTGTCCTCTTCAATTTCTGACATTTCACCATTATCCCTACTCTGTCTCCTTGGACTTTTTCTCTCCATTGCAATATGCACAATTTCATCCAGATTAGTAACTGATTTGCTTATTCTTTGGATAGAGTCATCAAAACTTTGGGTCATCCAGCTCTTGGGCCTCCCCCTTGGTGCACTCCATCCCACACTTCTCTCATTTCTACTTCCCTTACTCATCCCAATGTTCACTTTCCTTTCCTCTACCTGTAACATCCTTTCCATATCCTTTAACTCTCTCCTTAATTCTCTCTTTTCTCACCTGTTTTCTGTACTTCCTGTAACAATCCAACACACCTTCATCATCACTGTCTTCCCATTCTGTCTGCTCAATTCTTCCCTTATCACCTTTCACTGACCGTGCCCCTGACTCCCTTTCTCTCCTTGCTGCCTCTTCACTCTCTAATACTGCACTTCTCCACTCCTGCTGTAATTTATTAAGATCTGGATATACTGTCTCACTGCTCTGCTGCTTACTCTCTCTCTCTCTCTCCCTGCGCAGTGGGGCTCCTCCCCTTTGTGGAGGGTCGGTGGGTTTTTGGGTGTTTTCTCAGAATCCTCTGAGATCCTCTTTTCATCTTCCAAGGCTGCTTCTTGTTCATCGTCTGGTTCTGGATCCTTTTTGTCAATTGTCAAGTCACTTGTCCAGAAATATCAAACTTCCCTTCAATGACAGGATACTGTCCTACATAAGGCGGAGGGGTATCATACATCTTCAACTTCTTCTCTGTTTCTTCTTTTCTCTCTTTAATCTCCTGTCTTCCTTTAATAGCTTTTTGAAAGTCCTCTTCTCCTTTTTTCTTAAACAATTTTAGGATTTCTAATTCATCCTGTCGCTTTGCTTGTCATTTACTAGATTGGTCCTTTGGTTTGTGGTTCAGGATGAGAATTTCCAGGGCCTCACAAAGTTATACATCATATGTGCCTTCTGCTGGCCATTTAGTGTTTAAACCCTTGGTACGTTTAGCCCACTTTTGACTTATCTTCAGAATTTTATCCTTTATCAAGGGGTTCTTTTCACACATCTTCTCCACAGGTGATTTCACCTTACACTGTCCCTCAAGGGTCTTCAGTTTTTTTTTAAGTCATCCTTATTATTATTATTATTATTATTATTATTACTACTACTACTACTACTACTATTATATATTTTATTTATTTATCTTTAAAACACTTAACCTATTAATTATTTAATAATTTATTAGTGATGTTTTTACTTTACAATTGATTCTTCTAAGATCAGCACCTCAGTACCAAAATTTTCTGGGCACTCAGTCAACCTTTATCAGAGGAATTTCTGGGCGTTGGTCCAATTTTCTTGTTCACTGCTTCATAGGCCCTCATAGACCCCCACTCTTCTAATGTGCTTATGACAATGTTCCTCTCGCTTTCTTCTTGCTCTAATTCTACTTAATTGTTATAGAAAAAATATACAAAAAATCACTTCACACTCTTATAAGGCCTTCAGTCAAAATTCACACATCACCCATATGCGCGCACACACAAATACACTTCTTCACACACTGACAACCACACACACACATACACAAAGTAGCTTCTTCTCAAAGTGATCACTCTCTCTCACATTACTTCATTCATACTTTTTTGGCAGCTGCAATACACGTGTACACTAATCTTACTTCTTTCAGTTCTCTATGAACAATCTTTTAAAACAACAATTAAGCACTCAGTATTCAATAAAACTGTACAACGCAAACCACAAGTTTGGACGTAAACCTTGCCGTCCGGCCTACTGTGAGGACGTGCACCGCTGACCCCACAATGCGACTGCCACAGGTTTATCTTCAAACAGAGACACACATCAACTTTGCGTAGGAATACCTTTCCTGCTTCATCCTCAAACAAACAGCAAAGGTCAATACGATCTTTCAACTCCTTGTTCTCGAAGCGACTGCCATATATCCTAGCGGCCTATCGACCCACCATCAACGCCCCCTCAGGAATTTCAGAAGAAAGTCAGATTCGTCAAGCTACTTTACTCAGAGTCTGCATATTCACCAAGAGCTACCAGCCATGGGCCGCACAATACCTGTCTGAGATCTCTCAGGCTTTTACCAGCGCTCCACGTGACCCGTAATACATTACAGGCTTTAAAAGCTGACTGCCCTAACAGGGTCAAGCAAACACTGGCATATGTGCTCAGATTAGACTATTTTACAGTTGGACCACAGCCCCACCTCTTTGACTTCAGCAAAAAGTTTATTTTAGAGTGGATTTCACCCTCTCACTCAAATTCCTATGAATACTCATTTACCATCCTTTTGTAATAAACACAAACATTAGCGTTCTTAATTGGAGAGGTGCACAGGTCTCCCAGTGGCCCACGTCCCCCTCTGCTGGTATGTAACACAGAACCTAAACTAAAAGGCAGCAAATCTGAAATAATGCTTACCTGTAATGTTCCGTGCCAGATCAGCAGTGGCCCCGAGGAGCAGCGCCGAACCAGGAGCCCGTGCGGCCTCTTTTCCACCCTGCCGACAACGCCAAAATATGTGGTGGAGAACTGAAGCCCAAGTCTGAAACTTTTTCTAAGTCAGAAATCAAACGAAGTCAAAAATCAAGCAAAGTCAGAGAGCTCCAAATGCTCATCCCAACTTCGGACTTTAATACACTTCATTCGCCTTTAACATTTACATAAATCCATCCCATTTATAGCTTTCCACCAATAATATTCAATGCTGTCATGATTAAAACCTCAGTTCCCCCCACCTTTGCCACTTCAATAGACAGGTCTTTCCACTGATGCCTTCCTGTCTTATCTACCACCAGTATTTCAAGGTTTCCTCCCATCCAGCTTCCCAATTATGAGCGCAGCTGCCTGACTAGAACTGTAACGGTTCGCTACCGGCCTTCTATTAAGAAGGCTCACTTCTAGAAGTGAGACTCTCACTTCACAGCTGAAGTATATTTTTCTTTACCTAAAGACAGATAAGGGAACATTAATGTAAGCTAGCCATCACCCTCTTGTCAGGATCAGAAAGGCTGAAACCTGACCATCACTGAACAAGACACACAAGTTGAAAGTCTGGGCCCAGAAATATCGCCTGTTAAAGTAAAATATACTGCGTGTTTGTACGCATGAAATATTTTACTTCAACAGGAGATATTTCTGGGCCCAGACTTTCAACTTGTGTGTCTTGTTAACACGCAGTACGTAGAAGTATAAAAGTGCGTGATTTGGTCCTTTACATACATTAAGGTCACTGGGTCGGTCCACAAAAATGAACCAGAGCGATTCGTTAAAGGAACAACTTTTAAAACAATCATTGCCTAGTGGTGTCCTTTCCAAACTCCACCATAGGTGGTCCCTCTGCTCTATCATGACATTACACATCCTCAGACCTCCACTTCTTCGTTTTATGAGTCAGGGAATAAGTGTATAATTCAAACAAGACTTTTTTGAGAGTTTATTGAGAGATCTTATTGAACATTCAGTGTGGCCTATTAGCAGATGTTGCTGAAGTGATGTTGCGGATCATTCGGCCCCTCTCATTTTCTCTTCCCACCTCTCCACATACAAGGCCAGGACTTCATTATATGCTGTTAAAGAACTACACACAAAGACGTACATGCAGAGGTTATTCATAAGAAAAGCCAAGATACCACAAAGAAAAAGTGCAATTCAATTACTGAAATTGGTTTAAAAAATATTCAGGTTTCTCACTTGTCCAAGCTGGCCTCCATGCTCGCCATCGTCATCAGAGACAGGTTCACGGAAGACAAGTGCATGTTATCCTTCAAAACGATGAAGTCTTGGGAGCTGAGAAACCTTTTCATCTCCTCTGGTCTGTCCCGGGGATGTTTCCTCTCTCTTATGATTTTAGATACCTAAAACATTTAGAAAATTGCAACACTTCAGTAAAACACTTTTTAACCCATTTATATTGTTTCATTCTATCCCATAGCTCCATCTCCTTTCGACACACAGCGCTAGCAAGCTGGAGTGCTTCTGACAAGCCTGAAGCTCTAGCATATGTTTTAAAACCACCGTGTCACTCAACAGCTGAGTGTGTGGATCCATTTCCCAGCAAATTCTGCACAGGAACTTGTTTGACGTTTCCCGCACTAACCTGACTCTGCTGGAACTGTTTATTTTTCTGTTGCTGGATGGAAGCCTGCCTCTTCAGCATGTCCTCCCTCTTGTGTCGCTTATCCTTGTAGACAGACTGTTTAATATTAGGCAGAAAGAAAATTATAAAAATTAATGCAGATCTACAAACATGAGTGCACAACTCTTTCTGGATCTTCAAAAGGTCTGAAATCAATCCTTTCATCTCATTAATAAAACCCCTAGAATTGAGCACGTTTTCAAAAAGAACGCTGTAAAGTGACAACCGATGTTCGTACTTAGGAGCGGTTCATTTCTGTTAAGCTGCGCATAGTAGTATGGGGTGATGGTGGCCTAGTGGTAGGATACTTGCCTATGTACCAAGAGGTTGCAGGGTGGAACCCCACCTCCAGCACCTCCACCATTGGTTGCCTGAGCAAGACTTGCTTGCGTCATCTCATGAGCTCCCAGAAAACATCCAGCAGGAAAGAGGTACATCTTTAATTGAACAGTAGTGCTCATAGACGACTGGTAGCAACAGGTACAGTTCTAATTAGGTTGCTCTCATAATTGGAAAGCTGGATGGGAGGAACACCTTGAAATACCAGTGGTAGATAAGATAGGGACACATCCGTGAAAAACATTTTTAATTGGGAGCCTGGATGGATGGAGGCTTTGAAATATAGGTGGTAGATAAGACAGGAAAGTAACAGTGAGAGGGCCTAAGCCTATTGGTGGGAAAGGGGCAAAGGTGGGGGAACTAAGGTTTTAATCATGACAGCACTGAATATTATTGGTGGAAAACTATTAATGGGATGGATTTATGTAAATTTTGTAAGTCCGGAGTTGGGATGAGCAATTGGAGCTGCTCCCACGGGACCACGCCTGCTGAAACTCTTCAGTAAATTGGTTGTGCTGCATCTCTCTGACTTCGCTTGATTTTTGACTTCGTTTGGTTTCTGACATAGAAAAAGGTTCAGACTTAGGCTCACACTTCAATTTTCCACGACATATTTAACCTTAAATGATTCATCAAAAATTGCAGCCTGGCCACCACCACGTCCTACTGAGCGTAATTTATGCAGGTACGAGAACCTGAGAACTTAGGCTTCCACTAAGGGGATGGTGTTGGTGGGTCTAAGCCAAGTTTCGGTCAGTAGGCAGATATCTGACTTTGTGTCAAGTACCATCTCATTAATAAGCACTGCCTTGTTTCCTAAGGAGCGAACATTTAGTAGTGAACATTTGATTTTAGTCGGACGCTGTGTTTTATTTGTTTTTATGATTCGTACTGTGAGCAGATTACCAGCGCAGGAGCCCCTAGATTGGCGTCTATACTGCTTCCTTATCGTACTAAGAATAGATATTCTCTGGTAGTGATGAGAGGAGTCTGGTTCTAAGCTAATGTGTGAAATAGGGGATGCCGTGTTATAAGGAACCTGGGTTTCTGCCAGGAGTGTACTGGTAGTGGGATAATAGCCAGCGTGTGATTTAAGATCACAGGACTGCGACCTGGGTGGTGCTCTAGAGAGTCACAGTGGCAATTTTGCTTCCATACTTTGGGAAAGCATACATGATCCTCTCCAGTTAGGATGAAGACCGTCCCTTTTATAAAGGCCAGGCCGTTCCCAAAAGAGGTCCCAATTACATGCTCATTACATACCATGGCAGACCCAGGATCTGGAGTGGTTGGTCAATAGATTGCCCGATTTGCATGAAGGGGCCCAGAAGTGGATACTGGACTTTGAAGAAAAGACACTTGTGCGTCTCCTTGCTATAGGAGATGTAAAAGCCTTATTGGCCCGAATAATTGTTCAAAAGGCAATGGAGGAAATCATGACAAAAGCAGGCATGGAGCATCACGCTGTGGATGCAACCAGTGATGGTGTGGAATTCAATCTATACTGTAACAGACTGTGGAACGTAATGAGGGAAGTGTATCCAAGAAAATTGGACCTAAAGACTCTGAAAGGAGAACCAATAGGAGAGACTGAAAATCCCTCTGCTTATGTTCATCGCATGAAAAAGATGTGGAGAGCGGAAGCAGGAAGTGACCCAGATCAAGACAACCTCATGAAGGTGGTCTTTCGGACATTGGTCCTCGATGGCCTTCCAGAAAAAGTCAAAAGCAAACTGGAAGATGTAGTGGGACTGACTGAAAAGACTTTTGATGAATTTGTAGCCCACGTGACACATACTGTGGATAAACACAGACAAAATTTCAAAAAAGAGAGAGAGAAGTGCTGAGAAAGATGGCACAGCTCCAACTGGGAGAACTGACAGGAAAAGCTAAGAAAAAGGGGGAAAAAACTCAAGCTGCAGTCGAGGAAGAAAAGATTTTGCAGGCATCACAAATGCCAGTGACTCCAAATCCTGTATCACCTGTGAGTCAGCAACTGGGTGGAGTTCAAATACCACAGCAGCACACAACTCCCTCAGTTCCAATCATCAATGTGTACGCGCAGCCTACCGGAAGTGGACCAAGCAAGCCAAAATTCGGCAGACAACAGCAGCGGCAGCCTCAAGGTCCACCTGGAGTGTGTTGGGGATGTGGACAACCAGGACACACCCGAAGATGTTCAGTAAATCCATGGAAGGGACCTAGAGTGCGGAGAGAAGCGGCTTGGCGGGCTTCCCAAACTGTGGGTCAAGAAAAGTCACAGCAAAACCCAAATTTTGAACGTTCAGGAGGGATAGGAGGGAATCAGAACCCTGCCTGGACAGATGAATGTGACATCAGGAAAGGAAGCTAATGTGTACTGGTTAGGAGAGATAGAAAAACCAGTTCAGAAAATAATGAATCTATGGGGAAAGTTTATTTTAGCACAGATACCAAAAGCAAGAGCCCCCAGATTAGAATATCACTGTACTATGATTTATGATAAAGGCCAGGATGAGATCCTGGAGGAAGAATGGCTTAGAAAGACTGCAGGAACAAAAGTTAACCTTAAAGCTAGAAGTGTGGTGATAGGGACATAAGGAGCAGCCCTTCAAGTGGAGGAAAATGAGTTCATCAATGAGTGGTATGATGTTGAAGGAGCAAGACCCCAGTGTTAAATATAGAGGATGGATTTGGTTGTGGTTCACTGTGTGTTGGTCACAGCTGACCTGAACTCCCATCTCACTGCCTTCACCTGCCATAGCCACCGCCTTCAACGGCGACAGGAACATCTGAAACAAAGACCAAGTACAAATATTTCATTGCGGTGCTTCAGAAGAGGTGTCAGGTGACACTCTTTTTCCTTTCCTCCCCAAACCTCTGTCCTATCTTCCAGTTTCAGAAGAGACTCCTTCCTTTAGTCTGAGCACATTTGAGATTGATCCTCCATCATTTTTATTTTTCATCACCTTCCCAACATCCAGGCCCGTTTCAGTCTAAATGGACACAAACACGCAGAAAAGAGGGTTCCAGCAGAGGAAAGACAGGGAGAGTGGACGGTGGAGAAAAGGTGTGTATTGAGTTTGACATCCGAGACAGGAGAACTAGTAGAGTTCTTGCCAGCATGTTGCCCTGTCAACTAGAGACTCCAGAACATGCCCGGAGGAATCTCAGCACTCTGTCACTGTCCTCTCTTTGCTCTACAATTCTCTCCCACCTATCTCCTCCTGCTACAACTACCCTGACTGTTTCTACTCTCGAACTCCATACTAATGAACTCCTCTCCTCCCTCAGCCATTCAATTGACCAGCTCTGTCCTTTAATTAACAGGACAAGACGTGCCTCTCCACGGGCCCCGTGGCTGACCGAAGTTCTGTGCAACAACCGTAGAGAACTGCGATCAGCTGAAAGGAAGTGGAGGAAATCTCCGCGTTCTGAGGATCTTGTTTCATTTCACTCTCTCCTCTCCATATTTACTACAGATCTAGCCTCTGCCAAGTCAGTGTTCTTCAAAACCAAGATTGAAGAATCCTCAACTAATCCTCGTAAACTTTTTGCCACCTTCTCTTCTCTTCTAAAGCCGCCTCGTCTTCCTGTTGTCTCATCTCTCTCCCCAGATGACTTTGCTTCATTTTTTGACAAGAAAACTGAGGCAATCAGAAGATCCTTCCACTCAACCGTCAATTCTCCTATCCAGCCCCAAGCATCCTGTGACCACCAATTCCATGCCCTCTCGCCGCTCTCCACGGAAGACTTACTGCTACTCTTGAAGTCCAGCAATCCCACCATCTCGCCCCTTGACCCGATTCCATCATCCCTACTCCTGGAGTTGGCTTCAGATCTTCTTCCATACATTTCTCAGATTATCAATGGATCTCTTGAGACCGGCCATGCTCCATCTGCGTTCAAGTCTGCCATCGTCACTCCAATCCTGAAGAAACCATCTCTGGATTGCACGGAATTGAACAACTACAGACCGGTATCCCTTCTCCCCTTTCTCTCCAAAGTCTTAGAGCGAGCAGTCTATAACCAACTCAATGTCTTCCTGGCTCAAAACGGTCTCCAGGATCCCTACCAGTCTGGATTTAAAACATCGCACTCAACTGAAACGGCTCTTCTGGCTGTCACTCACGAACTCCATGCTGCAAGATCGAACAACCTGTCCTCCGTCTTGATTCTCCTTGATCTCTCGGCGGCCTTTGACACAGTGGACCACCAGCTCCTCCTGACCACTCTCTCCAACCTGGGGATTGCTGGCACAGCCTGGCAGTGGTTCTCCTCATACCTACAGGATCGTCAGTACCAAGTTTCATGGCAGGGCCATCGGTCCACTCCATGAAATTTGACAACTGGCGTTCCCCAAGGATCTGTCCTTGGTCCCCTTCTATTTTCTCTATATACCAGCTCTCTGGGGAAGATCATACTCTCTCATGGCTTCTCCTACCATTCTTATGCAGATGACACTCAGCTTATCCTCTCCTTTCCCTCCCATGATCATCAGGTCTCTACCCGTATCTCTAACTGCCTGGCTGACGTCTCCGCATGGATGACAGCTCACCACCTCAAGCTCAACCCTGACCAGACTGAGCTTCTCTACTTCGAAGGCCATCAAACTCCGCGCCATGACCTTCTCATCTCCTTTGGCGGATCACTTCTCGTTCCATCTCGATCGGCTAGGAACCTCTGTGTCACTTTCGACAACGAGCTCTCCTTCTCCTTCCATGTCCTTAATCTCACTAGGTCCTGCCGACACCTTCTTTTCAACATTAGAAGAATCCGTCCTTTCCTCACCACCCAGGCAACCCAACTACTGGTCCAGTCTCTGGAACAAACTCCCCCTGATGGTCAGAACTGCAGAGTCCCTCGCTGTCTTCAAACGTAGATTAAAGACCCACCTGTTCATGGAATTTCTGAGGGACTAATCCCTCCCAAACCATCCACTCTCCTATCTTTACTCTTTCTTTCCTAAAAATCTCTCTCTTTCCTACTTTCCCACCCCTGCTCCTCCTCTCAAAAAAAAAAAAAAAAAAAAAGTGTGTATACTTGTTACAAGGGCTCTTAGTTGTTACTTAGGTGGTACTAGCTAATCAGCAGTTACTGATCTGTGCTGGTTACCAAGATGATGTTCTATTGTGGAAATAAAGCACTGTTGTAAGTCGCTCTGGATAAGAGTGTCTGCTAAATGCCGTAAATGTAAATGTAGTAGAGACGTGGATGAAAGGGAAGCGGTGAAGTTAATGTTTATTATTTTCAGTAGCTTGTTTTTATTGTAGTTTTGAGGTTTGAGGCTTTAATAGTCTTTGAATTCTGTTAATATGGATTGAGATTCAGTTCACTTTTAGCATAAACAGACGCTACAAATGTCCTTCAGAGGAGACAAGTTTCACTTGATGCTCTCAGTACATTCCTGTACTTTTAACTTTACAGTCTCAGTACATTCCTGTACTTTTAACTTTAGTCTCAGTACATTCCTGTACTTTTATACTTTGAGTACATTTCTGTGATATTATGCTATGCACAGATTATTGCTATATAGTATTGTTATTAAATTAATAATTATAATATAATGATTTCCTCCTAAATTCCCCAAAAGAACTAGAATAAATATTAAAAATAAATCAAGAATTTAGTTTTTTTGCGATAAACAAAATCATCAGAAAAAGATCTGAATTGTGAGAGACTTTGGGTCAGATTCAGATAGTGACTGAACTGAAAGAGAGGCGAAACTCTTAGGACTTGCAGGCGGTCAGTGTGAAAAAGGAAGTTCCAGAGGAACGGACAACATGGAGAGGGACGATCCATTGTAGTGACTATTACTGGAGCAGCCAAAAGAAGAAGATTTCAACTCATAAAATTTCAACTTGTGCCAATATGTGGTTTAAACATTTAGGTTCAGTTCTGATATTGTGTTTATCTAAATAGAATTGATTTCAATCTAAAAGGCTTAAAACGTAAGGTTTGATATTTATTTAGGTTTTTAATAGTTTTAAAATCACCAAGCTGAAGTTGGTGAATAACCTGAAGTTAAGGTAAATCAAAGTTTTAAAAAATATATATATATTAATAAAGGTTTGTGTGGATGCACATCTAAGCTCCAAGTGTTTTGTTTCTGTTAAACTTGCCTTTGTAACAAAAAACGGTGCAGCTGTGTTGCTCTCAAAGGTTTTGATGATGGCATCTCTGGTCACAGTGTGGAGGTCAGAAAGCATCTGGATGGCAGCGTTGTTCACTAAACAGTTTAGACCCTCTGTGCCAACTATGGAGGCCACTTCTTTGGCAGCAGAAGACAAAACTGTTAGTTAACATGCTGAAAATGATATAAAATTAGACTAAGAGCCGCTTTAATGTAATAAGTCAGCTTGGATGATCACGAGTTGAAGTTTCACACATGCCTGTCATCAGCAGCCATGCGACGGTGGTGGTGGCCCTAGAAGGTACAGGTTCAAATCCCACCTCCAGCACTACCACCACTGGCTTCCTGAGCAAGACCCTTAAGTGAAAGTGACTATTTTTGTCATTATGAAAAACAGCACAACACACAGTGAGCCACAACGAAATAAGACCTCTGCATTTTACCCACACTAACACATGTGCAGCATGTGAGTTACACTTGACCAAGTTACACTAGACCAAGTTCACACTAGACCTAGTTCACACTAAACCAAGTTACACTTGAAACATCCCTTTGGAGCAATTCAGTTGCAACCCCCCCCCCCCTCAAAAAAAAACAAACAATAGAATCACGGCCTAACAAGTTAATTGGATGAAACAATAAATTGGTGATTGAAGACATTGAAGGCTGGCCGAGATTACACTTGAGTGGTACTGAAAAAGGCTCAAGCACAGGCACTCCCCCTGCTTCTATGGACGTAACGGTACACCCACATAAAGCAGGAGAAGGAGATAAGGCAGACCACCTAAGCACAGAATATGTAGCACCACAGTCAATTAAAACTTCACTTTTTGCCCTTCAATAGTCAATGTTAACTTTGGCATTCTTTTAAATGCGGTGTGTTGGTACAGCGTGTGAATTGATGTAGATGCCTGTATGTGCTGAATCTTAGTCTGATGTGTGGGTCTGTGGATATAGACTAACATACGACCTGATTGCCACTACCTCCGTAACATCCCCTTCACCTGTCTCCTCCCGTCAGTCTCCTTCTTGATGTGAGTTGTTCTGATTGCGTCGTCCTTGGTTGTTCCATGGTGCATTATTGGCCCAACCATAGTTTCCATAGTTGGTAGGACAGTCCTTGGCCCAGTGACTGCCACAGCCAAAGCATCCATTGAAACCACCTCTGCTTCCAGCACGGCCGTGCCATCTACCTCTGCCCCGTCTCTCCCTTGGTTATGTTCGGCAGTTAACTTCAGCATAGTCAGAGAGACTTTGCACAGTTGTTGCTGTTGTTTTCTTGATTTTTCCTTTGCTCTTTCATCAGCGGTTCCTCAGCATGCTCAGCATGTCTGACGATATTGGTCAGGCACTCTGTCTTCCATCCTACGCAGAACTGTTCAACCTCCTGTCGTATTTCTAACCTCAGACCATTTAGGAGGGTGTTTCTCAGGCAGCATATTCCTATGAACCATGAAATCACTCTTGATAAAGGAGTGAAAGCCAGCTTTTCCATGTTCTTGCACATTTCATCTGCCAGCTCTGTCACAAGGTGTCAATAGTGTCAGTTTTGGAGGGTCTTCATCTTTCTGCTTCACTTGTCCTTGGGGACGAGGAGGAGGAGGAGGATCCAGGTCAGTCTTGATCAGGTACAGGAACTGACCTGCCTGCAAATCAGGATACAGGCTCTGACGCTCAGTGGAAATACAGGAAGAGAAAGGATTAGTAGAGTTAGTCACAATAACTGGTTTGTGTAAGATCAGGATTGTATGGCGGTGGCACAAATTGTGTGGTCATGGGTGTGGGCTCGGAGGACCCAGGATTGGCCTCATTCCGGGTTTCTCCTGCCCCATCTGACTTAGGCATTACTTTAAAGTTTTGCTTTCTACCCCTATTCTCTGCCTCCATGCCACCATGCTTTCAAAATCTTCTCTGTCTTTTATTATTATCATCATCATCTTTTTTGTTCGCTAGTCCCAGGCGGGGTTGCGGGGAGTGCTGGAGTCCATCCCAGCTCACACAGAGCGAAGGATGGGGGACACACCCTGGACAGGTCGCCAGCCCTTCGCAGGGAGGAGCGTGACAGGGACAGCACCATGCTCAAGGGTACCTCAGGGCAACCTATTGGGAAGGGGTTTGAACCCCCAGTCCTCTGACCATGTGGCCAACGCCCTAAACACTAGGCCACCGCTGCCCCCCTTTTATTATTATATAATTACATCATATGTATTTTATTATTATTAATACATTTTATTAAATGCTGGGTGCAGTGGTGGGGTAGAGGTTAGGGGGTTGCCCTTGCATCGGAAGATTGTGGGTTCGATTTCCTCACCAATAGTTTGCCATGAGGTAGGCCTTGCCTTGAGCAAGGTACCGTCCCTGTCACTGCTTCCCGGGTGCTTTCAATAGCTGCCCACCACGGTGTTTGAGTGCATGGGTTAAATGCACAGGTTCTGAGGCAGCGAAGGCCTAGTGGTTAGGGTGTTGGCTGCATGATCGGAGGGTCGGGGCTTCAAACCCCTTCCCAATAGGTTACCCTGAGGTACCCTTGAGCAATGTACCAACCCTGTCACTGCTTCCCCGGGCACTTTCAATAGCTGCCCACTGCTGCACGGTGTTTGAGTGTGCATGGGTTAAATGCACAGGTCCAATTTCATTGTGATTCACGGTCTGCTGTGCTGTGACCTCGCAATGAAAAGGGTTTTCACTTTAGAATTGTATTATTTTATTTATTTATGCCCTTTTTACCTAATATTGTGGGGTCAGTCACTTCTTCTCCATATTTCCCATATCAGTCAGTGTTTGCGAATTTCCTTTAGCCCCCTTTCCTAGATCCAAGATCTAGTTTGTGGATTCTAGCGGCGGAGGTCCCAGTGACTCTATGCCAAGCCCCTCTTCTCTGCACCTGGAGGTTAGGGGTCGGGTAGGGTTTGAATCCCGAGGTGATCAGTCCTTGGTTGTGGATGTCACTACTGGGTCAACTGCTCGTGGAATCCTGTCGACAAGAACAAGTCAGAGGCACCAATACCTGAAGGAAAGCTTTCTTATTATTGCAATAGGGCCTTGTGCAGCGCTCCATTCAGAATGCTGGAGGAAGAGCCCCAAACACAGAAACCTACATGCAAATATACTGGTCTGTTAGTTCCTCTTCTTTCATCTGTTGCTGGGCTCTGGTTTCAATCTGCCCCATTCCTTTGTTCCCTATATGGCAGGGGTGTCCAAACTTTATGTGATAACCCCTGCATGACCTTCTAACAACCCCTGCGTGACCTTATCTACTTTCTTTCTTCCTCCTCCTATAAACCATCGACCATCAATGTAAAGTGCCTTGGGGCAACTTTGTTGTAAATGTACATAACCCGAGCGTAATTTCCCCATAAGATTGTAAGATAGTATGCAAATACGATTAATCCGTTCCACACCATACGAACTGTATGTACATTATTTCTTTTTAAGCACAAAAATGGTTAATTATTCCATAGAATACAGAGTGTAAGAGTAAACTAAATGTAAAAACATTGATTGACACTAAGAAAACTTTAATAAACAGAGAAAACATTGCAAGAGTTCGTGCTAGACCTAGTTCACACTAGACCAAATTCACACTAGACCAAGTTCACACTACACCTAGTTCACACTACACCTAGTTCACACTAGACCTAGTTCACACTAGACCAAGTTCACATTAGACCGCTAGTACGAATCGGAGGGGGAACTGGCCGCCTGTGTTTTGTTCACAACCAGAAATTGTGTTCGTGAGCGGAGGCGAAAATGTGGAGGACTTTTTGATTGTAACCCGATTTGTTTGTTTTCGGAAATGTTTGTGACCAGAGATTCCACCGTACGTAAAATAATGAGTTCATAAATGTGTGAATGAACAAATGAACGAGCTACTTTATTACCACATTACCATCATCTGCCGAGGGAAGAGATAAAAGGTATCATTCAGTTAGAAAGACTAGCTTAGTTATTGACCGTGATTGGATCAACTTATGACCTGAAAATGGGGAAACTGGATGGTCAAGCATTTCAGAGGGACCTTATGAAGTGCTCTGGACAAAAAAAACACAGCGGTCGAGATTGGGGAAGCAGAAAGGGTAGGTACTACAATCAAGCGACACCATTAGAGGCAGAATGAAAAGAAGGTGCCAGGCTGTCCAGAGGTGTCTTGTGAACCCCGGTGAGGTGGGACGGCGTGCCTGCACTCCGAGCACCAATAAACGTCAAGAAGGGTAACGAGTCACCTCAGTCAGCAGTCACCTTAGATAGGATGAGGATGCAAAGTTCAAAATAGGTTACCTTGATCTACACTGTTATATGTGAAAATGATGTGGACTTTCCTTTGCAGCCAGACACTGGCAAAAAAAATGGTATTTGAGACCAATGCTGACTGTGGTCAACTGGAAATATAAAGTGAGCATTAAAGGGTCATTTTGTGAGAGAATTTCAAACTTTACCTGAAGAAATCAATGTGCACCGTGTTCCAATTTGATTTTTGAGTTTTTTTTTTGTTTGTTTGTTTTTATTATTATTTCTATTGATATAGACATAACTACCATTGCTGCAAAGAAAAACTCAGAAGGACCCACTTCAGTTATCATACTAATCGTGATTTTAAAATCCTGCATTGAGAGCTCAGCCTTAAGCTAATGGAAATCCAGGGCACATCTGCTTCTGGGTAGTCCGATTTCCTTTGTTTTCTGATAGTGGTGTTCACATCAAGCAAAGCATTTGTAGTAACATTAGCTCCCAGCCAGTTCAGTTTAAACTCTACAGTAGAGTCACGCTTACGAGACTGGAGCTTCACAATATGGGCCTCATTCAGAGAAATGAATTTATTATGTAAAATCAGCTCTTTAGACTTTGATTTCCTGCTAC
>CM029371.1:2961919-2977948 GCA_017165825.1 Hepsetus odoe
ATATATATATATATATATATATATATATATATATATATATATACACACACACACACACACACACAGTACCATGCAAACGTTTTAAGCAGGTATGAAAAAATGTAAAAGGATGTTTTCAGAAATATGATTGTTTATTTTTATCAATTTACAAAATGCAAAGAGAGCGAACAAAATAAAAATCTAAATCAAATCAATATTTGGTGTTACTACCTTTTGCCTTCAAACCAGCATTAATTCTTCTAGGTACACTTGCACAAAGTCAGGGATTCTGTAGGATTATAGTCGGTGTATGATCAACCAATTTTACCAGACAGGTGCTGATGATCATCAATGTCACACGGAGGTTGAAACACAGTCACTAACTGAAACAGAAACAGCTGTGTAGGAGGCTTAAAACTGGGGGAGGAACAGCCAAACTGCTACCAAGGTGGGGTTGTGGAAGACGGTTTCATATCATGGCAAGATTGAGCACAGCAACAAGACACAAGGTAGTTATACTGCATAAGCAAGGTCTCTCCCAAAGATTTCAAAGCAGACTGGGGTTTCAAGATGTGCTGTTCAAGCTCTTTTGAAGAAGCACAAAGAAATGGGCAACGTTGAAGATCATAGATGCAGTTGTTGGCCAAGGAAACAGTGCAGCAGATGAAAGAAACATCAAGCTTATTACCCTTCGAAACTGGAAGATGTCCAGCAGTGCCATCAGCTCAGAATTGGGAAAAACCAGTGGGATCCAGGTACGCCCATCTACTGTCCGGAGAAGTCTGGCCAAAAGTGGTCTCCATGGAAGAGTTGCATCCAAAAAGCCATACCTCCGATGTGGAAATAAGGCCAAGTGTTTCAAGTATGCACAAAAACATAGGAACTGGGGTGCAGAAAAATAGCAGCAGGTGCTTTGGACTGATGAGATATTTGAAATATTTGGCTGTAGAAGAAGGCAGTTTGTTTGTCGAAGGGCTGGAGAGCCCTACAACAATGAGTGTCTGCAGGCAACAGTGAAGCATGGTGGAAGTTCCTAGAGCTACATTTCTGCAAATGGAGTGGGAGATTTGGTCAGGATTAATGGTGTGCTCAATGCTGAGAAATACAGGCAGATACTTATCCATCATGCAATACCATCAGGGAGGCGTATGATTGGCCCCAAATTTATTCTGCAGCAGGACAGCGACCCAAACATACAGCCAAAGTCATTAAGAACTATCTTCAGAGTAAAGAAGAACAAGAAGTCCTGGAAGTGATGGTATGGCCCCCACAGAGCCCTGATCTCAACATCATGGAGTGTGTCTGGAATCACATGAAGACACAGAAGGATTTGAGGACGCCTACATCCACAGAAGATCTGTGGTTAATTCTCCAAGGTGTTTGGAACAACCTAGGAGTTCCTTCAAAAACTGTGCAAGTGTACCTAGAAGAATTGATGCTGTTTTGAAGGCAAAGGGTGGTCACACCAAATATTGATTTGATTTAGATTTCTTTTGTTCATTCACTGCATTTTGTTGATTGATGAAAAATGATTAACACTTCCATTGTTTACAGCATTTTTTTCACACCTGCCTAAAACTTTTGCACAGTACTGTGTATATATAGAAATTCTAAGTTAAACACGTAGTAATACTTTTACTACTTATAATAATGCACCTCTAGCAGGGAGGTGGGGCATTGCGACATCATCGCTGTCAGCATAAATTGCCTGCACGCCATGCGCACTGACCAGACTATCTTTCAGACTTTTGGCAAACGCTGAGAGCATTTTAAAAGAATTCCGACAACTTTCGAATGGCATTCTAAGATTCAACAAGCATGAAAATATAAAGAAATTTTATCCAAGATAAAAAGAAGCTTTTTTTTTTTTTTATAGAACGCTGTCCACACTGGATTTTGTACAGCTGGGAGAAATGGAGACTCAGGTAAGCACTGTTTCACGGTCAGGCTCCACTGACTCTACCAGCAGCTGCTGAAAGCTGGAGCTGATCAGCCTTAACCTGCAGCACAGCTGTGTTCAGAGCATGCTGTCCATACAGAGCCTGTCAGATAATGGATTAGAGGACATGAGATGATACTGATTCAGGAGTGATGTGGAGTGGAAGTGACCCAAAGGCAAATTGAAAACTTTTCCATGCTTGGCTCTCTAACCTGATTGGCTAGTCTAAAACTATCATCCCCTGGCCCATGTATCTTAGTGACTGACTTGCCTCAAAACATAACAGATTTGTTTCTTCAAAAGTGTTACTTGATACAAGCTAGGTGTTCAAATGACACCTTTTGCAAAGTAAATAATAACAAAAAGGATTTTTTAAAAATATTATATAATCAATAAGACAGTGACAACAGTCTTGTTCCTGTGTGGAGCAGCCACTGAACTAGATACATGAATAAAAGAATTTCATAACCTTATTTCAATGTCTTGTAGGTGTTCTGTTTCAGAAGTAACCCGAGCGCATGATTTTGTAAATGGTGTGGAACGAGCTACTAAAAACAGCCATTTTTCGGCCATTAATACAACAAATAACTGACAAATACCACCTCTAAAGTGGTTCCTTCCATTTTTCTTTACAGCCATGGTAGTTATGTCTATAAGAAAAAAAAAAAAAAAAAACCCCACACACTTAAATTGGATCACAGTGTACACTGGTTTCATCTAGTAAAGTTTGAAATTCTCTCCTAACACCCATAAATGCTCACTTTATATTTCCAGTTGACCAGTCAGCATTAGTCTGCTTTGGTTTTTTTTGCTTTTCTGGTTGCAAAGGAAAGTCCACATCATTTTCACATATAACAGTGTAGATCAAGGTAACCTATTTTGAACTTTGCATCCTCATCCTATCTAAGGTGACTGCTGACTGAGGTGACTCGTTACCCTTCTTGACGTTTATTGGTGCTCGGAGTGCAGGCACGCCCACTTCGCACTCGTCCCACCTCACCGGAGTTCACAAGACACCTCTGGACAGCCCGGCACCTTCTTTTCATTCTGCCTCTAATGGTGTCGCTCGATTGTGGTACCTACCCATTCTGCTTCCTCAATCTCGACCGCCGTTTTCTTTTATGGCCGGAGAACTTCATAATAAGTTCTTAACCATCCAGTTTCAGGTCATAGGTGTTTGGATCAACTTATCTTCAGACAGCATCTTTTACCTGTTTATGGAAATAAATCCAACACAGAAGAGAAGGTTCTACACAATAACACAGGCTCACAGAATAACTGTGCTGAAGATGGTCAAACACGAACTTCATGATAGAAAAACAACAAAACCTATCATCTTTGTGCATGTAGCAGGGACCTCTTCACCAGTCCCACATCATACTTTCCTGTTGGACAACTGACAAAGTTGGATCCATTCGGTACACATGCAATTCTTACTGTATATCTTCTACACACTGCTGTTAAAATATCGTTTGTTCACATCTTTTACCCCTTGGGCCCCAGATCATTCCAACCCCCTTTTGCTTAGTTAGCAACATTTGCAGAGCAAAATCTGGATTTAACAAGGAAGTTCTCAACAATCTACGTGCCAGACTGTGGAATTTTTTTTTTTAAGGGAGATCAACAAATCAACATTTGTGACCTAACCAGTATACTCTACTTAGCTCTGAACCAATCCTTTTCAAATTTCTGTCAGGACTTCCTTATGGCCTAAATGAGCACTGCAATTGAGGTCATTACAAGATATAATCCACAATGACTGGATTAGTACATCCTTTTTCTCCATTTTAACCAGACTGTGATTTACACAAGTGACATCCAAGGGAGCAAACTTCCACTCATACACACAACAGAGGGGCTGCACTATAATTAACCATGAATGGGCTAATATTATCCTCATCTGAGGCCCCTACTACCTGAAACCCCTCAGTTGAACGTCTAAGACTGATGCCTACTTTATACATTAGATCTCTACCAAACAGATTCATTGGGCAACAATCAGCCACTAGAAACAAAACCTTTAAAATGTTTCCAACCTACTTGTGAGGGGTATAGTAGATTT
This sequence comes from Hepsetus odoe, assembly GCA_017165825.1. Classification (NCBI taxonomy): domain Eukaryota; kingdom Metazoa; phylum Chordata; class Actinopteri; order Characiformes; family Hepsetidae; genus Hepsetus; species Hepsetus odoe. The sequence continues at coordinate 2,965,900 of CM029371.1, forward strand.
TTCCCATACCAGTTGTCCTAAAGCTCCCATGGTCACCTGGAATCAACCACTGGTTCCTGTAAGTGTGATGAACTCACATGTCCTCCTAACTGAATAACCTCTACCTGAATACACAAAATCCCCACAGGTCCTAACACAGATAAAGTTAAGAATAGATTTTTTGTATAGGCTTCATCTGCATACCAAGTGTATGTTTCTAAAATATTCTCTCTTTTACCCTCTAACTCAGGGGTCACCAACATGCCCCCAAGGACCATGAGTCGCCCGCAGACCTGTTCTAAAAATAGCTCACTCACAACCAGTGAGCAGCTTCTAAAATTGTATTTTATCCTGTTGCTATTCTTTAATCACATTTGCATTTCTATAGATTTGAAAATGACTGTATCTAAAAACATTTTTTTAAAGTATTTAAAACATGTTTATTATACATGAAAGTGACAACCCTTGTCATTGCGATGTCACAGCGCAGCAAGCGTGAACCACAATGAAATTGGACCTCTGCTTTTAACCCATGCACACAAACACCGTGCAGCAGTGGGCAGCTATTGAAAGTTGCCCGGGGAGCAGTGACAGGGACGATACCTTGCTCAGGGGTACCTCAGGGCAACCTACATGTGAGGGAATCGAACCCACGATCTTCCGATGCGGGGCCAACTCCCTAACCACTAGGCTGTTCTATTCTAGTTCAACTGGTACCCCTTCGTATGGCTCATAACCTGTGAAGTAGCTCTCAGTTTCAAAGAGGTTGGTGACCCCTGCTCTAAATGATCCACGGTTTATAAACTGAACATCAAAACCGTTCCACTCCCATGGAGCAACCCTTTGAGCTTTGATTACCCTTTATATGTTTTCATTTAGGCTCTCTCAGCTTGTTGCACCTTCCCCATATTCCTAGTTTCTTGGGCCCTCCTCTTCCATGAGTCAGGCTCCACAGATGAAACATCTGACACATCATCCATGCTCTCAACCTCTTTGCCCACCTTCTCCCTAAGCTGTTATCCTCCCCCTTTGTGGATGTTTACACCATAGTATTTGTACTAGAAGTCACTGAGCTTATCCCATCACAGTCCTTGGCTTTACTTCTTCCCTCTGGATCAGCATGTTCCAGGCTCTCCCTCTCACAGTCTTCATCAACCTCATCTTCTCTCAAAGCACCCATCTGTGAGAACAGTGGTTCACCAGTTGTAGGAAAACGCTCTCAGGCTGCCATTTTTGAGGATCCAGTAGAACTCCACCACAAGCAGAAGCAGGCAAAAGATGGGGCTAAGGAGGAGGAAAGAAATACAAAGCCAGGCTTTTATCTTGATCATTCTGGATATGATTGCCTCTGCTCCACTGGGTGAAATGCAGAGCAGAATTTCATGTGATTTGCTATGCTGTTAATGTCAAAAATATTCATTTTCACTAAATCATTTTCACTAAGTCTACCTTCTACCTCTACCTTCATCAGACATTTACTTACTTGGTGCTCAAATGTCTTTGAAACTAGTGTTTTTTTTTGTGTGTTTGTTTTTAATCAAAGAGAGTTTAGTCAGGTGAGTCAAGAGTGAGGTGTGCTTCACCATGAATTCAGGTGCCACAATATATCCAAAGTCTTCCTTAAATACTTAAAGATTGCCCATTCTCCACAGCCTACTATCAGTAACCTACTTTTAATAATGCCCAGGCTTCCACCAGAGCATTATTTGAAATCATTTGCCAATAATTTATTAACAAACGTAATAGGAACAATTAAAAGATTGTTTAAGTATAACCACTACAGTTAATAGCAAATCTGTCACAATATATTATAGCAATTTTTTTATATTTTATATATTTTATAATATTTTTTCACTGCAGTATATGAGCATTGTAACTGTGGATGCTCTTCCGCATCACCAATGTCCGCTCCACGGACAAACTTGACTACATATTGCAAGGCTCATGGAGGGGGGCTGTGAGTTTATATCAACACACACTGGTGTACGAACACTGCGCTGGTCTCAACCCACTGTTCAACACTGCTAGAGGTCGTCACAGTCAGATGCAGACCTTTTTATCTGCCCAGGGAGATCACTGCAGTTTCCATCACAGCAGTATACATCCCATCCATCATTAATTCTAACAACATGTTGGCTGAACTGTAATGCGCTATCAGCGAGCTGTAGTTTTAAACCATGCAAGCCTCAAAGCAGTTCTCCCAAAATTTCATCAGTGTGTGGATTTTGGGGAGGCAACAACAAGGCAGGCAAACCCGCAGAACTATGTTTGTGTAAACATTGTCAGTACGTACAGGGCAGAGCCGCACCCCCACCTTGGTTACCAGACCTCTGTTTACATTTACATTTGCGGCATTTAGCAGATGCTCTTATCCAGAGCAGTGTGCAGTGTGTTAGTCAATGTTCAATGAGTGTTAGACACTGTGTAGTGTTAGTCAGTGTTCAGTGTGTTATAGTACACTAGACAATACAGTGTGTTAGTCCATGGTCAGTGAGTACAGTGTGTGCTGGTGTGTACCATGTGTTAGTCAATGTTCAGGGTTTGTTAGACAGTGAGTACAGCATGTTAGTCAAGGTTAAGTGTGTGCTGGTGTGTACAGAGTGTTAGTCCATGTTCAGTGTGAGTTAGTGTGTTAGACAGTGAGTACAGTGCTTTTTAGAGACAAAAAGGTAGACACAGTGTGTGGGCAGAATGTGTGAAACACGTAGGGCGTATGTAATCTGTACATTGTGTTAGACAGTGTGTGTCAGAAAGGTTGATAGATAATGTAATGTAAGTGTGTACAGTGTGTGTGTGTGTGTGTGTTGGACAGTGTGTTAGACACCCTTCTTCCTGCTTGTTTCATGTCTGGTTTGGAGATACATTGTGCATGTTTAGCTGCTGGTCCTCACTGATTTCTTGTTTTGCATATTTTGCATTTTGTTATTTTGGGGTTGTTTTTTTTTTTTTGATTGTGAGCGTTAATTACATTTTTGCCAATCTGGACCTTGAAACGAACTGACTTTACCCCAGGATTAATGCCTGGACTAACAGCTCTCCTGAAGGACAATAATTTGGACAAGCTGCTGCTTACAGAAACCTGGCAACCTCAAACCTGCTCTCCCCACCTCTCCAGCTTCCTCATTCAGCCTCACACAACTAGTAAAGGGGCTGGCCTGACTGTTGTACTCTGAAAGGATTAAAACAGCAGGAGAAAACAGTTACCTTTTCTAAAACCACAGATTGTTCATCTTCACTTTGCTGAAGAGCTCCATCAGGAAGGCGACTTCTTTCTTCATCTTCTTGGCTTCTCAAAATTTCCTGTCAGGCAAATAAACAGCTTGAACAGAAGTAGCAGGTTTCAAAAACATGCTAATCTAAAGACATCTTTTCACAAAGGAGAATCTTTTCTGGTCTTTAAGATCATTCCATTCACTTTTTCTTCCCCTCCGCATGTTTGACCACACTGAAGGCGTAAGGAAATGGCCGTTAGCTAATGCTACACACCTCAGCGCTACATTTCTTGGTTCAACTGCTCAACAAAGTGGACTAAAAGCGCTGCTTCTGATCAGAACTGGGTTTTGAAGCGGGTGGTAGGTGCTCCCTTGCCTGTGCTGAGTGTGAATGAAGAGGCAGTCTGACCGCAGTGCAGCAAATGTTCTGTGAGAAACTCAGACTGAACGCGGCCTGAGAGCGCGCGCAGTAACGGTCAACATGTTTAAATCTTAAGTTTCGCGAGCCTCCGATTCCTCGTGTTCCTATTGGCTGTGATGTTGCTCAGCAACCAAGCCCTATAGCAGCCCTGTCACTACGCGATTTAGACTACGCATGTGCGAGATCTATTTAATTAAAATGAAAATGGAATTGAGATATTTTTTGTTTATGATCAATAAAGAAGTTAGTCTTTCTAAATTGTTGATAATTTTTATTCTTCTCTCGGCAAATGATGATAATGCGGTAATAATGTAGCTCGTTCCGTCATATATTTATGAATTTATTGTTTATTCTTATATTTATTATGTATTTTAATACAATAATGATAATAATACAAATAAAATACACATTATGTAATTATTTAATAGTAAAAGACAAAGGCGAAGATTTTGAAAGCATGGTTGAAGGAGGCAGAGAATAGGGATAGAAAACAGAACTAAAGTAATGTCTCTCTGTTTTGTCATGAGTGACGGCTCATAAGCACAGACACTCCTGCACTCTCATCTCCCTTGCTAGAGAGAGAGTAAAACCAGGGAACAGTGATTTTATGCATCCAGAATGTTTGCATTGTGCTGCTCATGTATTTATTGAATCTGATTGGGAATTGATGAAGCAGGGCAGCACCCTCCGCAGCAGTGCCCTTCCTCATGCAGTTGAACATACAGCTGAACTTCAACTGAAGCATGCCAACTATCTACACTGATAGCAGTTATGGGGCAGCGGTGGCCTAGCGGTTAGGGCGTTAGCTGCATGATCGGAGGATCTGGGGTTCAAACCCCTTCCCAATAGGTTGCCCTGAGGTACCCTTGAGCAAGGTACTGTCCCCATCACTGCTCCCCGGGCGCTTTCAATAGCTGCCCACTGCTGCACGGGTTTGAGTGTGCATGGGTTAAATGCAGAGGTCCAATTTCGTTGTGGTTCATGTGTGCTGTGCCGTGACCTCGCAATGACAAGGGTTGTCACTTTCACTTTGCGGTGGTACATGATTTTGGGGTTATTTGGAAACACAGGAAATTGTTGAAATTTGCGTCTTTTCCGAGGGCACTTGGCAAGCTACTACTGGACTTCCATGCCTGCCAGGCCCTTTCTTTTCTCCTCATTTTACTAAATTGATGCACGGTAAAGACCATACGTCAAAAGGATGGATGGTGGATATAATGAAAACCTTGTGGTTTACTAAGGGATTTTCGATTGTGGCAGAAAAACATTGCCAGTCGCTTTTAATTTCCCTACAGAATAAATCAGGTAAAGGCTTAACCAAAACACAAAGGGCCCACCCACCACCAGACGGTCCCTTTGAACATCTGATGATGGATATCATTAAATTAACCCCCTTAAATGGGAGAAAGTACTGCTTGGTGATAGTTGACATGTTCTCAAAGTGGGTAGAAGCTTTTCCAACCAGCAAACAAGATGCAAAGGTGAGTGGCCAAGGTACTGCTTAAAGATAAAAAGGTGGGGAGTTCCTCGCAGATTAAGCAGTGACAATGGACCAGCATTTGTCAGTCAGGCAATCCCAGAAATTAGTACACACCTAGAAATTGCCTGCTGCATGATTTGAAACCTGGAGACTGGTTGCTGGAGTTCAGACGAAAACATTGGAAATCCAGGCGCTGGATGGGACCGTTCCAGGTGTTGCTGACAACCCCACCTGCAATGAAGGAGGCTGAAAGAGCTACATGGATCCACGCTTCACATGGTATAAAGGAAAGGGTGCAGTCTGGAGATCAGGTGAAGTGGAAAGGTGTTTCAGAGTCTCATTGAGTGGGACGAGTGTGTGGGCGTGTCCTGCTCTCGTGTCACAGATCTGTCAAGAACGATAAAGAATCACCCAACTCCTCTAGCTGGTAGCTGGTTGAGCAAGAGAAGTGCAAATTAAAATGGGTACACCTTAGCTGATCCATGGACATCACCAGGGGCTGCTGTAGGGTGGTCACTCTTTTGGGGGGTGGTACTACCACAACATTAAATAAGATAAATGAACTAGCATACCAATTAGCTGCATTGGCCAATGACTCCTCCATAGCTCTTGGCTTAATAACCAGTGAGATAAAAGGTATCAGACAAACCTTCTTACAAAACAGAATCTAGACATACTTTAAGCTAAAGAAGTTGGTGTCTGAAATTTTCTGAATGCTTCTGTTGTTTCTACATTCCAGATAATGATGACAACACTACTCTGATAGATCACATGAGAAGCGTAATTGCTACTCCCCCACCAGTAGATAATGGCTGGTATAGTTTGTTTTATACTTTCATGGGACCCTGTTGGCATCTGTTTACAACGATAATACCCATCGCTGTAGTATTCCTGTTTCTCTGCTTGTGTGCACCTTATCTTTTACAGTGCATCACAACAATGGTCCAACGGATGATCTCATCCTCACAATTGCATTACCGGATGATGCACATAGAAGGAAAGTCATCAGCAACAACTCAGATTTGTATCCAGACCTGAATTTGAGACCAAATAGGGACCAAACAAGCAACTACGATATGATCAGCTCTGAAGAAGATGAGGAAGAGTTCTGAAGAAGAATTTTGTATTCTGTAGCTTCAATCTGTGATATTGTTGCATTAAGAGGCTATAAGCATTAACCTGCGGTGCATTATATGAGTTTTTTTCATTTTCCATATTAAAGTGATTTAGTGATCAAAAAGGGGGAATATGATGGAAAATTAAAGAACTCTGTACTAGTACATTTACATTTATGGTGTTTAGCAGACGTTCTTATCCAGAGCGACTTACAGCGACTTCCTAATTACAGGGACAGTCCCCCCTGGAGCAACTCAGGGTTCAGGGTCTTGCTCAGGGACCCAGTGGTGGTAGTGCTAGAGGTGGGATTTGAACCGGGGACCTCTTGATCCAGAGGTCCGTAGGCAAGTACCCTACCACTAGACCACCACCACCCTGAGTATTAACATCAGTATTAACAGTATTAAGAGTATTAACATCACTCTTCTAGTTAAAAGATTACTTTGTAACTGTGAGACAAACCCCCTCTTTCTTTTTTGTTATCTGGTTTCTGGTTGAGTTAAAGCAGCTATGTGCAACAGGCACTTATAACAGAAGAGATTTATAGGTGTTTATAGGAGGTAGAAGATGAGCAAAGAAAGTAGGTAAGAAGGTCATGCAGGGGTTGTTAATTTAGAAGGTGATGCAGGGGAGTTGTTAGATAAAGAAGGTGAAGTAAGTGACCGCATATAGGGAACAAAGGAATGGGGCAGATTGAAATCAGTGTCCAGTAACAGATGAACGGGGAGGAACTAACAGACCAGTATATCTGCATGTAGGTTTCTGTGTTCGGGGCTCTTCCTCCAGCATTCTGAATGGAGCGCTGGACGAGGCCCTATTCCAATAGCAATAAAGCTTTACTTAATGTATTGGTGCATCTGACTTGTTATTGATAAAATTTTCCACACCATCATATTATATTGTGAGATATATATTGCTGAGATATTTCTTCTTATCAAAATGATGTTCACCAGTGATGTTCATTTATATATAAATGAATGTGTATTGATTGACAACACCTTCTTTACCAGGTATATTCTGCTAAAAATTGGAGAATGACTTCCATACTTCCAGTGACTCCATACTTTAGGCCAGTTTTTACAACCAAACAAATCTTATTGGGGGAATATCAATCTAATTCCGATATGTATATTTGTGCAGTTATTCTAGAATACCTCCTAAATATATTATTCTATCAGATTAATTAATAAGTTTGAGTTTATGAGTAGCTGTAATAAACCTCCTGACAAGGCAACAGTTAAAGGAGATAAACTTTTATCTTAAACATATATCCATCCTTCCATCCATTTTCTGCCACTTGTCCCAAACGGGGTCGCGGGGGAGTGCTGGAGTCCAACCCAGTGCACACAGGGCGAAGGACAAGGGACACACCCTTGGACAGGTCGCCAGCCCATTGCAGGGACTTAAACATATATATTATTTTGTAATTAAAGATTTATATATATATATATATAAATACATACATACAGTTAGGTCTATAAATATTTGGACAGAGACACCTTTTTTCTCATTTTGGTTCTGTACATTACTATGATTCATTTTAAATGAAACGACTCAGATGCAGTTGAAGTTCAGACTTTCCCTTCATTTCAGGGGCTCAAAAGTAATTGGACAAATTAAATGAACTGAAAATTAAATGTTCGTTTCTAATACTTGGTTGAAAACCCTTTGCTGGCAATGACAGCCTGAAGTCTTGAACTCCTGGGCATCATCAGGATGTTGGGTTTCCTCCTTTTTAATGCTCTGCCAGGCCTTTACTGCAGCGGCTTTCAGTTGCTGTTTGTTTATGGGCCTTTCTGTCCGAAGTTTAGTCTTCTACAAGTGAAATGCTGCTCAACTGGGTTCAGATCAGGTGACTGACTTGGCCATTCAAGAATATTCCACTTCTTTGCATTAATAAACTCCTGGGTTGCTTTGGATGTATGTTGTGGGTCATTGTGCCTCTGTATTTTGAAACGCTGCCCAATCAATTTGACTGCATTGAGCTGGATTTGAGCAGACAGAAGATGTTTTAGACTTTTTTAGATGTTTTTTAAGTCTAATCTAGTCTTTCTATTCTTGAGGCTTATGAGCGGCTTGCACCTTGCAGTGCACCCTCTGTATTTACTTTCATGCAGTCTTCTCTTAATGGCAGACTAGGATATCGATACGCCTGCCTCCTGGAGAGTGTTGTTCATTTGGTTGGCTGTAGTGAAGGTGTTTCTCTTCACCATGGAAATGATTCTGCGATCACCCACCACTGTTGTCTTCCTTGGACGTCCAGGACTTTTTGCGTTGCTGAGTTCACCAGTGCTTTCTTTCTTTCTCAGGATGCACCAAACTAGATTTTGCCGCTCCTAATATTGTAGCAATTTCTCAGATGGGTTTTTTCTGTTTTCGCAGCTTAAGAAAGGCTTGTTTCACCTGCATGGAGAGCTCCTTTGATCACATGTCTGTTCAAAGCAAAATCTTCCACATGCAAGCACCACACCTCAAATCAGCTCCAGGTCTTTTATCTGCTTACTTGATAATGACATAATGAAGGAAGTGCTCACACCTTCCCATGAAATAGCCCTTGAGTCAATTGTCCAATTACTTTTGGTCCCTTTATTAAGAGGGTGGAACATGTTAAGGAGCTGGAACTCCTAAACCCTTCATCCAGTTTGAATGTGGATCCCCTCAAATGAAAGCTGAGAGTCTACACAGTACGTCCATTATATAATTGGAATATATTTCAGTAAACAGGTACAGAAATAAAAGTTGTGTCAGTGTCCAGATATATATATATATATGTTTGTGTGTGTGTGTGTATGTATAAGCAGAGTTGATACCATAGACCACAGCAGATAGCTGGACGTCCCATCACTGACATACGTCCTCAGAGCACACTTTATGTTCTGATTGGTCCTCTCGTCCTGTACGTATCATTTTGTAAGTAAGAACTGTAGCAGCAGTAGATCTAAGAGGACACACATGTAATTTGATTTACCGGGGCATTCGTTTGGGGACGGTACACGACACAAGCTTGATTCTTAGTATTTTAAATATCTGGTCTTTGAGCTGCAGACAAATGATTCAAACATGAAAAAAAAGAGATTTTTAATAAGCAAGCTTATCAAATAGATCGTTATAAAAGCAATTAATTTAAGCAAGACAATATCAAACCTCAAAAAAACTCCCATTTGATGTCCACATGAAAATCTACAGTATGAATTAACAGTGTGTATACTATGAATTAAACTTGAAGTCTATACATTATCTGATCAGTCACATCCTCATTAAGCGTAGGCCGGTAAAAACAGAGCTTTCTGTCCTCCGACAGCACAGCCAGGCATGTCATTCAGTCCCGGGCCGGTGCAGGAAAGTCTGTTGTCTGTATGAACAAATGAACATTAACAATAGTGAATAAAACTTCAGAATTTCAGAATTAAAAATAGTTGACTAAATAAAATAATTGAATAAAATTAGAAAGAAATCTGCATTTAAAAAGCTGTTATTCAGCTGTTACACAAAAATGAGTTCATCAAAACCACTGAACAATTAAGATTTTTTAAAAGTTATTATTACATATATTTTTTGTTGTGAATAATATTTTACATTGAAAACTGGAAATGATGTACCTACATTGTGCATGCGTAATCCAAATCAGGTTTCCAGTCGAAATCGGGTAGTGACAATACCACACCTAGAAGAGCCTAAACATTCTGCAAACTCTATTAATCCCCTTTAAAGCTTAATACTGGTTCCAAGTAATCCATACCTCTTACACAGCCTCTGCTTTAGTTTCAATCACTGCTTCCTGGGCACTTTAAGTAGCTGCTGCATGTGGGTTAAAAGCAAAGGTTTATTTATGTTGTGCTCCACTGTGTCATGTTTCACAATTACAAAAATAGTCACTTCCAAGCATTTATTATTATTTTTATGCAAGTGAGCATTTGGAGGATTCATTTTAATCTAGGCTACGGAACAAGAGGGATGGTGGTGGGCTAGTGGTAGGACACTTGCCAAGGGCCCATTAATCAAGAGGTCGCAGGTCCAACACTACCACCATTGGATTTCTGAGCAAGACCGTGAGTTGCTCCAGAGGGACTGTGCCTGCATTCAGGACACGGAAGTCACTCTGGATAAGAACGTTATGTAAATGCAAGAGGTCCCAGGTTCCTACAACTGGGTTTTTGAGCAAAAACTCTCAACAGCATGTTTCTCCAGGGGGACTGTCCCTGTAATCAGAAATCGTAAATCACTCTGGAGAATTGATGCAAGTTATTAACTGAAGCTGCCTTCAGAAGCTGGTGTCGCCATCTAGTGGACAAAAATTAATTTGAACCCTGAATGTGGAAACGATTCCAATAAGCACTAACACAGAGCTCTGAGCAGACCAGACTGTATAGACTTATTCAAAGAGAAAATATAAGGACTAAAACTAAAAAGTAATCCCCTATGATAATTATTCACATGGGCAGGGAGTTTGTGACGGGGTCCCTAACTCCAGTCCTGGAGCTCCTCCGTCCAGCATTGTTGGGGGAGAACCTGCTGCACATCAACCCTCCAGGAGCGGAGCTGAGCTGACATTTGTTTAGAGTTCTCTTAGCAGCATTTTATACGAAAAACTGGATGAAAATAAAGGTTCACGAATGAAACGTGCCATTCTCCTCATGCAAACTCAAGCCACATCCACAACATCTGACTTCTGAAACAAAGGTGAAGGAGAGGCGTTTTTCCATGTAACAGAACTGATTTATTGTCTATGGTACAGCTTGAGCAGAGTTCATCCCGTCTCTTCTCCGGGAGAAAGTCCACCCATGCTTCTTTTCATTTCACACCATTTACATCTTTAAATACATGTTTTTCATAATTCCATGGTTCTTCAAAATACTGAAGTGGTGACCCTTTCACCCAAGGAGGGTCTTCTTTCATGCATGGTTCACCCAAAATCCATCCACAAGGAAGAAAAAAAAACCTGCTGTTCAGTATCAAAATAAACAGACACCTCACACACACAAATGAACACCCATTGGAAACATTTCTTTTCATTTCACTATTAAAGAACAATCCGCCTCCACATCTTCAACTGTTGCAGAGGAGCTCAGGTGACATGGTGGGCCTTCCTCCTTCCAACACCCCGACAGACGGGACACTCACTGCTCTGAGCAACAGCCAAAACTTAATCTCCCATTCAATTAAAGCCAGAGGTGACAAAGTGGCTTGGAGAAGCAGAGGAGCTACTGATTTGTTAAACTGTACAATCATCTCCCCAGAGTTGAAGCAAAAAATCTAAAGGGTTCATGATATGCCGTACCAGTCCCAAATTACATATATGCTTTATTTTCACCTTTTTTAACATGGATTTTTACTAGTAGCCAGAGAAAGGGAGAAAAATGCAATTCACACTATGGACACCAGAGGGAATCAGATGATAGCGCACCACCTAAAGCAGAAACTAGACAAACTAGGCCTGACTTTGGATTTAAGAAACCATTCAAACCAAACATGTTAGCAGAGCTTTGGGGGGCAAAACTGCTGAAATCAACACAAGATTTTGAACCTTTGTGGTCTGGTTACAAAGAGCTTTTACCAGAGCTCCCTTTTCCTCAGAGGCTGAGACAGAACCTCAGATCAACTAAACTGTAGGTCAGCTTGTTGAACAATCAGTTGTCATGGTTTCAAACATCAGAATGGGCACAAAGCACACTTCTGAAGACTGTAGTGTTTCTGAACCTATCAGGGGTCTCAAGAAAAAAAAAGAACAAACCTGACCCACTTAAATCTGAGCTTAAACCTGACCTATCCCACAAAGTTTGACAAGTTTTGATGCTCAGCTGCAGGTCTAAATGCCCATTGGGTTCCACCGAGAACAATTTG
>CM029371.1:2978448-2996188 GCA_017165825.1 Hepsetus odoe
GCTCATGTGCAAGTCTTATGTTGAAAAGTAGTCGGATGAAAGACTTTTTACAGACTTTAGCACCAAAGTTTGGACCCCGGAGCGGCCGCTGCGTGTTACCGCGCCGCCATCTTGGGTTACATCTTGGGTAAATTGCATGTTCTTATTGTTTTGAACACAGTCATATTATCCTGAATCAGCACATGGTATAGTCTAAAATGTACCCTTATATGAGGTACTATTCTATTGTTTAATTTTTGTAATCCCGAGAGCTGAATCAGGCTAAGTTGGAACCGCTGAACCCAAGCGCCGATGACGCTATCGCAACATCTGGGTAGAACGAGAATTTTTTCCTCTAAAAATCAGATGTTTCTGCCCACTCTTGGGGAATGCGTCTTAGTACCCTGATCACTTAAAAAACCAGTCTAGATTAAAAAAAAAAAACATTTTTTAAATCTTGATATACTGTTTTTATGATTATTTTTTCTGATTACTGACGAATTGTTGGTTGATTTTATTCATTTATTTCTGTTATTTTCTCCATGGCCCTTTCACCCCCATTACCCCAAATCCCTTCCCTAGGTAGTATTCACGTCCCTGTCACCTTTAACCTATATATTTTTAACTGCATCTCTATTTTTCTATGTTCTCTTCTGAGTAACGCTTTCTTTGCACATCAAAAACACCCAAACAAGGTCATAGTTTTCGATTAGGTGTCTCCACCGGAGGCCTTGGAGCTCCCGGAGACAGATAAAAAGGCCCACGCTGAACTGTGCAAGGGAGAGAGAAAGGATTCCACAAAGAGAGGAACACTGACCGGCCTTTTGAACATCTTGTAAGAACTTCGCTACTTTTCTGTCAATAAACTTTGCTATAGCTTAAAAACCTCTTCGCCTCATCACTGACTCCTCGAACCTCGGTTCTCAATCGGAGAATCCAACAGTTGGCGTCACGACGGACAGGATTGACTTGAGGAACGGACGGGAAAAGCAATTGGAAGGCAACACAGTTGACCAAGAGTCAGGAACAGAAGTGCTGACACTTTGACAGAGGTAAGGCCTCCTACTGTCTTAATCTGCTGCTGAGTTGAGGATAACTGCTGTGTGTAAAAAGTAAACTCCCTCCTCTTCAAGATCAATCTGGAAAGGAGTCTGTGGTGAAGATTTAAGCAATCTTGTAATAAGTAACGGGAAATTTCCAGTAACAAAATTGCGCAGAAATTGAGAAATTTGTGAAATTGTCATAATGTGGGGAAAGAAAAAATCAACAAATACTGATGTGGTGGTGCCGGACGTTGATGAGGATCACATGATCAGTAGTCTCAACGTGTATAAAAAAGGCTCGTTGAACTTCTACAGTAAGTTCTTCATTCAGTCGTATGCCTCAGAAAAGGACAAGCAAGCCTGGCGTCAGGCTGGGTGTGTTTTCCCTGAAGGAACCTGGCAAGGTCCTAATGGCCTCCCATGCCTGCCGTGCCATTTCTTTCCTCATTTTGCTAAATTGATACACGGTATGGACCATGCGTCAAAAGGAGGGATGATGGACACTATGAGAACTGGGTGGTTTACTAAGGGCTTTTCAGCAGTGGCCGAAAGGTATTGTCAATCTTGTATTATCTGTTTACAGAACAACGCAGGCAAGGGCATAACCATTACACAGAGGGCACACCCACCATCGGATTGTCCCTTTGAACATTTGATGATGTATTACATCGAATTAACCCCCTCAAAGGGAAAACGGTATTGTCTGGTGGTAGTCGACATGTTTTCAAAGAGGGTAGAAGCATTTCCAACCAATAAACAGGATGCACGGGGGGTGGCAAAAATACTGCTCAAAGAACTAATTCCCAGATGGGGAATTCCTAGTAGGTTGAGTAGTGACAATGGTCCAGCATTTGTTAGCCAAGCAATTTCAGAATTGAGCGAGTATCTGGGGATTGATTTGAGAAAACATTGTGCATATCACCCCCAGAGTGCAGGAGCGGTGGAAAGAGAAAATGGCACGTTAAAACAGAAACTGGTAAATTGTTGTGAAGAAACAGGCTTATCATGGCCTGATGCACTACCATTGGTTCTCACGTATATGAGAATGTGCAGGCGAGCCAGAACAAATTTGAGTCCATTTGAGATGCTGTTTGGTAGACCCATGAATTTTGGCATAGGAGCACCAGGAGGTAAAGTGGCGGAAGCAAGTTTAACAACACATTGTGATGATGAAATGTTGCAATATTGTTGCCGGCTGTCTGCTATTCTCCGCTCCGTCCATCAGCAGGTCAAGGAAGCATTGCCGAGATCAGCTGGGGGCCCTCTGCATGACCTGAGACCTGGTGATTTGATCCTGGTGAAAGAATTTAGACGGAAGCATTGGAAATCCAGGCGTTGGACGGGACCGTTTCAAGTGTTGTTGACAACGCCCACTGCTGTGAAGGTAGCGGAGAGAGCTACGTGGATTCATGCATCACACTGTAAGAAAGTGAGGGTAGAAACAGGTGGTGACAGGGTAAAGGGTGTGACGGAGTCTCGGTAAAGTGGGACGAGGGCGCATCGGGTATATCCTGCCCTCTGAGCACAGACCCGTGAAGAAAGGCAAAGGCTCACCCAAACACCTACCAGAATTCAGACCTGATTGAATTGAATAATGACTCGAGAAACGTCCACATCGATGGTAATTGTTACCATATTATTGATGATGGTGGCAGGAGGTGCACTGTTGGCAAACAAGAACAGGACCAGATCACTGAGGCAGTGCAAAGGTAACATGGCCTGTGCCCTCACTTTAGAGGTAAAGGATACCTTGTCAGTGACCGGAGGTTGTTGGATTTGTCATTCCTTGCATACCGCATGGTCAGTAATTCCACTAACTAACAAGACGGCAACAGAAGCTAATGTGAATGATACTGATTCCAGTGCAGACTGTAGAACTTGCATGGTACATTTAACGACTTTGAGCATGATTAATGTGCTAGCAATAGTCAGAATCACAGGCCAGCTTCCACCTGGTGCTAATCTAACTCATGTGTATACTCCCTGGAAAAGTAATGTTGCTGGGTTTAATTGTACTCCCCTACCGCGAAGGGCTTGGCGGAAACATGACTCTTATATGATACCTGAGAGAGCGGGGGAATACTGTGTGTGCAGTAGTAGATCCCAGGGGGGCATAGAATAAGGTTAGTCCAGTTGTAAAAATGAAATGTTTATCAATTGGGCTAGAGATAATACAGGGGCCTATGATTTAACCCAGTCTAATTGTTCGGTTTACAATAGTTCGGGACATGAACTTTGTCTTAAGTGCCCTTTTGCAACATTGTGGGCAAACGATGTGGTCATGTGGGCATGTGGTATGAGAGCCTACACATCATTACCGGAGTCAAAATGGCAAGGTTGCTGCTATCCTGCCATAGTAGTTCCAGGGCTGTCGGTCTTTGACCATGATCCCTCTCAAGGTGAGTCAGCGCATTCACATCATAGGGGAAAAAGACACGAGAGGTGGTATAATGGGTATACTTTGGCTGACCCATGGACAGCTCCAGGGACTACTGTGGGATGGTACAACCACAGCCCTGAATAAGATAAATGGACTTGCGTATCAACTGGCTGTACTGGCTAATGACACATTGTTAGCTACAGAATTAATTAATGATGAGATGGAAAAGGTTAGACAAGCAGTCATACAAAATAGAATGGCCTTAGATTTGATCCTGGCCAAAGAAGGCGGTGTTTGCAAACTCTTGAACACCTCATGCTGTTTTTTTATCCCCGATCATCACAAGAATATCACAGACCTAATAGACCACATGAGAGGTGCAATTGCTAATCCACCTTCAGCGGATGACAGCTGGTACAGTTGGATATACACCTTGAGGGGACCATACTGGCATGTGTTGACAATGATAGTACCTGTTGTTGTGGTCTTTCTGTGTTTTTGTCTGTGTGCACCTTGTCTATTGCAGTGCCTTATGGTGATGATTCAGCGGCTCCTCACAACCGCACAGGGGCAATACCGGATGTTACATGCTGAAGGGGAGATAGAGCAAGCATGTGATGATATTGATCTGGGCCCGAACCCGGACTGGGCCCAACTATGTGATCTAAATGATGACGAAGATGATGAGGAGCTTTTACATTTTTATGATTTGCTTTGATTTGCATAATTTTTAAGTTGATTTGATGTGTGTGATTTAGAAGTTGATTTGATATGATTTAGTGTTTTTGATTTGATCTTAAAAGTCAGTGATAATGATTAATGTTTAAATGTCGAATGAAGAAAACAATCAATAAATGAATAAGTTACTGAAGTGTGGACTGGTAATGAATAAAGAAATCTAGTGTTGCCATGTTTTGCCTCGCTATAGTTAGATTAAAAGTTGATTAAATAATCAAAAGGGGGGAATGTGGAGGCAAAATTTGTTCTAACCTTGATTTAGTATATCATGTTTTGTAACGTGTTGTTGTTTTCGACATAAGGCAGAAAGATAAATTGGACAGAAAGTCCCGGACGGGTCTCTTGCTAGTGCAAAAGACGTAAACAGAAGGGAAAAGAGTTAAGAAGGGACTTAGACAAAGCAACTTTCAGGCTTACTGGGACTTGAAGGTGGAGGGGAGGTGGGCCTGCGGCCCAAAATGTGTATAAGAACCTCTGTTTTTATGTATTCGGGGCTTCCTCTTGTATTCTCGGTAGAGTGCGAGCGGAATCCTCACCGCAGTGATTATTAAACTCTTTGGTAGACTAAAAGTGCCTCTGACTTGTTCCTTGGGTATATTTTTTCCACAACAGGTTCCTCATCAGCTCCCTTGCTTGTCAATAAGAGCTGACCTTCACCTGTAGGACCCTCTGGGCCTCCCTAGCACCCATTTTTCCCACCCCAGTAATTTACTGAGCCGGAGTTTTGATTTAACCCAGTCCAGGCAGGGTTCTGATTCCCTCCTGTCCATGGATGTCCTAAATTTGGGTTTTGCTGTGATTGTTCTTGACCCACAATTTGGAGAGCCCGCCAACCCGCACCTCCCCGCACTTCAGGTCCCTTCCATGGATTTAGTGAACATCTCCTTCGGGTGTGTCCTGGTTGTCCACATCCCCAACACACTCCAGGTGGACCTTGAGGCTGTCGCTGCTGTTGTGTGCTGAATTTCGGCTTGCTCGGTCCACTTCTACCAGGCTGTGCGTACACATTGATGACTGGAACTGAGGGAGTTGTGATTGTTGGACTCCATCCAGTTGCTGACTCACTTGTGATGCAGGATTTGGAGTCACTGGCATTTGTGATGCCTGCACAGTCTTTTCTTCCACAACTGCAGCTTGAGTCTTTTCCCCCTTTTTCTTAGCTTTTCCTGTCAGTTCTCCCAGTTGGAGCTGTGCCCCAGTTGGTTTTCTTTTCATTTTGTCTGTGTTTATCCACAGTATGCGTCACGTGGGCTACAAATGCATCAAAACTCTTTTCAGTCAGTCCCACTACATCTTCCAGTTTGCTTTTGACCTTTTCTGGAAGGCCATCCAGGACCAATGTCCGAAAGACCACCTTCATGAGGTTGTCTTGATCTGGGTCACTTCCTGCTTCCGCTCTCCACATCTTTTTCATGCGATGAACATAAGCAGAGGGATTTTCAGTCTCTCCTATTGGTTCTCCTTTCAGAGTCTTCAGGTCTAATTTTTGTGGATACACTTCCCTCATTACGTTCCACAGTCTGTTACGGTATGGATTGAATTCCTCACCATCACTGGTTGCATCCACAGCGTGATGCTCCATGCCTGCTTTTGTCATGATTTCCTCCATTGCCTTTTGAACAATTATTCGGGCCAATAAGGCTTTTACATCTCCTATAGCAAGGAGACGCACAAGTGTCTTTTCTTCAAAGTCCAGTATCCACTTCTGGGCCCCTTCATGCAGATCGAGCAATCTATTGACCAACCACTCCAGATCCTGGGTCTGCCATGGTATGTAATTAGCATGTAATTGGGACCTCTTTTGGGAACGGCCTGGCCTTTATAAAAGGGACGGTCTTCATCCTAACTGGAGAGGATCATGTATGCTTTCCCAAAGTATGGAAGCAAAATTGCCACTGTGACTCTCTAGAGCACCACCCAGGTCGCAGTCCTGTGATCTTAAATCACACGCTGGCTATTATCCCACTATCAGTACACTCTTGGCAGCAACCCAGGTTCCTTATAACACGGCATCCCCTATGTCACACATTAGCTTAGAACCAGACTCCTCTCATCACTACCAGAGAATATCTATTCTTAGTACGATAAGGAAGCAGTATAGACGCCAATCTAGGGGCTCCTGCGCTGGTAATCTCGGGCAATCTATTGACCAACCCCTCCAGATCCTGGGTCTGCCATGGTATGTAATGAGCATGTCTTCCCTTAATCAATATAGGTGCTTGTACCATCCCACATTTTCTTCCAGATCTTAATCTCATACTCGGTTCTACCTGAATCTCATTGTCCTCCTCACTTTCTGACGTTTCACCATTATCCCTTCTACTCTGTCTCCTTGGACTTTTTCTCTCCATTGCAATACGCACAATTTCATCCAGATTAGTAATTGATTTGCTAATTTTTTGGATAGAATCATCAAAACTTTGTGTCATCCAGCTTTTGGGCCTCCCCCTTGATGCACCCCATCTTACTCTTCTCTCTTTCCTACCCCCCTTACTCATCTCAGTCCTCACTTTCCTTTCCTCTTCCTGTAACATCCTTTAACTCTCTCTTTTCTCATCTGTTCACTGTATTTCCTGTAACAATCCAACACACCATCATCATCACTGTCTTCCCATTCTGTCTGACAAATATTCCCTTATCACCTCTCACTGACCGTGCCTCTGACTCCCTTTCTCTCCTCGCTGCCTCTTTACTCTCTAGTACTGCACTTCTCCACTCCTGCTGTAATTTATTAAGATCTGGACATACTGTCTCACTGCTCTGCTGCCTACTCTCTCTCTCCCTGTGCAGTGGGGCTCCTCCCTTTTGTAGAGGGTCGGTGGGTTTTTGGGTGTTTTCTCAGAATCCTCTGAGATTCTCTCCTCCTCTTCCAAGGCTGCTTCTTGTTCATCTTCTGGTTCTGGATCCTTTTGGTCATCTGTAACGGTCACTTGTCCAGAAATATCAAACTTCCCTTCAATGACAGAATACTGTCCTACACAAGGTGGAGGGGTATCATACATCTTCAACTTCTTCTCTGTTTCTTCTTTTCTCTCTTTAATCTCCTGTCTTCCTTTAATAGCTTTTTGAAAGTCCTCTTCTCCTTTTTTCTTAAACAATTTTAGGATTTCTAATTCATCCTGTCGCTTCGCTTGTCGTTTGCTGGATTTGTCCTTTGGTTTGTGGTTCAGGATGAGAATTTCCAGGGCCTCACAAAGTCTTACATCATATGTGCCTTCTGCTGGACATTCGGTGTTTAAATCCCTGGTACGTTTAGCCCACTTTTGACTTATCTTCAGAATTTTATCCTTTATCATGGGGTTCTTTTCACACATCTTCTCCACAGGTGTTTTCACCTTACACTGTCCCTCGAGGGTCTTCAGTTTTTTTTAAGTCATCCTTATTATTATTAATTATTATATATTTTAGTTATTTATTTATTTAAGTGTTTTAAAGATAAATAAATAACCTATTAATTATTTAATAATTCATTAGTGATGTTTTTACTTTACAATTGATTCTTCTAAGATCAGTACCTCAGTACCAAAATTTTCTGGGCAGCCAGTCAACCTTTATCAGCCCTCATAGACCCCCACTCTTCTAATGTGTTTATGACAATGTTCCTCTCGCTTTCTTCTTGCTCTAATTCTGCTTAATTGTTATAGAAAAATTATACAAAAATCACTTCACACTCTTTTAAGGCCTTCAGTCAAAATTCACACATCACCCATATGCACGCACACACAAATACACTTCTTCACACACTGACAACCACACACACTCACCAGAACTGCAGTTACACACACGCACATACACAAAGTAGCTTCTTCTCAGAGTGATGGCTCTCTCTCTCACATTACTTCATTCATACTTTTTTGGCAGCTGCAATACACGTCTACACTAATCTTACTTCTTTCAGTTCTCTATGAACAATCTTTTAAAACAACAATTAATCCCTCAGTATTCAATAAAACTGTACAACGCAACCCACAAGTTTGGACCTAAACCTTGCCGTCCGGCCTGTTGTGAGGACACACACCGCTGACCCCACAATGCAACTGCCACAGCTTTATCTTCAGACAGAGACACACATCAACTTTGTGTAGGAATACCGTTCCTGCTTCATCCTCAAACAAACAGCAAAGGTCAATACGATCTTTCAACTCCTTGTTCTCGAAGCGACTGCCATATATCCTAGCAGCCTATCGTCCCACCATCAACGCCCCTCAGGAATTTCAGAAGAAAGTCAGATTCGTCAACCTACTTTACTCAGAGTCTGCATATTCACCAAGAGCTACCAGCCATGGGCTGCACAGTACCTGTCTGAGATCTCTCAGGCTTTTACCAGCGCTCCACGTGACCCGTAATACATGACAGGCTTTAAAAGCTGACTGCCCTAGCAGGGTCAAGCCAACACTGGCACATGTGCTCAGATTAGACTATTTTACAGTTGGACCACAACCCCACCTCTTTGACTTCAGCAAAAAGTTTATTTTAGAGTGGATTTCACCCTCTCACTCCAATTCCTATGAATACTCATTTACTATCCTTTTGTAATAAACACAGAGTTCTTAATTGGAGAGGTGCACAGGTCTCCCAGTGGCCCAAACCCCCCTCTGCTGGTCTGTAACACAGAACCTAAACTAAAAGGCAGCAAATCTGAAATAATGCTTACCTTTGATATTCTGTGCCAGATCAGCAGTGGCCCCGAGGAGCAGCGCCGAACCAGGAGCCCGCGTGGCCTCTTTTCCATCCTGCCGACAACGCCAAAATATGCCGTGGAAAATTGAAGTGTAATCCTAAATCCGAAACTTTTTCCAAGTCAGAAATCAAACGAAGTCAAAGAGCTTCCGAAGCTCATCCCAACTTCGGTCTTAAATACATTTCATTCGCCTTTAACATTTACATAAACCCATCCCATTTATAGCTTTCTACCAATAATATTCAATGCTGTCATGATTAAAACCTCAGTTCCCCCCACCGTTGCCACTTCAACAATAGACAGAGGTCTTTCCACTGATGCCTTCCCTGTCTTATCTACCACCAGTATTTCAAGGTTTCCTCCCATCCAGCTTCCCAATTATGAGTGCAGCTGCCTGACTAGAACTGTAACTGTTCTCTACCGGCCTTCTATTAAGAAGGCTCACTTCTATAAGTGAGACTCTCACTTCACAGCTGAAGTATATTTTTCTTTACCTAAAGACAGATAAGGGAACATTAGCTAATGTAAGCTAGCCATCACCCTCTGTCAGGATAAGAAAGGCTGAAACCTGACCATCAGGTCGGTCCACAAAAATCAACCAGAGTGATTCGTTAAAGGAACAACTTTTAAACCAATCATTGCCCAGTGGTGTCCTTTCCAAACTCCACCATAGGTGGTCCCTCTGCTCTATCATGACATTACACATCCTCAGACCTCCACTTCTTCGTTTTATGAGTCAGGGAATAAGTGTATAATTCAAACAAGACTTTGAGAGTTTATTGAGAGATCTTATTGAACATTCAGTGTGGCCTATGAGCAGATGTTGCTGAAGTGATGTTGCGGATCATTCGGCCCCTCTCATTTTCTCTTCCCACCTCTCCGCCAACATGGCCAGGACTTCATTATATGCTGTTAAATAACTACACACAAAGATGTACACGCAGAGGTTATTCATAAGAAAAGCAAAGATACCACAAAGAAAAAGTGCAATTCAATTACTGAAATGGGTTTAAAAATATTCAGGATTTGTTTCTCACTTGTCCAAGCTGGCCTCCTGGCTCGCCATCATCATCAGAGACAGGTTAATGGAAGACAAGTGCATGTTATTCTTCAAAACGATGAAGTCTTGGGAACTGAGAAACCTTTTCATCTCCTCTGGTCTGTCCCAGGGATGTTTCCTCTCTCTTATGATTTTAGATGCCTAAAACATTTATAAAATTGCAACACTTCAGTAAAACACTTTTTAACCCATTTATAATTGTTTCATTCTATCCCATAGCTCCAGCTCCTTTCGACACACGGCGCTAGCAAGCTGGAGTGCTTCTGACAAACCTGAAGCTCTAGCATATGTTTTAAAACCACAGTGTCACTAAACAGCTGAGTGTGTTGATCCATTTCCCAGCAAATTCTGCACAGGAACTTGTTTGACGTTTCCTGCACTAACCTGACTCTGCTGGAACTGTTTATTTTTCTGTTGCTGGATGGCAGCCTGCCTCTTCAGCATGTCCTCCCTCTTGTGTCGCTTATGCTCGTAGACAGACTGTTTAATATTAGGCAGAAAGAAAATTATAAAAATTAATGCAGATCTACAAATATGAGTGCACAACTCTTTCTGGATCTTCAAAAGGTCTGAAATCAATCCTTTCATCTTATTAATAAGACCCCTAGAATTGACCACGTTTTCAAAAAGAACGCTGTAAAGTGACAACCGATGTTTGTACTTAGGAGCGGTTCATTTCTGTTAAGCTGCGCATAGTATTATGGGGTGGTGGTCTAGTGGTAGGATACTTGCCTATGTACCAAGAGATTGCAGGGTGGAACCCCACCTCCAGCACCTCCACCACTGGTTGCCTGAGCAAGACCCTGAACCCCAAGTTGCTCCAGGGGGACTGTCCCTGTAGTTAGGAAATGGAAGTCGCTCAGGATAACAGTGTCTGCTAAATGCTGCAAATGTAAACGTAGTTGTGGTTGTTTCTCTTTACCAGCCCCGCCACAATGTTCCAAAATTGTATTCCAGATTTTTACTCCAAATAATCTAACTCAAACATGTGCCAGAGATTTGTTCTTTGGTAAACAATGTTATCCTGCATATCCATTTTCCCTCCATTAGGCATATTTAAATTGATTTGTGTTTGAGAAGTTAATCGCATCCTAAATTAGCTCAAGTTCAAACTCACCTGAAAGGACATGAATAAAATCCCTTTGAAAATGAACTGTGAGACGAAGCAGACTGCTAAACCCACAACGAAGAATACCCAGCAGCTGGTAAATCCCAGATGTTCAAGGGAACGCTGCAGCTCCAACCAGTTATCCAGCTGAAATGAAACGATAAAAAGATATCAATTCCTCCTGATTAACGTGAAATCCAGACGAATGTATTGCAATTATGAATATGAATTCATTTGACTCACCGTAAGTAGTCTTAGGACAGACAGCATGCCTGTTTCCAAACTCCCCCAATTCAGAAGCGCGCCATTGTTCTGTCCAAAAAGACACACTCCAACAGCGGTATAGGCAGCCATGAAGTAGATAATCATGAGAGCTATATGTCCTAATGGCTTCAAGATCCTTAAAAGCATTATGGCTTCTTCCTGAAAAACAGAACACCTGCTTTTACTGATCAGGTCATCTTAGCAGAGGAATGGAAAATAGTCTTAGAGAAAAAGTTCTTACATGTGACTTTCTTAAATTAATTCCTTATTAATATGAAAGGCAATGTAATGGATATGGATGGGCTACGCCATAAATGACCTAATAACACAATGAATGTCAAGGACCAAGTGTCTGAATGTCAGTGATCAAAGACTGCTCACTTGCAGGTGCCCATTCCAAATGTATGTGATTTCACAAATGGATAAAAATATATACACTGCATTTTTACACTTCAGTCCGCATTTAGTAACACTGAAAGTGTTGATACCCCCCTAGGCTTCTTATGGACTTTACCTGAATTGAGGGTAGGTATAAGAGGCACTTGCAGATTCGTAGGCAAAGGAGGGACAGAACTACGTTGGCTGATCCGTGTCCATGAAGGAACATCATCGGCAGAGACATCAGGAGCAATGCGGTGATGAACCAGTTCAGTCCCTTCCTCCAAAAAGCACGTGGCTCCAAGTACACCATCACACCGAACTCCAGCACATAGATCACCACGATGCACTTATCAGCCACCTGAAGGACAGACGATCAACATTAAACTCGCTTCCACTCAGAACACAGTCAGGAAAGGTCTCGATGACTCACCTGGAGAAATGCCCACTGGTTGACTTCGCTTCTGTTGCTTACGTCCAAGGCGATTAAAACCGTATCGAAATAGATGATCAGCAACATGAAGAGACGGAATAAGACGTGCTGAGCGACGGAAGTAAGGAAAGCGTGGACGCGCGCGTCTCTCCTCCTGCACACAGTTAACACAACAAGCGAGTCCTCCACTGCTGACCAGCTACACTAAAACACCTTCATATTCGTGCAAAGACCTTTTTCATCAGTGCAGAAGCATGTGCACGCTGATGCTGAGAGAGTGTCATACCGATAAAGGAATAGAAAAAAAAGATTGTCTTACACTCTGGAGCCCGGGGTCCGTTCGTTTTCCATGGTATCCAATGAGATGCTGCTGCAAATCAACACTGAGAAGTGAAGCTAAGCTACAACTGCAACCTGAACACACGCATAAAGCGCAGAGAACACATGCAGTCAATTCACTTTTGCTTCCAGAATCACAATCTCACATTTACAGGCGCTGATTTTATAAACTAAAGCATGTCTCCTCTACTTCTAATCAGGACTCCTGATTCGAAGAAAAGAAAACGGACAAACGAATGAAGCAAGGACGACGCAAAAAAAAGCTCGCTTACCTTTGGCGGTGAAAAGATGCTCACGCGATGAAGGTCATCAAACAACTGCGGATCTATGGGGCGCAGGCCTTTTTATAGTGGTCGCGCCTCATTTGCATACTGTGACGCAACAATTGCGTCGCTAGACGTTTCTGCTTTGTTGCGCGAGCGAGATGAAAACGGACACTTTCAACAGAATAAAGTCAAATAACGCTGCACGCAAACCTCAGTGAGCGTGGATTACCATTCTTATACATTTGAATAGTTATAAAGTAATGATTAAGCAATTACTTTAAACTTCTGAACCAAAGTTGTCCATTTGCTGTGCAAAAATAAATAAATAAATAAATAGCATCATTATGCATCCACATAGATTACACAGTAAAATGATGCTGACAGTAGCTGCATTTGTTATGTTAATGGTTAAAGGCCACCCCAGATCAGGCAGCAGAATATACTTATAGTTTCCCCAATGCAAATGACTAATTGTTCATGTGCAACTTGCAAGTCTTCCAACTCATTTCTCATTAGACTTATATCTTACTACTTGTTTATTTATATATATTTATAATTTATTTAAAACGTGTATTATTACTGTGTACTGTATATTTGGTCACCTAATTCTTCTTGTAGATATGTATATGCATCTTGGTAATATAGTATATATGTATATATATTTATATTTATATATTTATATAGATAGATAATTTATTATTATAGCTCCTGTACTTTTCTCCTTTCTCCTGTACTTGTCCCTCTTTCCCTATACCTCTATTTTTATATATCTCTTTTCTATTCTTTCTGTACATCTGTCACTTTTATAAGAGCCCTGTAACGCCCAAATTTCCCATCCGTGGGATAATAAAAGATTACTCTACTCTACTCTACTCATATTTACCGTAATTCCAATGTGAAGGCAATGCCTGAATTACAGTAGTCTGTGGATCTGAATAAAGTGTCCACACGACTTCAGATAAGAAATTATGTCAAATAAAAATTCAGAGAAGCGAGGTCACATTGGTTTGGACATGTGCAGAGAAGAAACAAGGATGTTGAGGATGTAGTTGCCAGGCAAGAGGAGAGGAGGAAAAACAAAAAGGAGTTCATGGATGTGGTGAGAGAGGACATACAGGAGACAGGTGTGAAAGATGGAGAAGAATAATCAGCTGTGGTGAACCATAACAGAAGCAGCTGAAAGAAGAAGAAGAAAGCAGTGTTTAGTTCATTGCTGGCAGAAGATTTGACTGCGATTAAAATGTCCATCCCAATATGTAGTCTGTCTGTTGGCATTGTTTACAGTGATTACATGTACTGTATTTTGTAAATGAGGTACAAAAGTAAAAAAGTGTTTTTAGAGGGTCAGGTTGGTTTTATTTTTTTCAAATATATACACAGTACACAGTGAAACAAAACAGAATTCCTCCAAGACCGGACCTTGCCACTGTACGGCCCTCGGGTCAAATCCGGCCCGTTGGCTGTGCCTTAAAGGCCCGCGTGAGATCAATGAGAAATTAGGAATCAAATGAACATTTGTGTCCATGATGCACGAAATACAACCACTTTGCTTTTATTTTGAAGGTGACTGCTTTATCTTTATTTACATTGTTAATGCGTGCTGCGTTGGCCTGCAGAGCTAAGAGGTGTTAACTAAGGCTAGGTTTTACCTGCAAAAATGTCGGCTCACAGTAAAAAAAAAAAAAAGACAGAAAAATTGATACAGAGTGTAGGGTTTTTAACAAGACATGGACTATATATTTAATTACTGAAGTCAAGGGTAAGCAAAGGAAAAGACGAGGCGGAGTGACTTGTTTACAGAAGTAAATGTGTGCGTTAATAAGCTAAGGAAGAATGTTGGACTTCTGAAGTGGATGCAAGAGAAAGTGACTGTAATAAATCCAGAGCAGAAACTGGTGTTTTTGCATTGTATTATACATCAGGAGGTGTTGTGTAATTTAGCGTTATAATGAACCATGTTATTGATGTTGTAACTAAAGTAGTTCACTTCATTAGGGCAAGAGCATGAGACTGAACATGGTGACATTGGCTACCACACAGCTGTCAGGTGGCTTAGCCTGGGTAAGGTGCTCCAGAGTCTGGGAGCTGAAAGCAGAGATTCAAGAGTTTTGTAAGAAGAAAGGTAAGGTAATTCCAGAGCTCTCAGATGCAGACTGGATGACAGATCATGCATTTGCAGTTGATGTGACTGCAGTAATGCAGGAACTACATACCAAACTTCAAGGCAAGGGCCTACTTGCACGTGAAATGTACTGCCTGGGGAAGGCTTT
This sequence comes from Hepsetus odoe, assembly GCA_017165825.1. Taxonomy (NCBI): domain Eukaryota; kingdom Metazoa; phylum Chordata; class Actinopteri; order Characiformes; family Hepsetidae; genus Hepsetus; species Hepsetus odoe. The sequence goes on from CM029371.1 coordinate 2,993,388, forward strand.
TGTGAGAAAGTTGGTGTTGACCCACACGCCAACACTTATACAAATCACCCTATCAGCTCATCACCTCCACAGGTACACAACCAAGTTATGGGCAAGGCATGGGCAGTTTTCAAGTGGATTTGAAGACTATAAATAATTGAGAGTGAAATGCAGATGGTTTCTTCTCCCTTCACTTGCAGCGTGGATGATGCACCCAGTGATGTTCAGATTGAACTCATCGACCTGCAGTCTCATGCATTACTGGCACAGTATTTTAAGTCAGCATCAGTGCAGGATTCTCGCAAAGAGGAGAACTTTCCTCACATGAGAAGACATGCCCAGAAGATACTGGTTCTCTTTGGATCTACCTACATATGTGAACAAACATTCTCAGTGATGAAGTTTAACAAATCCAGTTACAGATCCTCTCTCACTGATGATCACCTGGCAGTTGTTCTTCGCATTTCTACCTCAGACAGTCAACCTGACTTCAGTGCACTCCTTCAAGCCCAACAGAGGCAAGATTTTTCTCATTGAATATAAAAAAAGAACTGAAAAATAGCAAATGTGGCAAATAGACTTCAAGCAAAATAACAAGCACTTTGTACATAGTTCATTTAATTCAAATAAATGCATAATATTCACAACTTTTGTGAACGTTGAATCAATCACGCTTAAATTGTGCCTTTTTGATATTTTCCTTAATAATATGTGCCATCTACTTTTACCAGTATCTTATCAAAATTATACAACTTACTGCTTTTTACTAAGAGAATATTTACATTAAGCAGATGTAAGAGCCCTACCTCGACGGGGCACTAGGGGAAGCCAAACCGCTGTTGGGAGCCCAGCGTGTCAGGCGCAGTAATCGACAGTAATTCGGTTCATCTGTGCTCTGGCTTATATAAAGGGAGAGAAAAGTGCAGATTCGCGGAGTCATTTTACCACACAGACAGAAATTCGGTAAAGGTCCGTGGGCTCTCTCTCTGCGTGTTTGCGTCAGGTCGGCACACTCGAGCCTCGGCTTGTTGTGCTGACTGACCCCCTCCTTTTTTTGAGTTTCTCGAGTTTTGTTTTTCAGCAAAAAAGAGAAAAAAAATCACAAGTTTGATTTCCACCCCTTTGGAGCCTTTTGGTTTTCAGACTGAAAATGACCCTTTCACTTAACTAGAACTTAGCTATCGTTAGCTGCCAATGCAATGTGACTGTGTTCCAAATGGCATGATATCACAGTGAATATTTTGTAAAATACCGTCACTTGATGGGCAAAGTATATTCTTTTTTTAACCAAAAAAAATTAGCAAATTATAGCTAATTTAAGCCGGGTATCACCCTCTTTCTGAAAATGAACCTTTCACTTAATTAGAATTTAGCTATCGTTAGCAGGCATTGTAATGTGGCTGCGTCACAAATGGCATTATACCTTTACTTTATAGATGAAGTATATTCTTATTTGACCAAAGAAACCATTAGCTAATGTAAGCTAGCTATCACCCTCTTTCCAAAAACAAATTCAGACTGAAAACAAACCTTTCATTTTACTAGAATTTAGCTCTCTAACTGGCAATGCAATGTGGCTGTGTCTATAGTAAACATCCCTTTACTTTTGTCCCTTTGCTTTTGCCCCTGTCTTACAGTGTTCCACACCATCAAACTCCAATGAAAAAGCAAGCAGTAAAAGAGCTACATTTATAATTGAACAATAGTGGCACCTGCAAAAGGTTACATGTTGTCTGGTGTCTTGTGCAGTCTCATGAGTTCCCAGAAAACATCCAGCAGCAAACAGATACATTTCTAAAATGAACAATAGTGCTCATACATGGCGAACAGTTACATTTCTAATCAAGCTGCTGCACTCACAATTGGGGACTTGGATGGGAAGAAACCTTGAAATGTTGGTGGAGGATAAGACAGGGAGCCATCAGTAGAAGGACCTTTGTCTATTGTTGGTGAAGGGGCAAAGGTGGGGGGACCTGAGGTCGAATCATGACAGCATTGAATATTATTGGTGGAAAACTATTAATGGGATGGATTTATGTAAATTTGAACGTGATTGAAATGTATTTAAAGCCCGATGTTGGGATGAGCTTTTTTGGAGCTGCTCCCACTGGACCACACCTGCTGATACTCTTCAGTAAATTGGTTGTGCTGCATCTCTCTGACTTCGCCTGATTTTTTGACCTCATTGGATTACCCAAAAACCCACCGACCCTCCACAAAAGGGAGGAGCCCCACTGCACAGGGAGAGAGAGAGAGAGTAGGCAGCAGAGCAGTGAGACAGTATGTCCAGATCTTAATAAATTACAGCAGGAGTGGAGAAGTGCAGTACTAGAGAGTGAAGAGGCAGCGAGGAGAGAAAGGGAGTCAGAGGCACGGTCAGTGAAAGGTGATAAGGGAGCAGACAGAATGGGAAGACAGTGATGATGAAGGTGTGTTGGATTGTTACAGGAAGTACAGAAAACAGGGGAGAAAATAGAGAATTAAGGAGAGAGTGAAAGGATATGGAAAGGATGTTACAGGAAGAGGAAAGGAAAGTGAACATTGAGATGAGTAAGGGAGGTAGAAATGAGAAAAGTGTGGGATGGAGTGCACCAAGGGGGAGGCCCAAGAGCTGGATGACACAAAGTTTTGATGACTCTGTCCAAAGAATAAGCAAATCAGTTACTAATCTGGATGAAATTGTGCGTATTGCAATGGAGAGAAAAAGTCCAAGGAGACTTTAGAGGATAAAGAGTAGGGATAATGGTGAAATGTCAGAAATTGAAGAGGACACAGAGATTCAGGTAGAGCCAAGTATGAGATTAAGATTTGGAAGAAAATAT
>CM029371.1:2996688-3061529 GCA_017165825.1 Hepsetus odoe
CTTCATCTGGGAGTCACTGCTGTTACTCAGAGTGTGTCTGACTGATTCGCCGGTTATATTAAAGTGAAGGTGGGATTGGTCATCCTTAATGAAGGGTGGATAGGCCTAGTTCAACCTTTTGGAGTCGGAAATATAGAAACTGTCTGCCTAATTGTAGTCCCACCATTTTATATTTAGTTACAAAATTGAGAAGTGACAGAAAAGGTACGAATCCTGACTCCTGATTAGAGAATATTTGATTATAACATCTATTATCTTTCTCATCATGATAATAAATAGTCATCTTGTCATTAGTGTATTATTAGTTATTTGTGTTTTGTGTCATACAACGGTGGTCTAGTGTTGAGGGACTAATCTACAGGATCAGAAGGTCATGGGTTGAGTGCAAGCACAAGATGTTGAGTGCACGTGCTCAGCGTCATATCCAGAAGTTGTCTTTTGAAAATAGATGTATGAGTGCTGCCAGTATTGCTGCAGAAGTTGAAAGGGTGGGGGTCAGCCTGTCAGTGCTCAGATCACACTTCGCACACTGCGCCTACATGGCTGTCATTCCAGAAGGAAGCCTCTTCTGAAGATGATGCAGAAGACAGTCCACAGTTTGCTGAATAAAAGCAGACTAAGGACATGGATTACTGGAACCATGTCCTGTGGTCTGATGAGACGAAGATGAATTTATTTGGTTCAGATAGTGCCACACATGTGTGGCAGCAACCAGGTGAGGAGTATGAAGATAAGTGTCTTGCCTACAGTAAAGCATGGTGGTGGGAGTGTCATGGTTTGGAGCTACATGGTTTTGCTGCCGGCACTGGGGCGTTACAGTTCATTGAGGGAACCATGAATGCCAACATGTACTGTGACACACTGAAGCAGGGCATGTCCTCCCTTCAGAAACTGGGCTGCAGGGCAGGATTCCAACATGATAACGACCCCAAACACACCTCCAGGATGACCACATCATCATGGAGGAGTGGAAGAGGATGTTAATAAAATATAAGATATAATAAAATATTTACAAACATGTGAGGGGTGCACTCACTTTTGTGAGATATTGTATATTTAAGCAGACATCACCACATCTTACCTCATTGGCGTCTCGTCTCTTTTAGTCTCTTTGGAATTAAAAATGAACCAGTGACAGCCATAAATATATTTATTAGCTGTCAGACCATACCAGGCCCTCTTATGCGATTATGTGTCAGCTGCCCAGTGCTGGAACGTCCATGCGCTCGCTGCACGAATGTCATCGCTCCGGCTCCGTATCCACTTTGGCACTAAAGAGCATCTTTACACCAGGCTTTTGTGGCAAGGCTCCGGTTTCAGATTAAATGGTATCTACTTCACCTTTTGTCCTGATGACAAAGTCAAAGGTAGTGGACTCTGGTAATCATCATGACAATGACCGGTAAACAAATACCCCTTTAGGTGAAGCGAAAACCTGTTGGCACATTTCTTCTTTAGGTTGAGAAATGGATCCAAGCTAGAGTTAGGAAAAAATTCCTTCCCTTTGGACTCAACTTAGATTAAATATATAAAGGGGCAGGTTGCCAGAGAGTAAACTTTAGTTTCCCATCTGACGAGTCATTTCTGTTATTTTAAAATAAACCTTGTGGACGACGAAGAGAATTATTGCAGATAGATACGGTTGTAATAAGAAAAGTGGCTTCCTTGCAGTTATTTGACTTCCTTCACTGAAAAAAGAATAATCAGAACAGCCCTCCAAAGAAACAAAAAAGCTTTTTTTTGTTATAAGATACAATAAATGACCCCATGAATAAAATAGATAAAATAAAATTTGCTCTTTTCAAGTCCAAGGTCCTGCTTCCAACCCCCAGGTTGATCCTAGTCCTCAACCAAAGGGATTTTCACTGCAAGATCCCCACTGACTGTGTAATTAATCCAAGATTTATCTTAATCTGTGTGCAGGAAACCACCTGCAGCATTTCATCGCTCAGGGCAATGTGTGTTTCTACAGCTCTTTGATCCCATTCCATTTAAGTTCCAGTGGGTAATGTGGAGAGTTAAAATCCTAAACTTTTGCTTCCGACTTCTAGTTTGCTTAAAAAAACCACTGAGGTATCCAGTTGGAGCTGGTCAGCGTTTGTAGCTTTCTGAGCCTAAACTTCCCACCTCTGCTCGTTTGCACGAGAAAATCTTGAAATAAAAAGGCATTCACTTTGACTTCACCATGATCTAACCTTTCTTTTCCTTTTTCTCACGCTGTGTGGAACTTAGTCTCGGCATATGGCCTTGTCTTAATGGAAATGATTAAGCATAATCTGGGATAATCTCAGTTCATTCCTTGCTCATCACCCATTCTGTGTCCAGCAGTGCAGTGAATTTTATCATACGGTGTTGTTCACTGAGTCCATGTTCAAGTTCGATTACTTATTGAAATAACCCGATTATTAATCAACAGATTGGGCAGCGGTGGCCTAGTGGTGGGGGCGCTGGCCCTATGATCGGAGGGTCGGGGGTTGGAACCCCTCCCCAGTAGGCTGCCCTGAGGTGCCCTTGAGCAAGGTGCCGCCCCGTCCCGCTCCTCCCTGCGATGGGCAGCGACCTGTCCAGGGTGTGTCCCCCGTCCTCGCCCTGTGTGCGCTGGGTTGGACTCCAGCACCCCCGAGACCCCGTTTGGGACAAGCGGCAGAAAATGGATAGGTGGGTGGATTAATCGACAGTGACAGCCAAGCAACACTTGTGTGCAAGTCTCGCTCAGCTTCTAATTTTTCCTCGACCTCCCAGTTTACAGACTGGCAGGAGATTCTTTTATTTATTTTTTCGTGCCAATCTCACACGTCCTGGTCGACCTGCTGAACTCTCGCCAAGTGACGGCATTTACATCATGCTTATAGTGATTGACTTAAAGACCCATCACCTCATTCACTGGGTTACACTGGAGTGACTCCTCATTCACACGCTACCCTGCTCTGCAGAATTTGGTGAATGGTAATCAGGAAAAGTAAAACTGGTTCCATAAATAACAACTGGTTGATTACATTTTAAAATAAATTAATCGCAGTTTACCCTCACATTTTCTTACCAAAACATCATGGACAAGGAAAAAAGGTACAAAAGTTAGGAGGAAACTATTTTTAAAATTTCAAATAAAATAATTGGTAGGTTAATCCGATGCTAACATCATCATTTAAAAACAACCCTGTGTTTAAAAGCCAAAATCTCTTTAAATCATCTCCATCTTTATTTTCCTCTTTGTTGCCCTGATTTTACATCTGTGGATAATCTCCTGAGGAGCAAATAAAACAGGAGCCAAAGATGTGCAGATGAGCTAACTCAACTTCTCTCTGCTGATGTGGCTCTTTCTGGTGGGCCGTGCAAGGAATTCAAGAGGTGTGTGTGTGTGTGTGTGTTCTTCACAGATCTTGTGAAATATAAATACACTCTCACACGCTCAGGCACACACTCCTAATCTGATCACAAATCCTGCTTCCCTTAATGTGCCAGTTGCCTTATATAGGGACACTGCTTCTGTCTGTATTAGCCTGTTAAACAAAGACATAATCCTCTAAGAATCCAGCTCAGCCACGAAATCTCACAGCCCTGCCACACAGTCTACTTTTTACAGTTTAATAAAACCTTTTCCTGTCATTTTAATATTTACATTTGTGGCATTTAGCGGACGCTCTTATCCAGAGCGACTTTCATGTCCTAATGGGACAGTCCCCCTGGAGTAATTCAGGGTTAAGGGTCTTGCTCTGGGACCCAGTGGTGGGATTTGAACCTGGGACCTCTTGAGGCATAGGTCCATAGGCCCAAAGGCAAGTACTCTACCACTGGACCAACGCCACCCGATAGTAGACAGTTATAATAGACTTTATTATAATAGACAGTTATAATAGCTTTTTCTCATACTTAATACCGTATGATAATATACATCATTAAGATCATGTAATCACTCCATATGTGGTTAAAGTGGGAAAGAGACGATGTGCGATAAGTGCTAAGGTGGTGTTTCTAAGGGACGAGGGAATAAAATTAAGGTGGATATAATCTCTATGTTCATAATGTTTGAGTTAGAAAGCCTGTTTCCAGAACCCGGAAGTGTAATGTATGTGCATAGTTGGACACAGATGGGAATCTTACGTTTTGGTGCAATTTTCATTTCTATGTTATCACTGTGCGTGTGTGTGCGTGCTCGTGCGTATGCGTGTTTGTGTGCATACATGTGTGTGTGTGTGTGTGTGTGTGTGCGTGTGTGTGGTGGGCCGTTGCTGATAAAATGTCACTTGAGAGTGGAAACTGGCACCTACTACTAAACACTGTCATTTAATGTCATTTGGTGTCATTAATAACATTAATAACATTTTCCTCAGTTTCCGATGGGTAGACGAACAGCCTGTGATATTTACTGGCACGGCGTCTCCTTCCATGACAATGAAAATATCGTTTCTGGACAGGTCAATAAGTTTCCAGGTAAAACACATTCATGTACATGCCGGCTCCAAAAACAAACCCATGTCTGATTTCATAATACCTTCTAATTCAAAGTGAGCCATCAGTGACTTACTGAAGAGGCAGTATATTTGAAAATGGTTGTAAATGATTATTAAAACATGAAATGTGTAGTTATATATATTCCACACTGTCACTGAATAACTTCCTGTTGCAGCTCGCCTGCTGCTGAGACAGTCCCCCGTCACATTGCCTCTGTTTAATTACAGGAATGATAGAGATGTTGCGCAAGATCAACTTAAGTCGTGCAGTGCGCACCATGCAGGAGCTTTTCCCAGAAGAATATAATTTCTACCCCCGCTCGTGGATACTGCCTGAGGAGCACCAGCTCTTTTCTTCTCAGGTACAGAATCTCCCGGAAAGCAAAGAAAGAAGAACATACCGTAGGGCCATCCTTTACACTGAACAATGTTATGATGAAGTGAGAGTGAGCACCTCTCAGAGAGTCACCATGGAAGTAGTGTTGAGTTTCTGCACAAAGTAAACTTTGCTGGATGGAGTATCCCACCTTTCAAAACGATCCAGACTGAACAGTTGTCCAGAAATGGACCGCTAGGGCCAAAGGATGAGTAAAACCAGTTTTACGTGGAAAAGGATGAACTATAGTGTCAACGACATATACAACCACCAGTGAAATGTATTCCAGAAGACAAAAAAAAAGGATACAACAGAATTTAGGAAGGAATGTAATAAAGATTACATAAAACAAGAAATACATATTTTCCATAATAAACGAATATACTACAATTTGCGATGGGCTGGCGACCTGTCCAGGGTGTGTCCCCGTCCTTCGCCCTGTGTGAGCTGGGATGGACTCCAGCATCCCACCACGACCCTAATTAGGACAAGTGGCCCAGAAAATGACTGATTGACTACAATATGCAACATCACTGCTGTGCTGAGAGTGGTCCACCACCCATATAATAAACAGTTGTCCTGCTGACAAAATTGTACAGCAACAGAAGAGGTATAGTCTTTAACAACAGACCCCCCAAAAGTGGTTGATGGGTGTAGACTTTTACATTTACAGCATTCAGCAGATGCTCTTATCCAGAGCAATGAACATCGCTGCTTTATCTCCACATCTGATCTTCATTGTAGTGGCCTGCTGAAGATCAACAGCTGCTCATTACCTATTATACCCTGGGACTGATATACACTAGTGCCCAAAAGTTGGTTTGTTTTGGAAGAAGAAGAGGATAAGAAAGTGTAGAAGATATAAGAGTAGAGCTGGATAGGGTGAATGGTGCATTTTCAAACAGCACTTGAAGACAGAAGGGATTCAGCACTTCTGACCACAAGAGGAGGTTCATTCCACCACTGAAGAGCCAGGACCGAGAAGTCTCAATGCATGTCTTCCTCTTTCTCTTGAGGATCAGAGGTTCAAGGCAAGCAGTGCTGATGGTCTGAGAGGACGAGAAGAGACGTGTTGTTTGATACATGCAGTCAAGTAAAATTCATGGTCTCAGTTGTTTTAAACCTAATATGAGCAGGGAGACAATGCAGGTCATGGTATGAGAGAACTTTGGTTCTTTGGCAGCAGCGTCTGAACCAACAGCAGTTGCCTTCATTGGAAGTCCCGACAGAAGATTTACAGTGACCAGTTTGGAGATGACCAGAGACTGGAAGCAGCTGGGTAGCGTGGGTGGTGAGGAAGGTGTCTGCAAGACCTTGAAAGATGGAAAGATGGACAGATGGACAAGATGAAGATAGTTAAATGCGAGAAAGCACAGAAGTCATTTCTTTTGCTCGACATCCCTACTGAACGTGAAATCTCTCGTCTACCTTTGACTCTCAAACACCCAGAGACTCTTTCTGTGGTGTAACCGAATGGAGGTTTATGTGTAAGTAACTGTCAAAGACGGAGTCACTTTAGAACCAGGATAAGCAGTTTAACTGCCTGCGTCGACTAATTGTAAATGACATGTGTGTTACAAGATCTGTTAGATGGGATTTACCTTATTCCTGAGGCCCTTATGCACAACACAGATAATGTGGTAGCGTATCAGTTCAGAAGGAGTTCTTAGTATCAGGGTTTGTGATCTTAAATTGAGGGATTTTTTTACATTTCTCTCTTCTCTGGGAACATGTTTGGTCACACGTGCTGTAGAGGGCAGCAGAGCTTTACACAAGTTTATCTGCTGCCGTTACAATGGAAAGAGGTCTTACCACGAAACAAGTTGGTTTTTACAGTGACTCCAGGGATCCTATTTTTCATCTTATACTTATGAGAACAATACCAGAGCATCAGTGGTCTGGTCATACCTCTTAGACCCAGATAAGTATATCAACTGGGACTGTCAAGCCGTTTTTCCCAAATTCTGTTACTCATTTATATTTAAGAAACTTTTTTTATTGCTTTAAAAAAAAATAAATTTCATGAAGGACACTACATTCTGCATCCCTGTGAAGAACCCTGAGTGCTTTTTGTTTCATGCTGATTTTGCAAAATAATAATTAGGTCATTAGTCAGAACATCCTCTGCATGCACTTCTGTGCTGTGTCTCACAATGACAAGTAGTCACTTTCACTGAAGAGGTGAAAAAAAGACTGTTTGAATTGTTCTTGAGCCTCCTTGTTCTTGTGGTCTAGTGTTTAGGGACTATGCTCCAGGATCTGAAGGTCGTGGGCTCAAATTCCAGCATAGGTTGCCCTGAGGTACCCTTGAGCAAGGTACCGTCCCCATCACTGCTCCCTGGGCACTTTAAATTGCTGCCCCCTTCTGCACGGTGTGTGTGGGTGAAAAGCCAGAGGCTGAATGTCATTGTGTCTCACTTTGTGCTGTGCTGTGTTTCACAATGACAAACTTTGAAACTTTGATATAAATATTGAGACTGCAGTGTGAAAACATAAAAGCTATGAGGGTTCTTGATGGTATAATTGTGTCTCAGTAGCAAGAAGCACTAAGAAAATATAAAAAGGTGAAAGACACTTGTCCTCTTTCTCTCACCACCAATCACTTGAGCAGGTAGCATTTACCTCCGAGTGGCATTTTGAAAAAATTACTGGCTTCAGCTGACATAGAGGAAACACCTAATAACTAATTAGGAAAACTAATACAATGAATACATTAAAAGAAGGCCGACCTTCCTCAGAGTCTCAAATAAAGCGTCAGTGTGGATAAAAAAAATGACCTCCATCTAGTAGGTTCAACTGGAACCAGCAATGCTTCCTACATTTTCCATTCAGTGGACTGCAGAAGCTTCCCTGCTAGATTAGGAGGCAGAATCTCTTAGCATCTTTCATGGGAGTAAAAAAATAAGTGTATAGAACCCACAGAACTTAACAGCAGGGTCAACTTTTTGATGGCACTTCACTGGAGAGAGGCTTGGCCTTAATCTGGTCTAAATGATCTGGCATGTATGCATTTGGGCCCTTAATGAAACGGGGATCTGTAGCCCTGTGAAAATGTCACCAGGACTCACGGGTCCGACATCAGACATTTGATTTAGGTGTTGCTCTCAATATTGCACTGCCCCTGGAACTAGTGTTTCATGGCTACTTTCTTTTTGGAAGTATTTCCCCACCGGAGGGAACGGTGGGGATGAGAGAGAGGACCTGTCTCTGAAGGTTGCTAGGTTGTTAAAGCCACAGGGTTTTAAAAATATCCAATGTATATCAGGATTAGATTATTGTCCATTTTGATTGAACATCATGTATTGTGTAGTTTTGACCAACATCTTTTATTCTTTGAGAATAAAATGTAAACCTGGTTATTACTGCTGAAAAAATGGCAACCATGAGAGAAACGTGATGAAAATAAAAACTCAGGACCTTATTCTCAGGTTCTTACTCCGGAATGCCAGCACACCTTTCTTTCGCTCTGTTTTCACAGATCCGCCTCTTGAAAGACAATGACTCCACCCTGAGACCCACTTTCATCGTCAAACCTGACAGCGGCTCCCAAGGTGATGGTATCTACCTCATACGGGACCCCGCAGACCTCCGTGTCCTTTCAGGTTCTCAGGTCAAGCAAGCAGTAGTCCAAGAATACATCCAAAGGCCCCTGCTCATCGACAAACTCAAGTTTGATATTCGCCTCTATGTTTTGGTTCGTTCTTTGGAACCCTTAGAAATCTACATTGCTAAAGAGGGTCTGTCAAGGTTTTGCACAGAACCTTACCAGGAGCCTAGCCAGAAAAACCTCAACCATGTCTTCATGCACCTAACAAACTATTCACTGAACATACACAGTGGAAACTTTGTCCATTCGGACAGCTGTAGCACGGGCAGCAAGCGTACGTTTTCTAGTGTGCTTTACCGCCTGGCCTCTAAAGGAGTGGACATTAAGAAGGTTTGGTCGGACATCATTGCATTGGTCATCAAGACAGTCATTGCACTTGTTCCTGAACTGAAGGTTTATTACCAAGCGGATATTCCACCAGGCAAACCTGGACCTTCCTGTTTCCAGGTATGTTCCTGTTTCTCGGTGGTTCCTGCAAGTGTCCTTTATGCTTGGTTGTCTGCCAGTGCAGTAAAAACTGCACCTGACACCCAAGATTGACTTCACACAGATGCAACCAAGACATTAAAAAGTCTCTTTGATCAGATGCAGCATGACTTGTTCTGGATCAGTGTAAGGGGTTGTCTACATTATGTTTCAGGAAGAAATCTGGTTTAGGTGCTGCATCTTTACTGCGTTCCTCTGAGTGGAAATGGGCCATTTCCTTTATACTTATCTCTGAAACAGCTGTGGTCCAAAAACAAATCAATCAACCAAATTTTCTAAGATGGTGCATTAAAAGCTGGGCAGCATGGGGCATGGTGGTCTAGTGATCAGAGACTAGTCCCCAGGATCAGAAGATCGTGGGTCCTAATCCCAGGCCAGTAGATTGCCCTGAGGTATCCTTGAACAAGGTACCGTCCCTGTCACTGCTCCCCGGGCACTTTTAATAGCTGCCCCCTGCTGCACGTGTTGTGCCGTGTACTAACAAAGACAAGGATAGTCACTTTCACGTTCATATATTGAAACAATGCAAAGGACATTTTATTTGCTAAAATAATAACAGTTAAGATTTCTGCGTCAGAAGAGTAATTAGAATTAAAACATCTGGAAGAAGCTGAAGATTGAACCTACACAACAGTGTAGAAGGAGCTTTACCAACAGGCGTTGAGGTCATTTAATTTTAATGTTCTGTTCAAGGTATTTACATAAATGTTCATTTGATCACAAAGTTACGCGTTTAATTGCTGTCAAATTTCGTTCACATTATGAATCAAAACATTGACATTTACAATTTGGATTTTCTTTCCCTTGGTTTTCATATACCATTTCATTCTAAACATGTCAAACAACTTTCAGGACGAAACACCTGATTTTGGGGTGTTGTGGAATTTCTGCCTTCCACCTAGCATGTCTCCCCTCAGCGTGCTGAGAAAGAGAGTGCTGCCCGTGTGAGGTGTTGTCCCCCTTTTACGTCCACTCCTTGACCTTGATCTGTTTTTAGACTATGACGATTTGAAAATGAGAGAACATCACCACATTAACAAGCCTGCCGAGAACATCTCCATCCCGGGTTACAAGCTTGTATTTTGTTCTTTAACACCTTTTAGAGCCGTGAACTCTAAACAGCTGGGTGTGAAGAAACAGACATTCGTTACACTCATTAGTCAGTCACTTAAACATAGTTCACGGAGTACAATGTGTACTTCTGCCAGCACAAAACTTCTCCATCACAGGGAGCGGCGGTCTAGTGTTTCTGGATTATTTTGCCATTTTTGGATTATTTCATCAACTCATTCCAGACATGACAAATTTGAATTATAAAGCTAGAATGGAAAAGACTGATTATAATACAGCGCAACTTGAATGCTCTGCAGATACTGGGCTTCGATATCCTGCTGATGAAGAACTTGAAGCCTGTTCTGCTGGAGGTAAATGCCAATCCCAGCATGAGGATTGAACATGAACAGGAGGTAGGTAAAAGCAGCAATTAAACATCTGAAACGAATTTGACTCACTTATAATGTGAATAACGTTAGATGACTGAGGGGGAAATTTGAGATTAAGGGTATAAATCAAACATGGCTCTGATTGTATGAACATTAGAGAAAGTTATTGACTGTGGGTGCTGTGCTGCAGGTCTCGCCGGGTGTGTTTGAGTACGTTCCCAGTCCGGTCGACGAGGAGGTCAAAGTAGGAGTCATTAGAGACACACTGCGTCTCATGGATCCTGTCCAAAGAAAACCTCACATGTGAGTTTGCCTCCTCTGTTTCTCTTATATATGTGCGGCAGCAGTGGCCTAGTGGGCTAGGCCCCAGGATGGGAAAGTCGTGAGACCCTGAGGCTCCCTTGAGCAAGGTACTGTCCCCATCACTGCTCCCCGGGTGCTTTCAATAGTGCAGAGGCTGTATTTCATTGTGGTTCACTGTGACAAGTTGTCACTTTCACTGCATATGTAGTATAATGTGTGTCTGGTTGTAAACATGTGTGTGCAGATGTGTGTATTGGTGCTTGAACGTATGACGTCCCCGTCCTTGACTCCCTGCCGAGATCATGAAGAGTTTATGAACTCTGGACAAATAAAAAGTTAACTGTTTGTGTCCGGCCCTATTTCTGAGAAAAATAGTGGCCTCTTAGTAGATGAGGTGTAACTGAAAGTGTGTGTGTGTGTGTGTGTGTGTGTGTGTGTGTGTGAAGTGAAGCCTCATTACACGTTTGTCTTCAGTACCCATTCATTTAATATTTGATCTTGTTGACATTTAAATCAGGACCATAGGAAAGAGCTTAGCTTTCACCAAATAAATATGAAACAGATTAATCAAGTTGATGTGTGTGTGTGTGTGTGTGTGTGTGTGTGTGTGTGTGTGTGTGTGTGTGCGCGCATGCTGTTTGATATTTTTAAGTTCCCAGCACTGCAGATCACCAGTTGTGGGTGTTGTAAATTTGGCTCAGTCATAAGCGCTGCTTCCGTATCTGTGACTTTTTTCTCGTCTCTAATGATCTATTAAATTAAATTAAATGAAGCAGCAAAATGTATTCCAGGCTTCACAAACATTGCCACCCCAGTTCCCTGTTGGTAGAATGGAAAGAAAGTATCGACAGAAGATGAATGTTAATAAAGATTATATCAACAAATGTTTTTGACAATTTTTTGCTGAAAGTGAGTGGGTTTGTACATTAGACCTGAAGTTTATTTACACTGAAAGCATTTGTAAGTTTCAGTGAGTCCCAGAACACTGTCCTCGACAAACATAAACATATAATCATGAACAAGGGATGGGGCTGTTTTTAAAGATGTCCTTTTACTTTTGTCCAGATGGACCAAGTTTTCATTGCTTGAGGGGTTATAATAAGTGCATCACGAATGTTTCTTAGAGGGACTTTTGTATTTGCGTTGATTACTTTTCATGATTTTTTTTTTTGTTTTTTTTTGCATGATTTCTTTTACTGTTTTGTTTTGCCTTTTGTTTACTACCTCTATGAATGATACTGTGCTTTTCTTCTGACATGGTTTGAAAATCACTCGTTCACTTTAAGGAAATCCTCTTTATCCACATGTTAATTTAATGTTCTCTACCAGGATGACTGCTGTGAGTTATGGTATATAAAACCCTCTTTATCATTTCAGTTTCTCAGTCTCAAGCTGTTCCAGTGGTTCAATAAATCATTCATTTTGTTTTGTACAGATCCCAAACTCCTTTGGAGAACATCACAGATGTTCTGATGAGGTTCAGAAGTGTTTGTGCAGCACGTTAAGGTTAAAGAAAATCTTATTTTTTTTCTCTCTGGAAAATAACAAAAATTTAAATGTTTATTTCCAGGTCCAACCTTCTGGGCAGGACTTCAGAAGAAGCCATCGTTGTGGAGGTGGGGTTAGATGAGAAGGCAGGGCTGGTGGAGTCCCTTCCCTCTCTGTGTTTGAAGCAAGTCTTCCCCAAGTACATGAAGCAGTTCAACTACCTACGAACAGTAGAGCGAATTGCGGACATCTTCCTGCGCTTCCTTGGAGTCAAAGGGACTATGAAACTCGGTCCAACTGGCTTCCGCACCTTCATCAGGCAGGACCATTGGCTTTTTTCACGTCATTAGCTGAGGAACCCAGAAATCGTTGTGGTTGATAGTGTTGTCTGTGCAACCAAGTCACACCCCAGTTTTTACATTCACAGTATTTATGAATGGCAGACAGAATATCCGTCATCATGTGACATCATGTCAATATGGGGCATCATGTCCCTGCTGCTGAAGGTCAAAACAGCTCGTAAGACGTCCTTTTATGAAGTATCATCTGATATTCATATTATTGCCCAGCTCTAGATAGTGATTCATTTTAACATGTTGGCCACATATGAGCCTTTTGCACAGAATTATTTGTACTTTAGTGTTATGTCTTTATCCTCACTGTGATACTTCAAGGTACAATAAGTAACGTATTTTCTCATGTATAAGTCACACAAATTTGTACCAAAATCCACTATAATAATGGGGGTGCGACCTATACACAGGGAATTTCGTCGGTGATGGACACTTCCGCATAAAGAGCAGTGCACGTTCGCATTTCCAGCCAATTATCCTCTAAATTATTACAGAATACACCTTTTTGGTGCTTTCTTATCAAGTAAAATACGTAGTACTACACTGACCTGTAAAAATCTGAAAGTATCTTTCAACATAATCCACAAAAAATCACTTTCTTTTCACTAATTTCAGTCCAGAAAATTCACACGCTGCCATTTTGAATTAAACCTAAACCGGTGGCCGCGTACGGCGCATTTACAGTAAATCCCAGCATTTCTGAATTATGTGACACACATATGTACACATATTAGCATTTTTGCCTACATGTAATTCAAAATCTAACGTCAAGATATCACTCACAAATACAATTTGGACCAAATTTCAGTGCCAAATCAGGGGTGTGACTGATACATGAGTAAATCCAGTACCTTTTTAATTTTAATGTGTATTTCCTTTTCATTTACCTTTTAAGTGTAAGAAAAAACGTAAAACGGAAAAAACTTTTTTTTAGCAATTTTTGAAAACCATGAATTTCCAATTTTACTTTTTGATTCCACTTTTAAAAAATGCAAACGTATACACTTACTGACTGTCTTTTATAGGAACTGTAAGCTGAGTAACAGCAGTTTCACCATGGCATCAGTGGACATCCTTTACATTGATATCACGCGCCGCTGGGCTGGCATGTGTCCAGACTCCAGGGAAGCTGGTAAGTGACCCTTCAGCCACCTGACTGTGTGTACAAGGTAACAGGAGGCTCTGCTTCAGCGTTGGATCACTGCTCATGCTGTAAAATGTGGATCTTGCCGTTTATTAAGTTCATTTATCCATGATCTGTCAGTAACAAAACTGTCCTGTCCGTTTTGTTTTTTTGGCATGTTGTTTGACGTGAAGCTAGTTCGGGTTGGTTTCAGATCCTAAGGTTGATGAAGTAATAGGGGCCGGGATGGGTTCCTGACAAAATGACAGGTTTGTGTGACAAGTAAGAGGTTGAACATGACAAATATCTTGAACAGGAATGTGGGCAGCTATGTGATTTTCCACTTTGATCCTTTGCAAATTTTTTTAGTATCTGTGTGTCTAAATTAATGATCCCAGAGAACAGAACCACACTTTTAAAATACAAAAGCGTTGCACTGTAATGGGCTTTAGACGGTGTCATGCTGGTATCGTTTTCCAGGAGGAAATAGATCCAGTATGAATAATGCACACCTTGTCCTAATAATGAGCAAGAGAGACAGGAGACAGTATTCTCCAGTATGAGTCGATCAGAGTGAAGGAGTGTGCTGTATGGAGAATTCCAGAATATCCTTATTGTTCTCGTGTTTTAAGGGTTTAATCGTTTTTAGGGAGGAAGAAGCCGGTAAACAGATTGTGAATGGTGGTGAGAGGAAGGAAATAACAGAAGGATAAGGATCTTCTCTTTCTTCTTCTTTCTTTCGGCTGGTCCTGTTTAGGGGTCGCCTCAGTGGATCATCCTTCTCCATTCCTTCTGGTCTTGTGCATCTTCCTCCTTCAAACCAACCATCTGCATGTCCTCTCTCACCACGTCCATAAACCTCTTCTTCTCCTCTTTCCTGGCAGCTCCATCTTCAACATCCTCCTTCCAATATATTCCTCATCTCTTCTCTGGACATGTCCAAACCAACGCAGCCTTGCTTCTCTAACCTTGTCTCCAAGACGTCTAACCTGATCTGTCCCTCTAATATACTCATTTCTAATCCTGTCCATCCTTGTCACACCCAACGAAAATCTCAGCATCTTTAACTCTGACACCTCCAGCTCCGCCTCCTGCCTTTTCATCAGCAGACTATCTCCGATAAGGACAGTATCTGTAAAAGATAAAAGTGTGTTTGAGAGAGGGGTTGGCTGCTTTTCACTGAGGAGGGCAGAGGGGAGAAGCCCTGGAACAATTTCCATGAATAGTAATAAGTTTGCTG
Organism: Hepsetus odoe; assembly: GCA_017165825.1. Classification (NCBI taxonomy): domain Eukaryota; kingdom Metazoa; phylum Chordata; class Actinopteri; order Characiformes; family Hepsetidae; genus Hepsetus; species Hepsetus odoe. The sequence continues at coordinate 3,011,558 of CM029371.1, forward strand.
TAGAATCCAGCTGACTCAGCACGATATAGAGCGCCATAACTTATTAATAAGGCATCGACACACTTTTCATCTCTTGTCCTTTTTAGGACACAAATCCGAAGTGGGAATAAGTTGGGAAACTTTAATCTAGTAGTCATCAGTAATACATGTCCACTGGTCTCATCCTGTCTTACCTTTTACTAAAACACCGTGAAGTCATGTGACGATCTGAGCTCACATGTAGTCCTAGAACTCTGCATTAAACTAACCTCTCTGCTGAAATCTCCTTTCATCAGAAGTTCACTTCTCCATCTGTGTTTCTATCCAAACTTCCAGGCTGCTAGATAACCTTGAGGAGTCTTTTGTGACAACACAGCCTTGCAAATGAAATCTTAAATAGAAGAAATACGTTCATATAGAAGGTCCACGATTAAGTTTTCATTGCCGTGGGGATTTGGGTTTGACTGTGTGTGCTAAATAATAGAGAGAAGAAACCCTGTCGATGAATAAATATGCAAGAGGAAGAATTCAGATGCATATGCATGAGCCTAATTACTGTCAGTGTTAATAAAGCAGGATCTCCTACTGCTCTGACTGTGCTATAATAACCCGCTGTTTGGGAACTGTTTATCTCCAGGGTCTTTCTTCAAGTCGTTCTCTTTTTTAACTGAAGAGCAGATATACAGTATTTTTGACTTAAATGTAATTATGTGCCGCTTATTTTTTACCGTTATGTAATCTACAGATCGGATTCGTTTTTTTATTTTGTCCCAATTAAAGTCTCAACCGTTATATTTACAGATCGCAGATTTTTCTTTTTTTAATTTATTACCCCTTTATCCCCTTCAGTGCTCAGAACAGCAGGGGCCGATAAAAGAACAGATTGGAGGTTAAGAATGATTTTGGAAAATGAAATCATTGTAAATCCTGTCAATGGGCAGCGTGTAATTGTTCATTTTTCCATTTTTTTCTGGCATGCATCTACTATAATGAGAAATAAGCATATTTAACGAGCAAAAAAAAAGATCAAATTAGCTCAAATAAGTACAACATGCCCCATCCTTTGCCCTGTGTGAGCTGGGTTGGACTCCAGCACTCCCCCGCGACCCCGCTTGGGACAAGCGGCAGAAAATGAATGAATGAATTACAGTACAACATGCATACAAATCTAGCAATTAGTACCATTTTTCCATCATTTTACAGCCTTTTGATAAAAGCTAACACGTCTTGAGGTGCTTTCTCCCGTAAATATATCTTTTTTTTGCACTTCTTTTTAACCTTGTCAGTATTTCAGTGTCTTGCTCTAGCAGCTGATGAAAATGTTTTTGTTTTTGAACAGGAATGGGGCTGCAGGCATTTGTGGAAGCATTTTTCTACCTTGCAGCTCGCAGGTTTAAGGCATTGCCTCTGAGGGAGCAGGTTCTGTCATTGCTGGAGCTTTGTGAACGTGCCCTGGAGGGACAGGGACATGCTGAAAAGTCACGGCCTCAGAAGCAACACTCCAGCATTAACCCTGTCCCAGCACCAGTCACGCTCAGCTGTCCCGCTCCCACCAGCAGTCACCATGTTGGCCAGTCAGATCAGACACCACAGCCTTCTGCTAAAGGAACGGTGGAGTGTTGACAGCTGGATGATCCTCCGATTCGGGTCTGGGATTTAGGACAAGGCAATAAGAAAGGAAATGGACAAAACAGACTTTTGTCTTAAAGGGATCAGACCTTACCTCTTAATATTCAACAAGCAGCTAACGTTACAGGAAGGCCGCCGTCGACTTAATAGTAAAATCAACTGCAGCCTTCTATCACAACACACCAGGATAAGGCCCAGAGTGCCCTAAAGGTTTACTTTCTATTGTATTTATATTTTTAGCTTATTTGATCTCATTCAAAGGTAACTGTTTTTCACAAAAGGCTGATTAATTGTAATAGAACTGGGTCGGTTACTAGACACTCTAAAAAGGGCAGGTCTGTTAGGTTTCTCCAAGGAGGAAGAGGAGTATATTAGGCAGATCACTCCGATATCCAGTCAGTGTCCCACCACTTTCTAAAACCTGATTCTCCACTCCAAGGAAAACGTAATCAATGACTGCACTTTTCCACAGTTTGATGCAGATTTCTGCTTTTTATTGCACTACCACTGTCTGGCATCTGAATAGTTTGGGTGATGTTTGCTTTGGATGGTCATGTAGAATAAACCTTGGTTTTCAGAGTGACATGTCGTGACTTCCTGTTCATGATAATCATGTTCAGTTCACTCCGGGTTAATATGGGACTAAATTCCAGCAGCTAGGCATGAGTTGTGGAAAAGCTGACGGTTACATCAGATACCAGAAGCTTTACAGTAGAAGATAAGCATTAAATAACTAAGTTTTACTTTGCATACAGTACTAAGTTTTAGGCAGGTGCGCAGGTGTAAACAAAGAATGCTTTCAGAAAAATAATTATTAATAAAAATTGCTTTTTTTCTATCAATTTACAAAATGCAAAGTGAGCGAACAAAAGAAAAATCTAAATCAGATCAATATTTGGTGTTTCTACCTTTAACCTTCAAACCAGCATCAGTTCTTCTGGCCCCCACAGAGCCCTGATCTCAACATCATCCAGTGTGACTGGATCACATGAAGAGACAGAAGGATGTGAGGAAGCTACATCCACAGAAGATCTGTGGTCAGTTCTCCAAGATGTTTGAAGACCTACCAGCCGAGTTCCTTCAAAAACTGTGTGCAAGTGTACCTAGAAGAACTGATGCTGTTTTGAAGGCAAAGGGTGGTCACACCAAATATTGATTTGATTTAGATTTATCTTTTGTTCATTCACTGCATTTTGTTGATTGATGAAAATAAATGATTAACACTTCCATTTCTGAAAGCGTTCTTTGTTTACAGCATTTTTTCACACCTGTCTAAAACTTTTGCACAGTACTGTACTTTAATATTAGCAATATTAAATTACTGGCAACATCTCAAACCAGGATTTCTTAACAGCAACCCAGCACTCCTCGTAAAGATTAGTAAATGGAGTTCCTTTCTTTAAACTTGCCAATTAAACAGCACTGAGTCTACTGTCATGTTTTATAAGGCTGGAGAAAACAGAGCAGGGCATTTGAGACCCTTCATCTTTACCGAACCTCTCCAGATCATCCATCCTTCCTTCAGTCCTCAGGTTTCCAGGGAAGTTCAGGGCACTGGGACGGCAGTGGCAGAAGCTTAAATCTGTGGTCAGTTGACTGTTTTTATGTTGACCTGGACATTTGCTTCAGTTCACAGTCTCACTGGAAGATCCAGTGACGACCCAGTTTTAGTTTCCTGACAGATTTTGTTTTAAAATGTCCTGATATTTCATCTCAGAACCTTCTCTTTTTAATTCTAGCCATCCTCCTTTTTGCAAGACCTTGAGAATGTATTGCCATAATGCGGTACTTCTTTCACCAGACCATAAAACATGGATATAATTGGGTTTAAAAGCCACTTTTGGCAAAATTGAGAAGAACCGATTAGCCTCGTGTTTGTTCATGAAATGCTTCGCCATAACAAGAAACAACAAAGGCAGATGTATAAAATAGCTAAATAAATTTTTTTTTTATTATCCTAGTTTCAAATGTACATAAATTGCACAGCCACATTTTCATAGTTCTCAACATGGACATATCTCTCTGTACATTATTGTTCTCCTCATTGTCCTCAAAAGAAGCCAGAGTCCAGCCAATACTTTACTTTAAACATACTTACAAAAGTCCTTTCTACAGCGATTATAAAACATACAACATCTTTTCATATTCATTTATAGATTCAATTCTCTTTTTGACAAAGCTAATATACCATGGTAACGGCTGAGAACAGGATCCGGTGAGGAAAGAGTGTATGCCACTTTTGTGGTGATCTAGAACAGGAGCGAAACCGCATAAAGACATTAGTCCATCAGAAAGAACCTTGAGACGTCAGAAAATCCTCTTTTTTGTGTGCTGTTCTGTACAGTCGCTGAGAATCAGGCCGTCCGCACACGTGATTCTCAGAAATGTGATGGTGTGGCCTCGCGTACAGCCAGGCCTCAGAAAGATGATCGCAACTGCGAGCTCTTGAACACGCGGTCCTGTTATGCTATCGTTTAAAACACCAAGTAAAACGTTCACTGAAATGCAGCTGCAGCACATATTCACACATGCTCTCACCGGCTACTAATTTGCTCAAATTTGAACAGCTGAGCACCGAATTAAACAGAACCAAGACTCAAAGTGCTGAGAATGTAGGGCAGTTCTCTGACCAGTTCTCTGCCCCTTGATTTGAGCACTAAGGGACGGAAGAGGAAACTTTTTCGCCTCAATATTAACTGAAAAAAGGAAATTTTTCTATTTTTGAAAGCAAACTCCAAGTCACTGCTGAGAGACAAAGTGTTCTGCTACATTTAAAATGAATGCCGGTTTTCTTTAACCTGATTGGCCGTTTTGTTTTAATTAAGCGAATTAAGTCTGTGATGTAATGCGAGCTTGTAAATAAGGAAATTATGAAGTGTGTCCCAATTCAGGGACTGTGTCCTTCAAAGAGCCCTCGACACTGAAGGACAAACTGGACCAGCAGCAACACATTACAAGAGACAATCCGGCCCATGGACGAATCGCCGCTCCTGTTGCCTAGCAACCTCGGCAGCTGCAGCCAGTGCCATGACTGTTGATGATAAGCTACTCACGCCTTCTAAACTGAAATAAGGTTTGGTGTTAAGACTGATGTGAAGGATTTTCATGTCGTATCCCTGAAAACGGAGGCTGCATTTTTTGGCCAGCGACGGGAAGGCCTGGTCGCCGCTCTGCGGTGTTAGCGGCCTCCAAAAGCAGCCTTCAGGGCCTCACGTCCCCTGAATTGGGACACACCTAAAGATTTCTAAACCAGAATGAAGCAAAATAGTTCCAATAAAAAGTGCAAAGCCATTTATTGGCATTTTTGTACCAAAGTTTTGAATTTTGTGCTTTATGAATTCTGCACACCAGACTTAACACCTGTGGGTGAAATATGTCCCCTAAATCTTCTTACTTTACAGAGCAAACATAATAGGATGAGTCACCGGGACAATGTCGTTCATGACTGGCCGTTTTTCTAACTGAAAAAAGAAAAAGGTCACGTAGCAGTAAAATAGCAGTAACGTCAAATGTCATCAGAAACAATTATACGCCTATAAATGCTCATATCTCTTTTCTATTATATTTACAAGACGCACCCTGTCTTGCTACAGCAGCATCCATCATTGACGGAACTTTTCAAGAAGACCGGGCTTAAATCTTTTACAGTGCCCTCGCCACCCAAAGCTTATGCTATAGATCTGGATTTGCAGTCAAAGTAACAAGAACCTCAGGAGTCTCTCATGTCGTAGGCATGAGAAATGCAGGGGGCTCTTTTGGGTAGGGAAGCACAAAAAAAAACAAAAAAAAAACGAGGTGGGTCTGTGTAAATGGCACACACAATTAATTTACATTTACATTTACGGCATTTAGCAGACACTCTTATCCAGAGTGACTTCCATGTCCTGATTACAGGGACAGTCCCCCTAGAGACACTCAGGGTTCAGGGTCTTGCTCAGGGACCCAGTGCAAGGTGGTAGTGCTGGAGGTGGGATTAGAACCATGGGACCTCTTCAGCCGTAGGTCCATAGACAAGTATCCTACCTCTAGACCACCACCAGCCTCAATTAATCTCATCAATTGATCTTATTTTGTGGCATTGTCTTTAAAGAAAGAAGCTACGAAACTGCCTTTAAACTGTAAAGGTTTCTCATTTTTGAAGAAAAAGCTCTTGGAACTGAGACAGTAAGGAGACGCAAAAGCCAGATTGTTAATATTGATAGTGCCTTGTATCCGCTGCTGATTAAAGTGAGCAAATATCTCCACTGGGCACAGAAGAAATGTTCTCATCCATCTGTAGCAATTCAAGACAACAAATTCAGCACCAGAGGCTCGTTTAAGCGTAAACTGTAGTAAATAACGTACAATAACCAAAGCCAGAAACCAAGCACACACACACACACACACACACAAATAATTACATATATACACTGATCAGCCATAACATTAAAAACACCAAATACTGAATAGGCCCCCCTTGGATCAGACTAGATTGTCCAGATGCTCGATTTGATTGAACTCCTATCCTTCCAAAAGAGGCCACTGAGATCATCAGCGTTATATCTATTGGGTCTGCAACCACGTGTAGGTAGGTGTGTGTCCATGTGTATCCAGGTAACATGCACATGAATGCCATGAACCTCTCCAGCGGAACACTGTCCAGAGCATCACGCTGCCTCAGCTTGCTTCAGTGCATCATGGTGGCATCTCTTCCTCAGATAAGCGACGCACCGATTCATCCACATGTAGAGGAAAATGATTTTCTTCAAACCAGGCCTCTTTCTTCAACGGACTCTCTGTAAATGTGGGTGTAAATGCAAATAAAATCTTTCCTAACAGTGTGAAAATATCACTGCACTTAAAATTCTAAACCTAATCCCATCTTGTGTTTACACCCCAGGGTTGATTCACCTTTTATGAAGCTTTTCTGTTTCTGTGATTACGGTTCTTTCGGTTCCGATTGTAGGCGTGTTCCATACACCGTGTGTCGTCTCACCTTTCTCTCTCAGGGAATCTGGGATCAGAATCAGGATCCCTTCATCAGTGAGACTTGAGATCCCACAACCCAGTCGCTGGTTCACCGGTCGCTCTTCTTTGGTTATTCTTGATTTCGGTAGGTACCTTCCACTGCACAGCCCTCCAGGATCGCCATTCTGGAGAAACCCTGTCCTAGAGGTGTACCCGTCAAAATGTCCAGCTTCTTAATAGGTTCCACTGTAATGAGATGATCGATGCTGATCACTTCTGTGATTTTAATGTCACGGCCAATCCTGATACACATAAGAGAAAAATAAACGGAATCTAAAACCGTTCTTAGTTTGATGTGTTTTGAGATAAAGTAACTTCGTACGCTTCACTCTTTGTAGACATGCCTTTGTAATAGTGTTCGAAAAAAGGGATGATTTTTCAGGGGAACGGACTGAAGGATTAAGGAGCTGCATTCCATGTTTAAGGCTTCTCATTTAAGAGCTTACAAAGTGCACCGTGTAAAGGGAGCTGGAGCGGTTACAGAAAGTGCAGTAGATGTGGGTGCTAGAAAGGGTGCAGGAGAGCACTGGATTTCCTGAAAAGAGACAACATTACACACTCGCTAGCTCAGCATCAAGGTAAGACTTTAACTCCGAAGGGGACTGAAAGCTTGAATAAATACGAATAAGAAAACAGTCTTTTAAAAAATAACCCAGGGATACCATTTGGAGGTTCCAGCTGAATCTGTCAATCTGCTGCGTGTACCCAGTTTTGAAGTCGGTTTGTTGTTATCGTTTACCTTTAGGTACCCATGATCGGAGATGTGTATCTAGCGGTTTGTCCTAAACTGTGGTTTTGGACGCTCTCCATTGTTTGAGGTCTTTGCTTCTCAGTGCAGTGTTTCAAAAGCACAGTTTAGGAGAACTGCCTCTGTTCGCAGTTCCCGTGTCCAAACAGAGTCTTAGCTGTGCCTTCTCTTCCCTTCACGCCGCGCTCTCTGCCCGGATTAAGCCATAAATCTCTGCAGGCTTGCTTCAGCAGTTGGAGCTGTTTCTGAATTCTCCGTTCTCCGTGATCTGCAGTTTGGTGGGGTTGGTGGGGGAGATGCCGTTGCGCGTCTGCATGCTGTAGCGCTCCTTCAGCTGCGACAGGGCGCTCATCAGCCTGGAGTTGGCCGCATCCAGAGTTGCTATCCGCTTCTCCTGCAGAGAGACACGAAGAGAAGAGATAATGGCATAATGAGGAAAAGATCAAGGGAAATAAGAGATATTGTCAATATCACATTCTGGCTATTTCCACACTGCATTATTAAAGCACCTTTAAGTGAAGGAAACGGTTTGATGATAAATGTGCAGCTCTTTGATGTGATTGCAATACATTTACACGATTACACTACTCCAGGGTCTGCAAAAAGTGCCAGTCACGACTGCGATATTTTAATGATCGCTTGGATCTAAAAGTAGATGAAGGATAGTTAAAGAAGAAGATGTAAGTGGGGAGAAGAGAGAAGCTTTCTGATATCTGAATGCCTCGTAACAGAATAAAGGGTCTATTAAACGAGAGAGTTGACATTGCTGGGGGTGGAGGCATGAGGTCATGTGTTTCTGAAGGTTTTATTTAAAACACAAAACCTGGGAAAGTGGTGGCCTAGTGTTTAGGAACTAGGCCTGGATGGGAAGTTCATGGGATCGATTAGCAGACCCTGAGATTCTCTCGAGCAAGAGCTATGTGTGTGTGAGTGTGTGAGATTATATGTTAATCTTAATGTTTCCTAGTAACTAGTAATAAGACCTTTTATGAACAACAGCATTATACGGACTGTTTCAGTGATAGCTGAATACATTTTTGATTTTTTATAAATCTATAGTTTTCCTCCATCAGCAGCCTAAGAGAAACACTCCTACCTGTGCATCTATGATTTTCTGTTTGGAGTCGACTATGGCCTGCATGTCGGCATGATCCTTTTTCAACTCCTCCTCCACAGACATTAACCTGCAGCATCAACATGAAACCATTTAACCACTGGCTGTTCACATTATGAGGAACGATTTTGTCTGCATGTACAAATACGACCCAGGCTGCTCTTTCTTCTCTGTCTGGATGTCTCTATACTTCGGTAATTGTCTCAAATTGCTGTCTGCTCTATTCTCACAAAGGCAGCTTTTACATTACATAAAGCCAAATGCACAGCTCTCCACCATCCGTTTAAAGCTTGGAGAAAAGAAGAGGCTTCTTCCCATGATGGCACCGAACAGCCTCAAATGATTTGTGTCTTTTTAATTCCATCCAAGAACTGCATGGGATTTTAAAACTGATTCAAAAAGCATACACTCCTTTTGGGGCCAAAATCAGTGTGTTTTCATAAGTAGTGTGCTTAGAGCACAGTCGAATGAATGGGGGAAAAAAAGAAAAAATTATATATTAATAGATATATATATTTTTTTGCCTGAGCGATGAAAAATGATGTCATTGAATCAAATTTGATTGGTCATGACCCTAAACCCTAATCAAAACAAATCACTGAACACCCATTTTCTCCTCCGTCTCCCACCTGCTGATGATGCTCTTCATCTGCAGGTCCTTGTCGTCTTGCTGGCGGCGCAGACGCTCCTCAGCCTCCTCCAGCCGGGTCTGGTATTCCAGCAGCACTTTCTGCGCCTGTTCATCCTGTTCCTGCAGACGCAACTCGCACTCCTCCAGCTTCTGCACAGACACTCGCAGCTTCTCCTGCAGCACAGCGATCTCAGCCTGATACTGAACAAAGAGAAAGAGAGAAAGGGAAAATAGAGGGGTACAGCAAGAGAGATGAAGAAAAAGTATTTCTGTTAAACACTTCGGCCCAGTTTAGTTTGGGTTTCAATGATACGACATTGGCCTCCAATGACATGACACAGGAGACGGTCAGGTCTGATCTGCAAGGTTGTCATGGATGCTGGTAAAACCGTATAAGCAGCTCTGAGGTGCATTCAGCCAGATGTGTCTGCAGTCTTGGGGTTTAAAGCAGAATCACAAAAGCTCAATGAAGACACCGTTTTGTATTTAAGAGGTTAAGCTACAGCAGCACGGTGGAGCTGTCGCCTCACAGCAGGAAGATCCTGGGTTTGATCCCCAGATGGGACGGTCCTGGCTTTTCTGTGTGGAGTTTTTTCTCAACGTGTCTGTGTGTGTTTCCTAAGGGAAATTCGGCTTCCTCTCACCTTCCAAAGACCTGCAGGTCAGGTGGAATGGAGATGATAAATTGCCCATAGGTGTGTGTGTGCGCGCGTGTGCGTGTGTGTGTGTGCATGCCCTGCAATGGACTGGTGACCTGTCCAGGGTGTCCCTGCCTTTAGCTCTGTGTGAGCTGGGACAGACTTCAGCACAGCCCTGACCCTTCTAAATGATAAGCAATTAAGAAAAGGAGTGAGTGAAGTCAAGCTAGCCATTAAGACACAGTTCCTCAATAGAAAACACTTACTCTAATCTTTTAAGCTTTTAAAAACCTATGTTCTTGGAAAATCAGAGTCAGTCAGTCAGTCATTTTCTGCCGCTTGTCCCAAACGGGGTCTCGGGGGGTGCTGGAGTCCAACTCAGCGCACACAGGGCGAAGACTGGGGACGCACCCTGGACAGGTCGCTGCCCATCGCAGGGAGGAGCGGGACGGGGCGGCACCTTGCTCAAGGGTACCTCAGGGCAGCCTACTGGGGAGGGGTTCCAACCCCCGATCCCCCGATCATGCGGCCAATGCGAAAATCAGAGTCTTCAATCTAAAACTGTGTTGAGCGTAAGGGAGCTGTCAGGGAGGCACAATGATAATGAAGTGAAATATGATTAAAAGTGAAATTAACTTTTTAAAATACAAATTCTGGAAATCTCATTTTTTGAAATCGAGAGTGTCTTGAAATTTACATCAAGGTAAAACCAGCGCAGACGCATGTCATGGTACATGACAGTGGCCATTTGTGGCCATTTCAGCCACTGATTTTTAAAATCAAAAACTGAACCTGAATCTAAAAGAGAAAGAGGCTGAGCTCACGGGACAGAACGCAAGCCTGTTCAAGCCGTACGTAATTCAGCAGCACATAAGAGATTCTGTTTGATAAACCGTTGCTTTAGCGTTTCAAAAGTTCAGCCTCACAAAATGAGCTGCTCATTCCAACACAGCATCGCGTTCTCTGATTGAAAGTGTGGTTTCTCAGGAAGAACATCCACCAAGACAAGAGGACTGCAACATCTGCAGGCAGCAAAGCTCTGTGCAAAAGGACAAGAATGTTTTCCATGCATAAAGCTAGAATAAAAATATAGTTTTTATGCAATCCTTTATTCCCCAGGATTAAGCTCGATCTATATGTGAACAGCTAGTTCATAGTTCTGTTATCATAAGCAACATCATGGTAACTGGACTCTAAACAGCCTGAATCCATGTAAGCCCACATTAAGCCAATGCCTGGCTGCAGTAATGAAGACCACCAGGGGGCCTCAAGAGTCTGGGTGAAAACAGAACAGAAAGTCAAATATAATAATTTAAGCATCTCGCATCAACAAAAAGAAGGCACACCTCTAATACGGGGAGGAGAATGTCCTTAACTTCTAAAATTATTATAACAAATAATGTAATATAAATCGATCTTTTCATAATTTAAGGAAAAACAGCAGCGGTGGCCTAAAGGCTGTGAGTCCCAGACGAGTATGTTGCCCTGAGGCAAGGTACCGTCCCCATGACTTTTCCATGGGTGCTGGATATGTCTGCCCCAGCGTGTGGGTTAAATACAGAGGATGCATCACGTTAGCTGTGCTCACAATGACAAAGTCAGTTTCATTTTCACTTTCTCCTTATGTCCAAATGCTGTAAAAAATATAACCCGAAAGTGAGATGTAACTTATGACACTAACGAGACAAAACATGCTTGAACTGAACTCAGCTCTTCCTTAGTCTACACAACATTATTATCTTGTCTGTTTACTGCGTAAGAGTGAAGAGAAAATGAAGTGAAAGGGACTATTTGTCATCGTGAAACACAACCGAATACATCCTCCGTTTTTAACCCAAACAGCAGCAGGCAGCCATATCCAGCACCCAGGGAGCAGTGATGGTGACGGTACTCTGATCAAGAGTACCTCAGGGCAACCTACTGGTCAAGGATTCAAACCTATGACCTTCTGATCCTGGGGAGCAGTCCCAAAACGCTAGGCTGACACTAGGTTTCAAAGCATAAGTGAGACTGGAACACAAAAGTGGGGTTTAAGCCCCTGATCTAGGGGAAATATTCTCCAGATTTTCTGCTCAAATTAGTAAATCCATTACATCCTGTCACAGGGTCCCACAATTCCTAAATACACCTTTAAATACATTCTGTTGCGGTTCTAGCATTTGATCAAGCCATACTGGCATAGTTCATGCAAAAAAAAAAAAAAACAACAAAGAAAACAAAAGAAAACTTTTGGTTCCACAACTTCACTTCAAAACTCTATGAAAAACCTTCCCTGAGCGGGTCTCGGTGAACTGGCTCCTCCGATTCCCCTCAGTGTCCTGCATTTCACTAAGAACACTCTTTAGCACGTCTCTCTGACACAATGAGTTCAGCTTTTGATCAACGTCAAACTCATCTCCCTGGTTCTCACACCGACATGAGCCTTTCCTCTTCTTACAGAGTGTCACTCTTACAAACCGATCGCTTCGTGCATCTTCCTGATGATATGAATACAGACGAAAACTAAAGCACTCACTTACTCACTCTCTCAGCTTGTCCTGATTAGGGTTGCAGGCATTGCTGGAGTCTGTCCCAGCTCTCCCAGGGAAAGCGAAAGGTGGGGACACGCCATGGACAGGTCGCCATCATAAGGCAGACACACTCACACACATCTCCAATCCACCTGAGCTTCTGGAGGAAATACACACAGACATGGAGAGAACACGTCCACTCCATAAAGACACATTCCCAGTTGGCACCTGGACCTGGACAGGCAGGGCGGTCTGTGATCTTTCTGTGTGGACATGTTCTCTCCATGTCTGAGTGTTTCCTGTTTCTTCAAGGAGCTCCAGTTTTCTCCCACTGTCCTGCACATCAGATGGATTGGAGATGCTAAACTGTCCCTTAGATGTGTGTGTAGCGACCTGTCCATGCTTTTTGTTCCAAGAGAGCTGGAAAAGGCTCCAGTACCCCCCACCACCCTAATCAGGACAAGCAGCTCAGAAAATGACCAAGTGTCTGTTTTCTGTACCGATGCAATTCTGTTCAGTTCTTAAAACGGATCTGGATCTGCCTTACCAATCCTAATGAGTTCCTAAGCTCAACAAGTTCATTAAAACTGATTCCGTTCATTCAGTCCTGCAACTTCATTCAAACACACCCTTTATTAAGGGAATCAAATAGAAAGTAACGTTGATTTAATATTTGCAGATTTTCTTTAGTTTGCTGCAGAAGTTGCTCTTATTGCTACAAAGTACATCTGTGATTAAATCATCATGTGACTAAAACATTATGTGTGAAGGGAGGAGGGGGGAGGTGGGCAAGGATGAGGAGGAGCTTGTGAATTTCTCACCTTGTCGTTGAAAGTTTGCTCCTCCCTGCGTGGATCCGTTTCTGGGTCCTGATCTAAATACGGCACATTCATGTTCATCAGCCAGGCAGCGGTCCGGTCCAGTGCACTGGGGATCACCGGTGAAGGAGCCTATGACACACACACACACACACACACACACACAGCTCAACATCACAAAAAATTTTTTTTAAAACATATTTTAAAACAATCCTCTTTTCAGTAAATGAGCTTGATCTCTTTGTTGGAAAACAGAAAAGAAAAAAATATATATACATCGCCGCAAATAATCACACCCCACAAAACATCAGCACTGAAGTCCTTCAGGTTTTTGAACCTTCTTTGGACCAAAGGAGCAGTGATGGGGATGCTACCTTGCTCAAGAGTGCCTCAGGGTAACCTACTGGTCTGGGATAAGAACCCACAAGCTTCACATCCTAGGGCCTCGTCCCTAAACACTAGACCGCCACTGATGACAGTGTAGGAACAGTGTGATGAAGGAGGCAGGAAAATTAGGAGTAGGAGGACAAATAGTTTCTTCACAATCTGTTTGATCTTCGAGCGGAAGGGAGACTTCTGTCGGTGTGCAATGAGACTTCCTGGCTTCCAGAAACATCCATTTCTGAGATACAGAAATGTCCTCGGTAACCTCACAGTCACTAACTGAGAGAAGCACAGAGGACAGAGAAAAGAATAGAGAGAGACAGAGAGAGAAGCTTTTGCTACCCAGGGGCTTCCATCAATCATTCAACCCAATCAATCACATCCTGGGAGAGGATGCAAAGCATTATGGGAAGAGGCAATGCCCTTGCTGTCCCCTTCATTGTTGGGTCCCTGACTTTCATTCCCTTCTCACACTGATGATTACAGTCAATATTCTAATGCAGGGGTTGAACAACAGCCACAGTAAGAGAATTACCATCATCACTGTGCCTGAGAGACGTCCTTTCTCCAAATAATAATAATTATTATGACATTAAAGGCAGCAAAAAATAAAAATAGGATGTGAAGTTTAGTAGTAGTTTAGGGAGTTTAGGAATATTCAAATCACTCACTCACTACTTTTCTGAGCTGCTTGACCTGACCATGCCCCTAGGCGAAGCTGAGTCTATCCCAGCTCTCACAGGGCAAAAGGCGGGGATACACTCTGATCAGGTCGCCAGTCCATCATAGGACAGACACACAGACAACTACACTCACACAGACACTCACACTTAGGGGACAATGTAACATTTTCAATCTACCTGATGTGCAGGTCTTTGGACGACCTGAGCTGACACACAGACACAGACACAAGGAGGACATGTCCACTCCACACAGATAGAACCCGGATCGTCCTACCTGGGAATTACACCCAGGACCTTCTCAATGTGAGGAGACAGCACCTTCAAGTGCACCACCGTGCTGCCCAGGTTCTAAACGATATAATTAAATTATGATCAAATTGTTTGATCAGACATTTATAACTATGTTTAGGTCGAATCCCAGAAGAGGCAGAATCTGTGGTCAAGCAGGTCATTCAACCAGCTTTTCTTTAAACGAGATTAAAGGGAGTAACTGACTGATCTCTGACCTCGTGTCACAGCGAATGAAGCTGCTAAGGGTTTGTTCGAGCGAGACAGAGAAGACAGGAGGAGAGGTCAACTCTAATAACTATTTAATGACTGTGTGTGTGTGCGCGTGTGTGTGCGTGTGTGTGTGTGTGTGCGCGCGCGCAGTCTGTATTCTTTGGTCACAGAGATAGGAGCTGTGATGGACAAGGGATGAACTATTGTTTAAATCTAATCTAGACATGTGTGTAAGAATGAGAAGAATAGAACTGTCCCTACAGTCTAAGGTGTCATTATCCAGTCTGGCCCACATGTGTACACACACATACACACACACACATTCAGGGTGTTCATTACTGTGATTAAATCTCAATCACTGTAATGTCTTAG
Source organism: Hepsetus odoe (assembly GCA_017165825.1). Lineage (NCBI taxonomy): Eukaryota > Metazoa > Chordata > Actinopteri > Characiformes > Hepsetidae > Hepsetus > Hepsetus odoe. Next base: position 3,026,572 of record CM029371.1, read on the forward strand.
TGCTGCACAATTACAAGCACAAATCCTGTCTCCTGAGAAAGAGACCAAAGACAGATAAACAAGACATTTGTCCTCTCTGCAGTATTTACTCCTTTGTGTAGCTCTGCAAGCATCCCTTCATCGGGCTGAACAAACTATAATGCTATAAAAACTAGAAAACATGATAAAATAATGTTTGGTATCAAGTGTAAAAAGCACCTGTTTGTGCTGCATCCGTTGTTTCGTCTCTGGACTGTCCCCTTTGGAAGAGGAACTCTGCTGCCGAATCCGCGCCCCACTTCCTGGCCAATCAGGTGAGGACGACATCACGCTGCCACTTGAAGGCCGTGGATACGGTGCAGAGTTTAGCATGCTGGGTGGAGTCCGTCCGCGGGGGGCAGAAACTTGTGCAGGCGGCGGTTGGTCAATGCGCCGCTGGGGCCCGGCACTGTTCTGTCGCGGGACGGTGGGTTGGCTTGAAGCTTGAGTTTCAGTCAGGGACAGCTGCCTCCGGGAGAACTCCCCTGAGCGCCTGGCCAGATCCTCGTGGTTAAGAAAGCTGGAGGGAAGCTTCGCTGCCCCAATCCCTCCCACTTCCTCATTGTTGCTATGGGAACTAACCGAACTGTGGCACTCTGAGCCCGAATCCCCACCCGTTTGCCCTCTGGGAGACAGGAGTAACCCTGCTGCCATTTGATACACCGGGTTCTGGAAGGACAGCGGCGCCAGAAGCTGCGTTGGCCGACCAGGGACCCCATCAACTCCTGGAGCAGTGAGCTTCTGTCCTGGCCTCTGGAGTGTGGGGCCTCCTGGGAGGTTGCCCTGCGGTGTCCGGGCATTCCAGGCCACCATGTGCTTCTCACCATGTCCTTCTGCAACAGGCCCAAGCTCCAAAGCTTTGGTGGCTTCCTGTAGGTCCACCATGGAGAGGCTCTTGCCACCGTTGGCCAATCCCAGCTCGGGCTCGTTGGCCTCGGAATAGCTGGAGCTGCGAGCAGGGGAGCCCTGTAGGCCCGAAGATCGGGTGACGAAAAAGAGGTCCTTGTTTTCGGGTGTTGGGGATGGGAGCCGGGTGAAGTCTACGAGGCTGAAAAAGTGGAGAGAGAGGGGTTTATGTGAAACAGGATTAGACCGACTTCAGAAGTAATTGTTAAAACTCTGACTGTCCGTTCCCACACAAAAAATCAAGGGCTGAAAAAATATCCTTTTTTATGACCTCTGATGCAATTTAATGAGCACCTGCTGCAAAATGCATGACTCTTATTTTGGGGCGGTGCATCAGCGCAGCAAAAAGTGCTATTTATTTTGTGTTTCATGAATGCTCTTGCTTGATGCAGAAGAGACTCGTTTACAGATGAGGGTCTGCTTTGTCTCTGCTCTGCCTTGCCTTTGCTCTTGAAGTACGTGAAGCCGCCTGAGACCGAGAGTTTTGCTGCATAAATAACAGCCATGTACAAAATCTTCTCTCATTTATTTTAGATTTTGTGAGCAAAAAAATGGACATCAGGTACAATGATTTGCAGGCAACCTGTGCAAACCTACATGTAAAGAGTTTTCACAACCGTTAGAATCAGTATTTGGTGTGACCAGCGGGAAAAATCAGTGGATCAAGACTTGAAACGGCAGGTCTGGTTAATGTATGCCATCAATACGGGGCTTTTATGTGGTGTCACATGACAAGTGTGACAGTGACTCATGGACATTCACCAGTTTTTAGCCCGGGTCGTTTCTTCGTCCACCACTAGTCTCCTATTCTTATCGACTCTTACCAGGAGAGCCTGACCTTGTCTTATCTACTCAGTCCCTCTTATAAAGACACAGGACTGTCTGCTTTACAGCTTGTTCCCTGATGATATTTCTGGAAGTCAGAGTGAAGGAGAGGCTTTTAATTGAGTATACACACACACACACACACACACACACACACACACACACACAGGAAAAAGAAGGCTGAGAAGCAGAGAGGATAAATATACTGGGGTATCCAAAGGAAGAGGCAGAGAGGACAGAGAGCGACAGAAAGAGAGATAGAAGGAGAAAGAGGAGAGGGTTTTTATCTGCCCTGGGACGGCGCTGAAATATATTAGAACCATGTCTGGCTTATTATAGTTAGACAATAAAGGCTGTCTGGCTGCAGAGTAGAAAAGACAGAGGAACAGCGCGAAAGAGAAAAACTCATTGAATGTTTTATTTCATTTGCTTTGACTTGATTGTGTTCTGGTGCAGACTGCTAGTAGCAAGTGCCTACGAGTCTCTGCAAAACACAAAGAGTTCCAGACTGCAACTACCGCAAAAAAGATGTGTTTAGGTCCAGGATCAGAAGGTGGTGGGTTTGAATCCCAAACCAGTAGGTTGCCCTGAGATACCATCTCCATCACTGCTCCCCAGGTGCTGCTGCATGGTGTGTGTGGGTTAAATGGATGCATTTTGTTGTGTTTCACTGTGTGTTCACAATGGAAAATAGTCACTTTCACTTCGAACAATATCTGATGTTTTCAACTTTGATTTACTCTGGCTGTTCTCTTCTCTGCTGTCTCTCTGCATATACTGGCAACCCTTCCTGGGGTTTCACTTTCTGAGCACTGGGACAGGCCCCAGCTCCTCCGAGGACTGTAGGATAAAGCGTTATTTATCTGTTTTAAGGTTAAAACATAAACAGATACATCCGCACATACCTTTATATAAAAATCCCAAACTGGTCAAAGTAGAAGTAAAACTATTACAGGCTAATAATATGTTAAAATATGTTAATTGGTCGTGGTGTAATGGAGCCCTACCTTGATAGGTCGGTGGAAATGCTACAGCTGGGGGCCGGAGGAGAAGGAACTCGTTCAGCTGGCACAGTCACTTGAACGCTGCATGGATTAGTCAGCGCTGTGTGTACATCTCGTAGGATTCTGGGTAACGGACCGAGTTTTGAAGCTGCAGTCTGCAGAAAAGAGTCGAGAGTGACATTTCGAAAAGGTTTTGCTTGTTCTGATACAGAATGGCATTTAAAAAAAAATGTTTAAAGGGGCATTAGATTTCCCTGATGATTTGATTTGAAGGTTCAAATCCCAGAACAGTATGTTGCCCTGAGGTACCCTTGAGCAAGGTACAGTCCCCATCACTGTTCCCTGGGCACAAGATATGGCTGCCACTGCCGCATGGTGTGTGTGGATTAAAATCAAAGGATGCGCTTGGTTGTGCTTCACTGTGTGTTCACAATGACAAATAGTCACTTTCACCTTTCCACTTTAACCCACACGGCCATATCCAGCACCCGGGTAGCAGTGACAGGGCTGGTACCTTGCTCAGGGGTAACTCAGGGCAACCTAGTGGTTTGGGATTTGAACTTTCTGATCCTGGGGCCGGGTCCCTAAACAGTAGACTACCAATTGTAACTTTCACTTTCACAAAAGCCATATATCATAGATCTAAGTTCTGGAACCTTCTGAATTGAAGGGAAGGTGATCTTCTCGTCTTCATTTCTTTCCTTCACAAATAATCTCTCAAAGCCCCCCCCCCCCCCCCCAAAGCAGGCTCTCCATCACGTTAACACTTTTCCAAAGTGTTTAAAAATAAAATACAGTTTTAAACATTGTCTTTGAATCTTTAATCACTTCCATGGATCCGATTCACTTGCAATGCTCAGTAGAAATGGTTCTGGCTTTTAAAAGAGACCAAAGGCTTTAGAGAAAGAGGGCAACATCACAGGCAGTTTCTGTCCCATGCAAGCTCACACGCAACACCCTGACAGTAGATGCTCCATGGATCACGTCCAAACCCAGCTTTGATGCTGTCATGTCCTTTATCTAACTATTAATCAGTAATAGCCACAGGGGGCAATGGATTTTTCATGTATAGCTCAAAACCTGTGAGAGAAAGAGCCTTTGGATTACGTAAACAGGCTATTCATAATTCAACGTTAAAGAGCAGATTAAAATATGTGTCTTCTGGACTACAGTTAGTGTCAGAAAGTAGCTTCCAGAAAGTGAAACTTTGCTCTCACAACAGATATTCCACACAATATAAGTGGACAGACATTCAGACTCTTTAAAAGTTGTGAGATTCTTATATGAGACTCTTAAATATACGTTATTCCGACCACACCCACTTTCGTTAGCATCATCCTGGACGGGGCAGGGAGCCATCTTTCCAGTCAAGAGCTTAAAATTCTTGCCAAGGTATAACCAGATAGCATTAAACTGTTGCTAAAGGATGTTTCCAGTGTAAACGCAGGTGATTGATCATTTCCTGCTCTGCAGTTGCACGAGGAGGAAAGTGTCCAGCTAGTGATGGAAGCAAGAGACATAAGAGAGTCAGTGGGACAACGCCTGCAGTGTGAGAGGATTCACCTGGTCCATCTGGGACACCACCTCAGCCAGTAAGGAGTGCAGGGTGGAGAGCTCGCGGCCCAGGTCAATGTAGCCCTCAAAGCCGGCTGTGTTGGAGATGGTCTCCGGGTTGGAGATCTCCAGCAGAAAGCGCTGCATGTTGGTCCATTCATGCTCCAGAAATTGGTTCATGAAGGACATGTACTCCTCTTTGTTGCCAAACCTGAGAAAGAAGTAGAGAGGGACAAAAAAGGAAAAAGAGCACCAGAGAGAGAGAGAGAGAGAGAGCCAGTGAAAAAAATAAACAATAGAGCCAGGGACAAAGAGAGAAATTTTACATGTGTTAAAGCTTGTATCTCCAGCTGAAAAATCCTTCCTATTTAAAAATTACAGTACTTACTGTAATTACTGTAAAATACAGTGCCTTGCAAATGTATTCACCCCCCCGGCTTTTTACCTATTTTGTTACATTCCAACCTGTAATTTAAATGTTTCTTAATCGTATTTTATGTGATGGATCTGCACAAAACAGTCTAAGTTGGTGAAGTGAAATGAGAAAAATACATAGAGAAAATAATAAAAATAAAAAAAAAATACTTAATCTTTAAAGCTGTAGGCATGTTCTGTAAATTAAATGGTCCAAACTCTCAAACAATCCATTTTAATTCCAGGCGACAAAACATGTAAAATGCGAAGAGGGTTGAATGCTTTTGCAAGGCACTGTAAGAAGATAATGTTCCGAAAGGCATTCATTCACAATCATGTCACCGGTTCAGTAACACAGTTCCGTACTTGGCGAAATTGGCGAGGTTCTGAGTGACTTTGGCGATGAGGGTGAGGGTTCGCGCCGTCCGGTCGTCCGGATACTCCTGGGTCAGATTAAACAGCGAGGGGGACATGATGGCTGGACACAGGAACCGCAGAAACAACGAGGCGCTGATCAAACGTTCGCTGATGTCTGGTCGCCCCCGGTTACTGCACTCCTGTCGCCATGATGCGAAGACCTCTTTTAGTTCTCGAGGGAAGACACTGCATGGGGGAGAGACACGGAACAGAAGACGTCTCTGAGCTGCAATAATACTTTATACACGACAATGTTCTTAAACACAGAATAAAACTTTCTTTAAATCAGACAGGTTTATGCTCTCTGTGCAGACGCAGTTGAAAGTGTTAATTTATAAGTAGTTTTTCTACTTGGACCATTGTGCTTGTTGCTATAGTTACCAGTAGGAGTTGATGATTTTGCAGAAGGCCAGTTCACAGCACATCTTCAGGTTGCTCTGATGTTCGGTAAGTTCACTGGACGCACATTTTGATGGGTCCACCTCACAGTTCTCGTCTGATTCATACAGAGCTTTAATAAACTCCCCTAGAGAGAGAGAGAGAGAGAGAGAGAGAGAGAGAGAGAGATTTGTTTAGTATTTATTTATTTTATACCTTTATAGCATAGTATTTAGCCTTATTTCACAGTAATTTTCCAGAAATCCAGTAGGCGCTTGCATAAAACTGATCTGGGATTTGAACCCACAACCTTCCGACACTGATGCCTAGACCCAGTATATATATATGCTAGGTTTATACATACACCAGATTTTTCTCTCTCTTACACACACACACACACACGTGCGCAGGTATGCGTGTGTGCACGTGCGTGTGTTTGTAGGTATGTATGTGTGTGTGAACATGTCTGCACGTTCAGACTTCTCTTAAGGGCCTAGGGCAGTAAATCACCCAATGAACTCAGTCTTATTTTCTTTCTCCTTTTATTTTTTTCACTTTTCGGAAACATCAAAGACTAAACAAAGAGAGAACTGCAAGCGAGAAGAACAAGCGGCGTGCTGTAACTGAGGTCGGCAGGCAAGGGGTCACAGGATGATGGGAATGTATAAAAACAGGAATCTCCATTAGTGGGAAAAAAAAAGAACAGCTACATTTTGATTGCACTTATTATTCGGGACATTAGTGCTGCATGATAATGACTAAATTGCCATTACGGTTATCCATCACAAGCAGTCTGCCTTTTTTGTGAACAAAATAGTTTTCACTGCACTTTATCCATCCATTAATATCAACAGACGTTTTCTAAAATAAAAAATCTTACTATTTTGCCATTTGCTGAGTTTGGCTTTTCATTGATAATTCAACGAAAACACACTTAAAATGAATAAAATAAAGTTATTACCATGGTGAGAATATAGAAAAGGTTATTATTTTTAGACCCCAACAGATTAAATGCAAGCAGTGACATTATAAAAACAAGACTGTTCAGCGGCCGAAAAAAAAAAAAAAAAAAGAAAAAAAGAAATAAAGAGCCTGGGCACAAAAGCCAGAACAACCAGTGAGGCTTGTTTTTTGAGCCCAAGGCTACGAACTATTTATGTGAAACCATTGATCTCAAATGTGTTATGAAACACTAATGAGGTCTTGAGTTGGGGATTTATAGGTCTCTGCTTATTTAAAGAGATGGTTCTGGGATGGGTGCTGCCTGAGGGCCTCCCAATAAAGACAAGTCCAAACTAACCTAATATAATGTTGAGTTGTGAAAGTGAAAGTGATCTGTCACAGTGAACCACTCTCCAATTAGCCCACACGCACCATGCAGGCATATCCAGCACCCGGGGAGCAGTGATTGGGAAGGTAACTTGCTCAAGGGTACCCCAGGGCAACCTACTGTTCTGGGATTCAAACCCATGACCTTCCGATCCTGGGGCCTCGTCCCTAAACACTAGAACGCCTCTACAGATGTCCTTGGCTGTATGTGTCCCACAAACTCATCAGAGAAATTACAGGCACACGCTGTTCATATCTAGATCATTCTAAATGACTCTAGATCACTCTAGATCTGGTGGCCCATTGGTTAGGATCCATTATCGGAGTGCTGTGAGCTGCGGCATGTATTCACAAATAGCCACTATCACTATCACCTCACTTACCCAGTGCATCCTGAAGATATTTTTGGCCCACAAGTTTGAGGTACTCCTCAATGGCCTTGGTGCCCAGTGTGTTCTCGCGAAAAATCAAGTGCTCATTCTCCCCACACCGATCCACCTCGGACATCATCAGATCAGTCAGGAAGTCCTAAACAAACAAACAAACAAGGATTAAGTGGTAATTTAGTGGCAGAATACCTCCATGTGGATCAAGAGGTCATGGGTTCAAATGTAGAAATGCAAGAACAAAGGGTCTTCTCAGATTTTCTGATGATTGAAAGTGACTATTTCTCACTGTGAAGTATAGGACTGGAATGGGACTCGAACCCAGACTGCTAGGACAACGCTGACTCATTCTCTTCCCATCGATTTGCTTTTTCCCAGTCTTTCTGCCAGATTGCTCTTCTCTTGTATCTCTTTCTCTCTCTCGTGTCCAGCGTTCACATTCACTTCACCCCCCCCCCCCCCCTCTTCTTTCTCTCTCTCTGTCCTTCCCTAACTCTCTCCATGTCTCTCATGACACAGCAAAAATGGAAATTCGAGAGCGCTGAGCTGAATATTTTGCTGGGAACGATGCGCTTTTCTGCCATTAAGGACAGTGTTCTCTGAATCAGCTAGTTGTGCTACAACTTATTCAACCCCAGTCTAATAAAAATAACCCCAGCCATGCCTGTAAGCTACATCTCGGGAACATGGGGTCATGATCCAGAATCAGTCTTCCTCTCTGTCTCTACTGATCTAGCTCACATTGTGTTTGCAGCTGATCCCTACACAGGACGATTGTTGTCCTTTATTCACGCAGCTTCGGCTCTCGGCTAAACCAAGACAAAAACAGCATGCATCAAGTTCGGGCCTAAGAGCACATGCCCCTCTACCTGTATTCATATCTCACACCAGCACTTATAAAAATGATGAACAGCTGAACGGTTTTTACTTTAGGACTTTCAACATGACAGGTGTTTAATAAACCTTGAGGACATGCACACTTTAAAGGGATCATATTTGAAATAAAAAGTACTTTGGGAATTTTAGAGACAAAGTTGGAGACGCAGGGTTGTGCTGGTTTGGACATGTCCAGAGACAAGGAGTATATCAGGATGTTGTAGATGGAGCTGTCAGGAAAGAGGAGAAGAGGAAGACCAAAGAGGAGGTTTATGGACATGGTGAGAGAGGACATGCAGGTGGTCGGTTTGAAGGCAGAAGATGCAGAAGGGAGAAATGGAGACGGATGATCCACTGTGGTGACCCCTAAACGGGAGAAGCCGAAAGAAAAGAAGATTTGAAATGACATGTACTATGTAAGAATTGTTCAAAATGTCCTGCTCATCCCCCAGTTCATGCGCGGTTGCTGCTGTTCAGCTGTTTGTTCATGTTAAGCTGATAAGTAGTGTCGTTACTGCGGACAATAGACATCACATTGCACTGCCCTTGACTTTCAGGAAGCAAATGCGACATTGCACACTTCAAAGGTTCTATACAGTGGATTTGTATCAGGTTGTGTCATACAAACAGCCAATCACAACGAGGTGATTTACATACGGCACAGTAAGAACTGGACCCTGTTTATTTCCCAGATGTAATAGGCTGTTAAACGCTCATGAAAAATTAAATCTGCCTGTTTCTGGTGCAGAAAACCACATGTCATAAGCAGAATATGAATCATTCCCATTGCCTCTGGTGAGTGGGGAGCCAAGAGACACAGAAAATGCCTTTGACATTCTTGTAAAATGAAGTGTGTTGTGTGTTCACACAGACACACAGCTTTGAGGCTGGACACTAAATCAGAAATAGCCAAGAACATTGCATATTACCATCAGAAGAAATCAGATAACCCGTACCTTATGCGAAATCAAACACACACACACACACACACACACACACACACAGTATATGCTCCCACGCACAAACAAAGTAAAGTGTAAGTGAGGAGAAAGAAAGTGCAATCCAAACAAAAAAAAGAAAAATGAAAATGAGGAGAGGCGAAGGAGCAGGCTGGAAACAGTACAAAGAAGGGAAGGGGTGATATAAATAAGGCACAGGGGAGATAATAAAAAGAGAGGATGGGAGGATTAAAGAAAGGATAAAATCCCACAGAATAGAGCTCCCTTGAGGCTGCAATAGCCTGGCAGCAAAAACTCATAAAGGCAAGACCATCTGACAGACACAAGCAATAACGTGTGTGTGTGTGTGTGTGTGTATATGTGTGTTTATCCATGGTACAAATGATTGCGACAGCTTTGTACTGTCCATGAAGTGTCACCCCTGAAGTGTGTGTACAGGGACATGCTGAAAAAGTGAAAGTGAACACACAACAAAATTCAACCTCTGTATTTAACCCACACACACCGTGCAGCAGGAGGCAGCCATGTGCAGCACCCGGGGAGCAGTGATGGAGACACGTGTGTGTGTGTGCGCGAGTGTGTTTCGTTTTGATCCTAAATCTTTAGGGAGATTCAACTGATCCGATCGTTTTTCTCACTAATGAGACGATGTTTATTCGCTACAAAGTGCTGGATGTGCAGTATTGGCCATTTCATATTTTTTTTATAAGATGGAGCTGGTTTTCATTTCCTCAGCATGATTAAGCTACTTTTTTGAAGGTATGCAGTTTGTCCCAGGTTAAATGGTGCATATATGTTTCTGTTATTAAACACCCGCTGACAGTCCTGTAGTTTATTTGTGTGTATGAAGCGGATGTTACTCTACCGAGGGGCGTGGCTTGTCTAACAACTCCCAGGATGCTGTGCTGCTTCAGACCAGAAATGGCGTCCTTTCATAGAGAGCTGGCCTTGAAGCCCAGCCAAGGGTGAGAGAGACGGGGACAGTGAGGGGTGCAGGAAGACGGAGAGAAAGGGACGGGAGAGAAAGGAACGATGCCGAGACAAGCTGATTGGCAGAAAGGTGGAGAGGTTTGTGAAATAGGAAGCAAGTGGTGGGTGAGAGAGTTGGGGAGGTGCGGTCAGATACGGCAGGCTGACGGATGGATGCACCCTAGGCAAAGAGAGATAATGACCCAGCCCAGGACGGTAATAGTGATTTCATAATGAGAAAAACTCATTTTGCTGCACCTCAGAGCATTTCATTAGTCTTTATTAGGATTGTGTTAAGCATTATTAGACATAATTTCATGAGAAACACATGCAGAGCGAGGGTGGGAGACATCGCAATAACAGGAGATAATTTTATGATGTAGAAGCTTCTGAAAAAAGAGAGAAAGGCCTCATGAAGAAACTTTCCAAAGGAGGCCCTTTCTACAGGTATGACGGCAGCTGAGTTGTTACCGTGGTAACTGGTTCTTAAGTGTTGGCCTACTGTGGGTTTTCTAAGCACTGACAGCTGATGGGTGAAGCACTGTGCAGTGTGTGAATGTGTCAAGGCTGAAGAGTCATGTGACTGTGAATATTTTGCACTAAACACATTCAGGGACAGACGTGTCCAACTGTGTCTCTTCACTTTTACGGCATTTGGCGGACGCTCCTACCTTCCATTCCTTAATTGAGGGACAGTCTTTCTGGAGCAAATTCAGGTTGAGGGTTATGCTCAGGAACCCAACCCGGGGATTTGAACCTGAGACCTTATGGTCCATAGGCAAGTATCCTACCACTAGGCAACCACCACCGTTTACCCAGCATCCTTCCTCAGGCTGGGTACTGAAAGTCCCATGACACCAGAAGAAACTGAAGAGAACCAGCGACTATCAAACAGGAATCCCAGGCGTCCCCCAGAAAAACACAGAGCTATTCTTTATTTTCCCATTCCGAATGTAGGAGTCACCCAAATGTCAGGATTCCTTAAATAACGCTCCTGAATCAGAGACACAGGCAGCATTCTTCAGCCAGCTCACCGTGGGACCAAGTGTCCGCAACTTTTGAGAGACTGCAGATCAGCCAGCTTTATCAGTCTGCTAGAAGGGCAAGCGTCATCTTTGTCTTGACCTAATTTGGCCTGGGTTTATTTTGGATAAGCTTTTCACTTTTTCCATCACAGGACAGGGCCAGCAAGTCTGTGAGGATCAGATCTAATAAATGGACGATGATGGATCTTCTCCAGAATGCTGCAGAAAGAGAAATGACACGTAGGAGAAGAGGAGTTTAAATTTAACACCTAATTTAGCTTCGATACACAGGCAGCATTCAGAATAAGTTTAAAATTTCTGTTACTGGTTTTTAAAGCCCTCAATGGATCGACACCTTCAAACGTTACAGAACGGCTGATCAACTTCACTCCTAATCGAACCGTAAGATCAGAAAAGCCTGCTTTACTGGAGATCAAACAGGAAAAGTCTGGAGAAGCAGCTTTGAGTTTTTATTCAAAGGCCAAATGAAAGGAAAAGGTGTGAACATATTCGAAATCACATGAGTTTTACAGCCGTCCTCATTACGTTTACCCTTCAAATACGCAGATGTATTCCATTTCCCTCAGGCCTCATTTCAGGACCGTGGTAATGGAGTAACAATAATTAACAACTGCAGGCTAACAGGCCTGGACTCTCCCTCGGGACCAAAAGGGGATGGACGGATTTGATGTTGCCTATTCGCAGTTGTCCTCTGCCATGACTGGTGGGTCACTGCCAATCACTTTCCAAAATCCTTGGGCCAAACTTCCATTAGTCAAAATCAGGGGGGTCACCAACGTTTGTTAAATGAGGTGAAAAAGTTAGAACGAAATCTTAAAGCTGAATGAGACCGACACGTCTGAAGACACTCACAGTTCAGAGAAGAAGAGAGAAGAGAAGAGACGAGAAGAGACAGGAACAGGAGAACAGTGAAGAGAAGAGACGAGATGAGATGCAACTTTTGATGCCCAGCACTTCGCACAACCCTACTCAGCTTGCTGGACTCTTATTTTTATATAAATATTCTTTCTTTTTTTTTTTTTTTTTTTACTTTTCTTCCTCACATAACATGATATTCAATTACATTCAGATCTGACGAATATTAAACACTGAATGACTTTAACAGAGCTTGTTTTTAGCAGTTTATCCTGTATCGCTGTTAATAACATAAGTGTATATGAGTCACTGCTCTGAAACCGGTGACCTTTGAGAGTGTTTTATTTCAGAATCATGACAAAGGTTTGAGAAGAACATGACTTTAGCTCTAGCGCTGCAGCCCACTTCGCTTTGTTCTGTTCTTTAGAAACGAGAAGATTGACACGAGCATGAGTTTAATCTAAACACTCTCTCCAGAAAATGTCATACAGAAAGCAGAGACATCTCCTCCGCCATCTAGGGTTATTTTCCCCGTGTGTTTGGCTCCTCATGAGTCACTACCAGTGCGCTGATCTATTGCTGTAACTGAAGCTGCGCCAGTCCGGCCAGACAGTAGCTCAGCCAGCCAGCAGAGAGGGCAGCTGCTGAGTCGGTTCCTCTCTAGCTGGGACAAAACAGGAAGAATTCATTATTTTGCTCGGTGGAGAGCATGGTGAGGTGTTAGCTCTGGGTGTGGGGTGGTGGTGGTGGCTATCCCCTCTAAAAAATGCCCTCCAGCATGAGAAACCCAACACATACATTCACAAAACTGATCCACCTGCACTGGCATTTTTAACACTTTTAACCCACTTCAAAAGCAACAAGCCATTACATCACATAGTGGTTAAAGACTTCATGATTGGAGGGTCATTAGGTTGCCCTGGTGTACCTGGGAGCACGGTACCGTCCCCATCACTGCTCCCCAGGTGCTGAACATGGCTGAAAGCAGAGGTTGCATTGGCTTCATTTTTAATTAGAGCTTTTTGGAGCATATTTTTACCAGAAACCTTTGCTAAACCATGAAAAGGCTTAAAAGGCTCATTTTAAAGGTCATATTTCTCCTCTTTGTGTAAAGTGTGTCCCTGCATTGATGACACTGTGGCTGCTCTGGGTCCACTAGGCACACACTCATATATTATATGTTCTGATGAAACGTATTTGGAATAAATCGCAGATATGAGGCCGTTTTTTTTTGTCCCCCCCCCCCCCCACTTTCACTTTAAAAAGTAAAATAGCCATGCAGAAACCGCTTGCTAAAATCTAGAGCTTCTAACTCCCAGGCAGGACAATGTCCATTTAGATCGCCTCTAGGACAGTGACAGAAAACTGAGCACAGCGGGAAAACAGAAATAGTGAATGAGAAAACCGTGGTGGAGTTTAAAAAAGCAGATTAAATCAAAACGCGCCCTCGTTTCCAGTCCTCCAAATGAAGGAAGTGTAGGTGGATTTTCTTACCTTGGCTTTTCCGGTGCTTTGGAGGATGTGAACCAAAGCACAGGCCATTTCTTCCTTGTTCTTGACGCTGATGGCTGGTTCCAGCACGGAGCACAGCAGCATGTAGTTGTTGGTGGTGTATTCGGCAAACTCCTTGTACATCTCCATGGGCAGGATGTTCATGCTCTGGTAGCGGGCCTTGATGCGGATCATGGGACCTACCGTCTTGCCTTTGCTCGGGTTGGGCGTGCCGACCGGGTACCACTTCTCCACCAGCTGCCGGCTAGTCACAGTCTCCACCGGGATGTTGACCAAGCCCATGTAGTTGTTCTTGTCCTTTTTCTTCTTCTTGTCCGAGTCCCTGTAGATGTGGACGGTGATGTTTTGGACATCAGGGAGGTTGGTGAACTCAAAGTGCTCACCCCAGAAGATATTGTCCACCTTCAGCTTGCAGGTGGTGCGGGCGTACAAGGCCTCGTCCAGGCACAGCTCGCAAAAGTACTTCTTCTTGGCCGGCAGATCTTTTGCTTCGATGACCCAGAGCCGGAGTATGTTCTCCACCCGCCGACTGTTGTCCTGGAGGCAGGAGAAGAGAATCGAGTGAGGACGTTGGACCGCTGAAGCATGACAGTGCTGGAAAAGATCAGCGCCGAATAAGCACGCCATCTAAAACGGCATATCTGGCTGGATGTTTGACCTGGCAATTAAATAACCCTCCGTTTCAGGTCATCTACTCCTGGCAATTTGAAGGTTTCTGCGGTAGATCACTCCATGCCCTCTATAAAGGCTGGAGGAGGACATCCAACATCTGACAAAGCATCCCAAAGCTGTTTAAGTCATTTAATGCTGGACTGTGAGAAAATCAGCCCAAAGAAAGAAGCTAAACAAGAGAATAACTGATCTGCACCTCCAGCCAATTCTTCTAAACTTACACCCCCTGTGTGAAAGCTTGTCTACAGTTACGTACGGCCGGGCAAACCCTCCAAATCTAGCAGGTTATTCAAATTTACAGCTGAAAGTTGGAACAATGTTCTCCAAGCTGTGAGAGAGGTAACAAAGAAAACCCGCTGACAAGCACTAGCTTGTTTTTTTTGTTTTTTTGGACTAATTAGTTGTTAATTTGTTAAATAATAAAAGATGAGGGTGGGTTGAGTTGTCTTACTGCCATGGTTTCTTGGCGGGCTTTAAGGAGCCATATGTTTTGTGGCTCCCATATCTGAGCAATGGTTTAATTAAAGAGAAGGCAGAAAAAAAAACAAAACCAAAAAAAATGTCCTCATTTCAAGTAGTCTGAGAAACTTTCCACTCGTCTCTCCTTTAGTTTGAAGGAAACTGTTGTCTTAAAGATCAAACTGGCATGTGACCAGAGGCGTATGAGGACGCAGTCACACACGAGGACACAGACACAAATGAGTTCGATCTCTAAGGCAGCGGAGATCTAAGTTTAGGGACTAGGCCTCAGGATCGGCAGGTTGTGGGTTCAGATCACCAGTAGGTTGCTCTGATGTTCCCATGAGCAAAGCACCGTCCTCATCACTGCTTCCTGGGCGCTGGATATGGCTGCCCAATGCTGCGGTGTGTGTGTGTGGGTTAAATACAGAGGATTTCGTTGTGGTTCACTGTGCGGTCACAGTGGCAGTCACTTTCACTTCACTTTCTCTTTAGCAAAAATAAAGAAGAGTGGAAAGTTTGAATCCTTCAAATCAGAGCCAAAGTTTATGTTTCCTGCCTTCTCTTTAATTAGTCCATTGCTCAGCACCATGCAGGCGACTTTTACCTTGTTTGGGTGGACGGCTCGTCTAAGGTTCTCCATCCATTTGTCTCTTTCGGCAGCCGAGCGACATGAGAAACACTTGCTGCCTGTCGAGGTGCTCACCTGCAGGGAAACGTACGCATCTCAGTGCCTCTTCAATTCAGTCATTCAATCACAAAACAATGAGAAAAATGAAACACTAAACATTCCAAACGATATGCATCCAGCTGCGCTCATGACTTACCGTGCGACGCACAAATTAACAAAACCTCACGTGTAGCTGAACGCCACGGGCTGCTGTTTCAGACGACCGGGTCTGTTTCACAAACCCACTCCCGCGAAAGCAGGAGCGCTGAGCTCATTTTGTGAGAAAGACTTAGTGTTTGATGCAAATACGGGGCAGCAGTGGCCTAAGAGACTAGGACCCATAATCGGAAGATCGTGGGATTGAATCCCAGACCAGCAGGTTGGCCTAAGGTACCCTTGAGCAAGGTACTGTCCCCATCACTGCTCCCCGGGTGCTAGATATGGCTGCCTCCTGCTGCACGGTGTGTGTGGGTCAAATAAAGGGGATGCATTTCGTTTGTGGTTCACTGTGTGCTGTGTGATCCCAATGGCATATAGTCACTTTCACTTTGCACTCCTCTGGTGGTAGTCCCTTACTTTATTTCTCTATTATTCCTTTAACTGTCTTAAATGTAGCAATGCAGAATTAGTCTAAATTCATAAATCTTTTTTTTTGCACTTTCACTTCCCAATTACCTTCTGTGGAGCAAGCCCAATTGTGAAACATCTCTTAGCATTTAATGAAATTGAAAAAAAAAAAACAAAAACAAAAAAAAAAAAGAAAAACAGTGAACGAGTGGGTTTCCACCTCAAAGCAGTAGTCCTGGCCCAGGATTGAGCTGTGTACGGGTTTGATGAAGACCTCCTCCTCCATGCTGAGGTCCAGAGCTTCCACTGCACTACTTGGACTAAGCAATGACTCGTGAGAGCGAGATTCTTTCAGTCTCGGCATCAGATGAGATCTGAGAACAGAAGACGGAGAAAAAGAGTTCAATAAGTGACCCGGGATTCCATGTTACTCATAGATCACGGTCATCTACGCAGTGCACCTAAATGACCATCCTTCTACATTCAACTGCACTAAAAGACCATTTTCTCTTCTGTAAAGTTCTGACAGTGACAGCACGGTTTGGTCCATTTCTGTAAACATCACACGGGGTCAGAAGTCACTTATGCAAGGTTACGTTAAAAACCCAACACTAGCGCTTCTTTTTAGTCTCAGCCACAATCCGATTAAAAGAAGTGTGCAAATGAGATTTTAAATGCAGTAAAAGGGAAAATGAGAAATAAGAAACTTCAGACACTGGAAAAGTACAATTCCGGGCAGAAACAATGTGCATGTTAAAAAAAAGTGAAAAGAAAGTATGATCATTGTGGGAGAGCTGTTCCCACAACCTGGTGCAGCCGTCGAGAACCCAGATTACCTTCCCTGAGTTCTAATGAACTGTTTATGAGTCCAGCTAACAATAATCCTCCGGTGAGACTGTAGAGCAGACGTCTACAATGAACGTAATGAAACACGGTGAAAGACGAGAAATTATGTTCAAAAAGGACAAGAGCTAAACAGTTTCTAATCAGAGAGAGAGCGAGAGAGAGAGAGAGAGAGAGAGAGAGAGAGAGAGAGAGAGAGAGAGAGGAGAACGAGAGAGAGCGAGCGAGCAAGAGAGAGAACGAGAGAGAGCGAGGGAGCAAGAGAGAGAACGAGAGAGCGAGCGAGCAAGAGAGAGAGAGAGAGAGCAGGGAGCAAGAGAGAGAATGAGAGACAGAGAGAGAGAGAGAGAGAGAGCGAAAGGAGCGAGCAAGAGAGAGAGAGTGAGAGAGGCGAGAGAACGAGAGGGAGCAAGAGAGAGCGAGCGAGCAAGAGAGAGAGAGAGAGAGAGAGAAAGAGAGAGAACGAGAGAGAGCCTGAAGAGCAAGAGAGAGAACGAGAGAGAGCGAGGGAGCAAGAGAGAGAACGAGAGAGAGCGAGCGAGCAAGAGGTAGAGAGAGCAAGAGAGAGAGAGAGAGAGAGAGAGAGAGAGAGAGAGAGAGAGAGAGAGAGCGTGAGCAAGAGAGGGAGAGAGAGCAAGAGAGAGAGAGAGAGAGAGAGAGAGAGAGAGAGAGAGAGAGCGAAATGAGCTGAGCAAGAGAGAACGAGGAGAGAGCGACAGGAAAGCAAGAGAGAGAACGAGAGAGAGCGAGGGAGCAAGAGAGAGAACGAGAGAGAGCGAAAGGAGCAAGAGGTAGAGAGAGCAAGAGAGAGAGAGAGAGAGAGAGAGCTAAGAGAGAGAGAGAGAGAGCGCAAGAGAGAGAGCAAGAGAGAGTGAGCAAGAGGGAGAGAGAGCGAGAGAGAGCGAGCGAGCAAGAGGGAGAGAGAGCAAGAGAGAGAACGAGAGAGAGAGCGCAAGAGAGAGAACGAGAGAGAGAGAGCGCAAGAGAGAGAGAGAGAGGAGCAAGACGGAGAGAGAGCGAGAGAGAGAGAGAGCAAGAGGGAGAGCGTGAGAGCAAGAGAGAGAGAGAGAGAGGACATTATTAATCCTGCAGGAACAAGTGCAGAAGTTACAGCAGCCGTTGAAAAAACACAATCTAAAATGAAGTGGCTTTTTTTAAATGTTACAGCTTGCTGGTGACAATTTAATGACACTGTCGCCTCATAGCAAGAAGGTCCGGGTTTGATTCCCAGACGGCAGTTCCTGTGAAGGCAGGTTCTTCCGACTCCGGCTTCTTCCACCATCCAAAGACCTGCATGCCAGGTGGACAGGGAGAGATGCTAAATTCTAAATTGTCCTAGATGTGTGTGTGTGCGTGCGCAGCAAAGCAAGGCTCGTCGAATGTGCGGTGCGAATGACGGAAACGTGTTTTACGAGGTGAACTGGAAGCTCAGGCATGGCGACCCTTTCTCCTTCCTTGCTCATCAACGCGGTAATGAAGCAAGGTCCCGACACGACAATGACTCTTTGTGCAGCCCTTAAATGAGCCGTGAGCATCAAATGAGGACGTACTCTCGAAAACATTCATTAGTCATACCAGGGCCGATCACCTGGTTCGATCAAGTAGGTCAGTTTCTCCTTTCTGGGAAAATGACTGAGCAGCAGGTGAAGGTGCAGCTTAGTGTTTGATACTCACTGGAGCCCCGAAAGAACAGAGGCTCTACTCTAAACGCCTGACCTGATAGAGAAGAAGACAGAGCCTATTGAGCGGCAGAGCCTCAGATCTGCAGCCATTAACCCAACACACACACACACACACACACACAAACATATGCACACAAATGTGTACACACAACACACACACACACACACACACACAACACACACACACACACACACACGCACGACATTCTCCAACACACTCTCACTCTCTCTCTCTTCTCTCTCTCTCTCTCTCTCTCTCTCCAAAAATTTCCAGAGCATTCTGCTGGGACAGCCTGTCAAGCTCAAGCACTGAACCCTAAAAGAGAAAGTGTGTGAGGTGAACCCATGGCAGAGGAGTGAAAGAGTGATGGGAGCAAAGGGGTTTTCTGGATTGATCCGTATGTCATGCCTTCTGAAGAGTCGGAATATTGAGCCCTGTTTTCTAAACATGTCGAGTTTCCGTCGAAAACAACCCGCATCCACTCGCCGGCCTTGGACACTGACAGAAGGATCGTAGGAAAGCTCATCAGAGAGAAGTCCGGATGAAAGGAGAACCGTTTGGAAGTAGAGGAGAGGGAGCCTCCATCAATCACCCGGCGTCCGCGTGATGAAAGGATGTGAAAGTTTCTTGCTACGTTGAAAGAATTTTAGTTCCTGAAGCTCTCCGGTGAGACTGTGCTCTGGAAGCAGGTTTGAGGAAGTAACTGAGGTTCCATCAAACACACAAAACAGGGGCATTCATTCCATTTGGGCCCCGCAAGCCCTTTGTAGCACCATATAAAATCCCACGTGGAGGTTTGGAGAGAGGGAAGGAAGAGAGAAAAATGATTCATTTATAATTAATTACAAGTTTTCTCAGGAGATCTGCTCTTCTCACAAGTGAGGTCAAGAGGAGATCAACTGAGAAACCAGCACTTTCTCTCCAATCCCTTTCATTTGTGAATTTGCTTTTACAACATTTCTCCCCCTCTATTAATCCATCTATCCTTCATTATATCATCCGTTTATACTAAGTGGGGTGCTGGAGCCTACTGATCAACAGAGCACACACACACACACACACACACACACACACACGTCATGGAGAAATCTAGCATTGGAGAGGAGCCAGGCAAGTGAAGAAGAGGAAGGACAAAGGGGAGGTTCATGGATGTGCGGGGAGAGGACATGCAGGTGGAAGGAGTGAAAGAAGAAGATGCAGAGGACAGGAAGAAATGGGTACTCCCTGTGAAGACTCCTAATGGGAGCAGCCAAAAGAAGAAGAAACCAAAACAGCCTTCTTGTTCAAAGTCACATGCTTGGCGACAAACTGAATCCTATTGGTGGACCAACGCTGAACTATCATTCAAACACATGCAACATCTGAACCCTGATCTAACAAAATCCCGTTTACACAAGGAAGACTTCTAGGAAATTGCTTCGAAAGACAAAATGACCCCATGAAAAAAAATAAAATCGCCCACTTTATTAAAAATGAGTAATTCTGGAAGGGAGCGATACTAATAAAGGTATACATAAATGTTCTCAGGCAGGCGCAGGACAGAGCCGGTGTAAAGGGTGAGAACTGAGAAATGTAAGGGAGGGACTAAAGTATCCTAGACAAGACAAGACGTTTCAGCTACATGGGTCAAAATAAGACAGAATGTTAGCACTGAATGTGTGTGTAACCCATCCCAGAAAGAATCAATTTACCATTTTCTGGATTCATTTGTCCTGATTAGGGTCACGGGCAGTGCTGGAGTCTATTCCAGCCTCTACAGGGCAAAAGGCGGGGACACACCATGGACAGGTCACCGGTCCATTGCAGGACACACACACTGACAAACACACTCACACACACCTCAGGTATACTTCACACTTCTTCCCTTACTCTTGCTTGGCGTTTGCAATGAAATATGTATCGATTCATTGTAGTAAGAACATCTGCTTTAGGACTCCGGAACCGGAAGTCGGTTCGCTTTTATTCTGCACAAGGTCCATTTATGGAGACGCAGTGAGGAGGACGTTGTTAAACGCACTGCAACGTTTCACTGGAGTCAGTGAGGAACCTAGCAGAAGCTCCTGATGGCGCTGGGCATGTGCTCAGAGATGTGACACGCATGTTTAACAGCATGTCCTGCAGCCTCAGCCATGGCAACACCACCCTTCTGCCATGTGTGTGTGTGTGTGTGTGTGTGTGTGTGTGTGTGTGTGTGTGTGTGTGTGTGGGAGTATTAACACCAACATAGGAAAACTGCTAAACACAGACTCACATACAGAAACCGACGGGTTTTTTTTGCGCTTCCCACCCCCATTCACTCCATCTCGTTTCTTTTAACGAATATTTACATAAGATCTCGTCTTCGTCCCAGATGGAAGCCTCTTTCTCTTCATCCCGCTTCTGTAAATATTTCAGACACCGCGCCGGAGACAAGTCAGTTGTCCTCATTTTCTCACGCACTACAAATTTTCAAGTGAAACAAAGAGATAAACCAGAACAAACTCTATCAGGCACTAAACAACTTCTTCATCAGCATCTCTCATGGTTCATTTAACGAGAGCTTAAAATAAATAAATAGCCTAGAGACACTGCAGATTTCTTTTTTTTTTCCTCCCCAGCTGGTTAACCACATTTCATTACAATGCCTTCCATTGCCCAAACTCTGGGGCCTGGGACGTTACCATCACGCCGCAAAAGTGATCTTCTGAAGAAATCCAACAAAACCACACATTAAAACCACCTGCCTCACACCGTGAACTCACAGTGAGGAGATCCTGGGTTCGATTCCCAGGCAGGACAGCCCGGGTACTTCTCCCTGTTCTCCCCGTGCTCTGTGTGCGTTTCCACCAGGAGCTCCAGTTTCCTCCCAATTGTCCAAAGACCTGCATGTCAGGTGGACTGGAGGTGTGTGTGTCCCCGTGATGGACTGGCAACCAGTAAAGAGGTCCCTGTCCCTGTGGGAGCTGGGATAGACTCCAGCAGCGGTGGCCTAGTGGTTAGGGAATTGGCCACAGGATCGGAAGATTGTGGGTTCAAACCCCTTACCAGTAGGTTGCCCTGAGGTACCCTTGAGCAAGGTACCGTCCCCGTCACTGCTCCTTGGGCTCTTTCAACAGCTGCCCCCTGCTGCACGGTGGGTTAAATGCAGAGGTCCAATTTCATTGTGGTTCACTGTGTGCGGAGCTGTGACCTCACAATGACAAGAATAGTCACTTTCACTTTTTTCACCGCCTAATCAGAACAAGCGGCTCAGAAAATGAGTTAGCTGAAAAAAAATTAATGAAACGATTATCAGAGAAACGCTGTCATAAATCCTAAAAATCCTCAGCATTTAACCCCCACCCACACACACCGTGCAGTAGGGGGTAGCCATATGCAGCTCCCTGGGAGCAGTGATGGGGACGGTAACTTGCTCAAGGTTACCTCAGGGCAATCTACTAAGCTGGGATTCAAACCAATGACCTTCTGATTATGGGGCCTAGATGATGGAGTTCACAAAGGATCAAGCAGGATCATCCACACTCTGTGGTTCCAAATGTCATGTGTATGAAGCAGAATAAAGTTCTCTTTAAAAAAATGTGTTCATCTGATTGATTCCACATCAAGTTTAACGTCAAGACTCAAGAAGTGTTTTAGAACACTTGTGTTTGTCTGTTCGGCTGAAGTCAGTATCTCAGAACTAAATCAGTCACATGGTGCAGCGGTGGCCTAGTAGTTAGGGACTAGGCCCAAGGATCAGAAGGTCGTGGGTTTGAATCTCAGACCAGTAGGTTGCCCCGAGGTACCCTTGAGCAAGGTACCGTGCCTGTCACTGTGAAAGTGAAAAAAGTGAAAGTGACAACCCTCGTCATTGTGAGGTCACAGCACAGCAGACAGTGATCCACAATTAAATTGGACCTCTGCATTTAACCCATGCACACTCACACACCGTGCAGCAGTGGGCAGCTACTGAAAGCGCCCGGGGAGCAGTGACAAGGACAGTACCTTGCTCAAGGGTATCTCAGGGCAACCTACTGGTGAGGGAATCAAACCTACAATCTTCCGATGTGGGGGCAACTCCCTAACCACTAGGCCACCCTGCCCCATGTTGTGCCGTGTACTAACAATGACAG
This sequence comes from Hepsetus odoe, assembly GCA_017165825.1. NCBI lineage: Eukaryota > Metazoa > Chordata > Actinopteri > Characiformes > Hepsetidae > Hepsetus > Hepsetus odoe. Next base: position 3,049,005 of record CM029371.1, read on the forward strand.
CAATAGTCACTTTCATTTTCTTTCACTTGGTAGTTCTAGGAGGTGGTCTGTCCCCAGCAGCAGACACAGTCAGCAAGATAACAGCTCATTAAAAAGAAGAAAGAAAGAAAGAAATATAAAAATAGCGCACTTGCTCCAAATATCACCAACAACGTCCTTTACCAAGCAAACAGCAAAAAGAACAAAAACAGAGCAATGGCTGTTTAAAGCTGGGGAGAAACAAGAGCGGACTAAATCTGCACTTTTCCAAAGCAGAAAACAACGTGTCCTGATGTTTCTACTCCTTTGATCACAAGGGTTGGACAATTCATCATTTTTATTGAATCAGAAACGAAAACGAGCACCAATTGAAATTTGATATGTTACTATCCAATAATGAATTCAAACACCGGTATCACTATGAAATACTGCAATATCAACTAATACTGATATTTTGATATTCAAACTGACCAATCACAGCTTTCACACTCGCATCAAGTGAAAGTGACTATTCATCATTGCGAACACACAGCACACAGTGAAACAACCAAATGCCAAATGCATCCTCTATATTTAACACCCACACACACCACGCAGCAAGGGGCAGCCATATCTAACACCCGGGAAGCAGTGACGGGGACAGTACCTTGCTCAAAGGTACCTCAGGGCAACTTACTGGTCTGGGATTCGAACCCAAAATGCTCTGATGATGGCGCCGCGACCCTTAACGCTAGACCACCACTACCCAGTCCATGTCCAAAGGTCAAAGTGTCGTAACTAACAGAACACCGGCAACCGAGTGGTGCTTCCCTCTTCTCCTTCTTAATGCACTGAAAAAAGCAACCACAGGAAAATGAGTATCGGATTAAGGTCATCAGGGGAGATATGAGGTAACGACCTGTCGGCCAATAACAAAAAAATTGTGTTGCAACTTCCAGGATCCAGGAGTTCTTTCAAAATCTTCAGATGTTTAGTTCCTGTTCTGCTGTGTCACCTAAACACAGGCGAACACACAAACAGACAGACACACACACACACACACACACACACACACACACACACACACACATACGCACACACACGTCTAAACTCTCAATCCCACTAAAGCCACTCACCCTGGGAGTGAAATGAGTCAATGGAATAAAAGGGCTGGGAAAAACAGAAATCACCCAAACACGTTGGCTCCTCCAGACACACATGCGCGCGCACGCGCGCACACACACACACACACACACACACACACACACACACATATCTATCCCACCTTCTCAAAGAACACTATAACTGCCTCTTTTCTATGTAGAAAACCACTCCATGGTATCAAAGGGGAAATGAAGGTCACCAACGCGTGCGCACACACACGATAAAAGGGTGAGACCGTCCAATGTTTAGTGCTCCATGAGATAAACAGAAACACACACAGAGGTGCTCAGAGGTGGACCTTAAAGAAGTTTTAGCTCAACATTTGTAGGTTATGGAGGACACTGCCATCATAATATGGAAATGACAGACAACTGATACTGTGTGTGTCTGGCATGAGCCTGCTGTCATTACCACACTAACATGTATTTGTCTGGAAACAACTGACAGAGAGAGAGAGAGGCGCGAGAGACAAAGAGAGAGAGAGAGAGAGAGAGAGGCACGAGAGAGAGAGGAGAGAGAGAGAGAGAGAGAGAGAGAGAGAGAGGCACGAGAGAGAGAGAGAGAGAGAGAGAGAGAAGTATTGAGAGACAATGAAAGAGGGAGATAGTGAGAAAAATGGAAATGGAAACAGAGAGAGAGAGAGATGGAGAGACAGAGACACACACAGAGAGAAATAGAAACAGAGAAAGAAAGGGGGAGAAATGAAAATACAGAGAGGGAGAGAGAGAGAGAGAGAGAGAACACCCTCCTTCAGTGGGCCAGGTTCGCCCTTGAATGGACCATAACTATGAAAAGGTGAGCGTTTCCATGGCAACTATCCGACAGGTACTATTTTAGCCCCTGTTTAGAGTCATGGCTGAAACGCCCACGAAGGATGTGAGCGCCGAATGAAACAGGTGGAATAACTGTAACACTCCTGTATTGCAGGACAGTGGACGGAAATTCACACTGACACAGAAAGGACCCGGACTGTCCCACCGGGGAATCGAACCAGGACCTTCTCACTGAGAGGCGACAGTGCTACACACTGCACCCACTTGCTGCTCCCTACACCCCTGTCTAATCTTCAACTCTGACGGAAAAACACTTTGAAAATTCCATGATATTCCAGAAATCCACAGTAACCCTGATATAAGGACCAAGCCACAATACCACAGCAGGGGTGTGTGTGTGTGTGTGTGTGTGTGTGTGTGTGTGTGTGTGTGTGTGTGTGACGTAAGTCCCAGAAGGGAGCACAGTGATGAAGCAGTTCACCATGAGAGCTGTGTAAACAGAGGGTAAAGAGAGACGGAGAAAGAGAAAGAAAGAGAGACGGAGAAAGAGAGACGGAGAAAGAGAAAGAAAGAGAGACGGAGAAAGGCTGAGTTTTTAAAAGAGCAGTAACAGAATGAGAGCAGCTTCAGTCTGGACAGGAATGGAAGTTTAGACACACTGAGGAAATTTCCTCTCCAGAGACTCCAAAACACGAGCAGAAGAAACGGAGCTGCAAGTCCGGCGGAGAGAGACGGTTAGCTGTGGAAACACCTCACAGCCTGAAGAGAGCAGTTCAGCTCCTGCAGTCCCTCTACAGGGAGACATGGAGCTTCAGGAGCTTCAGGAGCTATTCCTCCCTCCCTCTCCCTCTCCCTCTTTCCCTCCCCCGCCCCATTTAAGGTGGAACGGAAAATTAGAAAAAGGAGGCGGGAAAAGTGGCACGAAAAGCCTGCAGTCCACCTTAAATACAAAACTGCCGCGGCGCTTAAGGTGGAGCAGGGAAAAGTCGAATAAGAAGCTCTCTGTGATCACCATAGTGTCTCATTAAAGATCACTCTTCTGGCCACTCTGAACTGTGTTGGGGACAGCGCAGGTCAGATGATTAGGGGTTGGACCCCATGATCAGAAAGTTGTGGGTTTGGGTCCCAGACCAGTAGGTTACCCTGAGGTGCCCCTGAGCAAGGTACTGTCCCCAGCACTGCTCCGGGACAGTCTCCTGTTTTGGACTAAAGCATTGTCAGTATTGCCATTATTTTCACAGAAAAAGAGGACGTGACATCACATGAAGGAGTGGGGAATGCTGGCTGTCCGGACGCACACACAGATGACCAGAGGACAAAACGCACTCACAGGACGCTCCGGTGTCCAGACTGGGTGTAAAGCCCTTTTATTAAGCGGTGGCATACAGGCATCACAATAAAACTCTTCAAGGTGTAAAAGAGTGGAAACGGCCCCAGATTAGGAAGGTCATGGGTTTGGAAAAAGGTGGTTTAAATTCAGGACAGAGACAGCTAACCCACCACGTCAGATTCATCACCGATACGGTCGGGAACGGGCCCAAGAATCGGCCTGGGGCGTCTGGGTTTCGGCGGCTGGGAGCATTTCTATTGAGAGGGAAAATAATCCAGGCTTTTTTAAGGTCAGAGAGATATCAGCGTCTGCGAAAATGCCTGGCAGCCTAAACAACAGCGGCTGTACAGCAGGACTCAGTCCTGCAGGACGAAGACGGGAGACGTGTCTTTCACAGGACGAAATGAGTGCGTAAAACTTCAGGTTTGCTGGTTTTGGATCATTCTTAATATAATATATAAATAATAAGAACATAAAACATTTACTTATAGTGATCAACAAACTAATAGATTTTGTGTCAAGACTGGTAGTCACACCCACACACACACATTAAAAGCATAAAGTTGAGTCCTTAGTATTTACTCTGCAGCTGGTTAAAGAATAACCATAGGGAATCGTCTGGGCTTGGCCCTTGGCACCCAATAGAGTTTAATTCACACACACACACACACACACACACACACACACACACACACACACACACACACACACACACACACCTCAACATGCCACTACTGATCACGCTCGCCTTCTTATGCCAATCCACAGGGTGTGCCACCATATTCACAAAAGCTGATTTTAACCAATCTACAGTAATGAAGATCGTTTTGCTACAAACTGATCACACAGTTACATTTCTGATTTACTGCACTTACACAAGATCTTTACATTTCCATTTTCTATCTGCAGGGTTGAATTCTGCCTTTTGCCCCCCCCCTACTCGTTTCAGCAGCAATACCACGTAAAAGATTCTTGTTTTCTTTCCGCGGACCTGGCAATGCATTTTTTCATCAACTGTAAATTCCTTTTTCTATATATCGGGACACAGAGCAACGCAGATCGAAAGTCAGATCTGCACAAAGTTCGTCCTCTGGAAATAACATCGGTGTCGCACAAGCAGGAGAAACGAGCGTGAAAAATTGAATAGGCGTAAGAAAACGGATGAAGCCATTTTCAATCTCATGCCAGTTTACTTTGTTTTGACTGCCATGTTTGATTTCCATGTTGCCCCAGGGTTCGATATTTGCTCGGAGGCCGTTTGTAGACGCAGGAAGACATGAAGGGAAGTGCCTTTCTGCGTGTCGTCTTCAGCTTCGTCTGCAAGAAGAGACAGGAGCCTTACTAGTCCTGGGTGCGAAAAACACATTCCAGGCAAGTTGCCTCATGCCCTCATCCAAAACATCGGAGAGAAGGAAGGGGAGGAAGAAAGACGCATTTGCTACGGCCACACATTCGACAGCAGCTCATCTCAAAACACTATACTTCTTTATTCATTCCATTCCTCTTTCATCTCTCCATCTTTTGATGCAATAAAACCAGCCAGAGAAAGTGTGGTTCTGTAGCTGCTCTGAGAAGACCAAAGGAAGGGCATGCACATGGTGTGAGCAAACCCACACAGAAAGAACCTGGACCGTCCCATCTGGGAATCAAACCCAGGACCTTCTTGTTATGAAGTGGCACCACCATGAGCCATGAGTTTTGGATCATTTCTGTTGATCCCCCTTCTTCTTCTGTTGGCCAGGGGTCTACACAGCAGATCATCCGTCTCCATTTCTTCCTGTTTTCTGTCCTTGCCTGTCTTTGTCTTTCTTCTTCTCCTCTTGCCTGGCAGCTCTATCCTTAACATCATTCTCCCAAATTACTCCTCTGGACATGTCCAAACCAATGCAATCCCAAACCAACCCGAGCTGTCCCTCTAGTGAACCCCTTCTCAATTCCAAATCTCAGCATCTTTAACTCAGATGACTCAGTTAACTCTGTCCACCAACTGTCTTCATCAGGGCCACCTCAAACCCATTTAACACAGCTTATTTTATTCATCATTTACATTTTCTCACAGTGTAAAAATCTAGAAGTTTCAAATTATGGGGAAAAAAATTAAACAGCAGCCAAAATGGACATCAGCAATGTTTTGTATCGACAGTGAAAATTTTTGCAGGATTTCCGCTTCCATTTTCTCTGTGTGTCTCTCTCATGTGGTTTAGGTATTATGTAACTGCAGCTTCTCTACCCCAGCTAGTCCATTAACCGTGCCATCCATCCATCTATTCATTCCTGATCCCTCTATCCCTCCCCCAGCCTCCCTCCCTCAGCCATCCCTCGATCCGTCCACCCAGAAAAGCAGCTTACCCCCACAGTCGTCCACAGAGAGAGAGAGAGAGAGAGAGAGAGAGGGAGAGATAAAGCGAACACGAGCACGCACACGTGTGCCCGCACACACACACACACACACACACCCCATGCAGACAAACACAAGCCGAAACGGCTTCGAATATTGAAGGAAAACTGAGAGAATTTTCCATGGAGGACACCTCTCCACTGCCTCCCGTTCTGCTGCTCCAGAGGAAGCCGAGAGATGTCTCATCCATGGCGAGCGGCCTGCATCTTTTATTCATGCTGCCACTTACTGGTGCAAGGCCTTACGTGAAGCCACAGGGTCAACACACTTTCAGTTCTACTTCAGGGACAGATTTAAAGGAAATACTACACTTTAACACAGGATGATGACACACAATAGAGTCCGCAACCTGTGGCACAAAACTGCCACTTTGGACTTTATTGTGGCTGTGATGTCACAACCATGAACACATCTACAGTGTTGTCCGAAATCCTAGTTCAAAAGCCACTTGGCAGGACTGGCAGTGGTGGCCTAGTGATTAGGCACTCGGCCCCAGAGGAAGATGGACAACGCATCTGAAGGTTGTGGGTTTGAATCCCTCTCCAGGGATTTTGTAAAAATGATGAAACACAGTCATGCCCCGGACTTCAAAGGACACATAAATCCAAAAGTATTGGTTGATTTGATCTGTTTGGGCTTTTTGAACATGGTTTACCTCTTTTCAGAATAGAGGTCATTAATATGTACCTCTTCACAAAAACAGATTCAGTTCTTAGACGAGGACCGAGGTTGTTGTGAGAGCTTTTAAAGGGAAAGAATCAAATTTAGTGCCAAAGTGTAGAATAAGAGCCACTTAAAAAGAGAAGAAGAAGAGGTTTCATAGTGCTGACCAGGCCTCTACAGTCAGTTAAGTACCTAATGCATCCTAAATCGGCTCTCAGGCGAACAGACATTTTCCTAAAACCACATTTCTTTCTTCTTACTCCGGACTTTAAGGAAACAAAAGAAACCTAACGGATCAGTTGCGTCACCCATTCGGGGCATTAAAGGCAGGACCCTGTTTATCTTCATCTGCATTCACTCCTGAGGACCTCTTTTTCTTCTTCATCTTCTACAACTACTTCTTACTTCATCATTCTCCATTTCTTCCTGTCCTTTGCATCTTCCACTTTCACACCAACCCCCTGCATGTCCTCTCTCACCACGCCCATAAACCTCCTCTTTAATCTTCCTCTTTTCCTTTTGCCTGGCAGCTCCATCTTCAACGTCCTCCTCCCAATATAATCCTCGTCTCTCCTCTGGACACGTCCAAACCAACACAGTCTCGCTTCTCTTATTTTGTCTTAAATCATCCAACCTGAGCTGTCCCTTTAATACACTCGTCCCTAATCCTGTCCATCCTCGTCACACTCAGCACAAATCTCAGCATCTTTAACTCTGACACCTTAAGCTCTTTTGTAATCAGTGGATTCACTCTGAGGACCAAAAATAACCATTTCCATATTATTTGATAAGAACCTTCCATATTTATCTTTATCTTATCCACAACAATAACAAATATGGTAATAAATTTCTGTCTCCTTGATCTGAGCAGGCGTGGTTGGGACTATCTTAGTCCGTCTGCCTGCCTGTCATTCTCTGGCTGCCTGTCTGTTTGTCTATCCATGTCCCGAGCAGGGTATTAGATTTCAGGAATTCCATACGATGGTACGACAGAACTTTCCAAATGGGACCTCCTCTTTAATGAGCTTGTCTTTCGGTCTGTCTGTCTGTCCGTCCACCTCCCTCTTCTCTCGTTTACCCCTTACAGCAACATGTGAATTGTGTAATTATGGCATTACATTGATAGTAACACTCAACTTCTAAGAGATTAAACCCCCAATGCAAAAGTCCCCATTATTGTGCTCATCTGCATATCAAGGCTTTCTTTAAAGCCACTGCTGTGTTAAACCTCTGTCTGGTCACTCACCCTCCTGCTGTCCAAGCAAAGGTCATCCTAGAGGGGGTGGGGGGTCAAAATGCCCAGGCAGGGGGACACTATCCTGAAGGAAAAAGCCCAGTGCACAGCAACCTTCCCTCCTTTCCCAGAGAAATGAAAGAATCACTTGCTTCAGTGGTTCTCAGGAAATCAATAGACGAGAGAGATTGGCTGTGGCAGCGCAATTATGCAGAAGGGGTGCAGAGGAGTGAGAGAGAAAGAGTGTGAGAGGTAGGGGGAGAGAGAGAGAGAGAGAGAGGGCTTGGAAATTTTAGATGAGGTGGTCATATCTTCCCATCCTCCCCTGGACTTCTCTGATATAGTCATCTGAAGTTAAACTCACCAGATATCTAAACACACTTCCTGAAGATAACTCACTTGATCTCTCTCTCTCTCTCAGATAACGGCTTCTCCCCTTAGTTATGCCTTCAAGTCCAGGATTGAAGTCATCTCAGGTAAACTACTTCTTTTTCTTTCGGCTGCTCCCATTTAGGGGTCGCCACAGCGGATCAACTGTTTCCATTTCTTCCTGTCTTTTGCATCTTCCTGCTTCAAACCGACCACCTGCATGTCCTCTCTCACCACGTCCATAAACCTCCTCTTTGGTCTTCCTCTTCTCCTCTTTCCTGGCAGCTCCATCTTCAACATCCTCCTTCCAATATAATCATCGTCTCTCCTCTGCACATGTCCAAACCAACGCAACCTTGCTTCTCTAACTTTGTCTCCAAGACGTCTAACCTGAGCCGTCCCTCTAATATACTCATTTCTAATCCTGTCCATCCTCGTCACACCCAATGAAAATCTCAGTATCTTTAACTCTGACACCTCCAGCTCCTCCTCCTGCCTTTTCGTCAGTGCCACCGTCTCCAACCCATACAACATAGCTGGTCTCACTACTGTCCTGTAAACCTTCCCTTTTACTCTAGCTGGTACGCGTCTGTCACAAATCACTCCAGCCACTCTTCTCCACCCATTCCAACCAGCCTGCACTCTCTTCTTCCAAGTCATCTCAGTTAAACCATGAACAAAATTAGGAGCTGACTTTGGAATCAACTGATCACGTCTTTCCCATCAAGAGTAAAAACTCAGGCCTCGCGGACGACAAGAAAAAAAACACCACAGCAGTGAAAACAGTGGAGCTCTGTCTAATAAACAGCAGCAGCAGCTCTGTGTCACAGCTCGTTTACTGAAGGAGTCACTGTAGAAATGCTGCATGTTGATGTGTTTGTTACAATCATTAAAACCTGGGACAAAGCTTCAGCTGCTTCAGTCTAAAACAGCCCGAAAAGGTCAAGGCACAATGTCATTAACTTGATGCTGACTTGATTCTCCAGTCCTGCAGGGTTGATCCAGTTCTGGACTTTGACACCACTGCCGTAGGATCTCTGGCAGAAACGGGCATTATTGCTGTTTTTGGGCCATGCTGTGATATTTAGGACCTCACTTGAAGGTCTATCTCTTCCGTGGTTTGGCACGGAAGTAGAATAGTGTGTTCTCTAACATTCATTGCAGCCTGAATGCAGCTGCAAGTGCAAATAAGAAAAAGAATGAATAAAAAAATAATAAAGAAAATCACACATTTTTTTTTCTGCTGCATTGCCCCAATTGTTGCTGGACATAAGTGAACCATCTAAGGGCTCACGGGCTGCTGAAATGATTTCCCTTAGATCATATACAAATAAAGAAAAGAAATAAATAAAAGCCATAATACTGCAAAGTGATTGTGAAACCCAGCACACAGTGAAACACAACCAAATTCAACTTCTGCTTTTAACCACACACACCAGCAGCAGCAGCGTGCAGCCATATCCGGCACCCAGGGAGCAGTGATGGGGACAGTACCTTGATCAAGGGTACCTCAAGGTAACCTCCTGGTCCAGGAGCCACAACCTTTCTTCCTGTGGCCCTGTCCCTAAACACCGGGCCAACGCTGCCCTAATTGACATTATTCTGAACTGTTTTTGTCTCTGTCCAGGCAGGCTGCACCCCCGTCCCCCCTGCCTGGCCGCGTGTTTTACTGTGGACACAGGACTTGATTGGCGGCTCACTTTGCTGAACTGGGACCTTGTTTGAGTCTTTTTCCATCACGCTGCTGAAGATGTCAAGTCCCCGCCCGGTGAATTAGTGCTGATCAGAGGACTCGAGTGTGACGCTCAAGGTCACAGATGAGTGCAGCCGTGGGCCTTAGATTTGGTCGATACGGTTTGTATGTTTTTTCGACTCTGTCGTGCTGGTGCCTCTGGATGTCACTACACATTATTCTGCTTGTTATGTCCCCCAGATTTAGTGTTTAGCGATTTACGGGGACTCGTCTATAGACCTGTGTGCTGCTGTGGCACTGGCTGCTAGCGCTTGAAAAAGCTCCGGTCACTGTCCCGTCCACCACCGTGCAAACACTCTGCACGTGCAGGAATATGTAGAAACTAGAGGAGTTCAAGGGACAAGAAAGAAAAGAAAGACTTCTAGCAAACGGTGCCTCGTCTGCACCGGACAATATGCACCTAAAAGAATTTATTTTTATTTTTAATAACTTGAGCTCCAGGCATTTTTCTCCTCTTAGAAGAACATAACCATCTTTTCAGAGTTGAATGCAAAAATATCTACACGCACACGCTGAACCGATGCTGTCAATCCCAGCGCTTTTAAAGCTAAAAAAGAACATCCCGGAAGAAACACCCAGGACAGGTCGCCAGTCACAGGACAGACACAAAGACACACTCACATCCAGGACCAATTTAGCGTCTCCGGTCCACCTGACATGCATGTCTTCGAAAGGTGGGAAGAAAATGGTACAGCCGGCGTTAAACCAAATGCAACCTCTGCATTTAATCCACACCGTGCAGCAGTGTACAGCCATGTCCAGCACCCAGGGAGCAGTAATAGGGACGGTACCTTGCTCAAGAGAACCTCAGGGCAACCTACTGGTCTGAGGCTCGGACCCACAATCTTCTGATTATAGGGCCTAGTCCTTAAGCACTTCAGTGCCTGTGATAAGAACCAGAGTTTGAAGAGTTTAATCCCTCACTGAAACATTACCTGTAACAGTTATGAACTATTTTCTCATTTAAATAATAAAAAAAAAAAAAAAACACAACATATATATCTATGAATAGAAATACATTTACGGCATTGATCAAAATCTCTTATCCAGAGGGACTTCCAATTCCTGCTTACAGGGACAGTCCCCCCTGGAGCAACATGGAGTAGAGGGTTTTGCTCAGGAACCCGATGATGGTAGTGATGGAGGTGGGATTTGATCCAGTGACCTCTTGGCAGTGGTTGTGTCCTACCACTAGACCACCAGCACCCATTAATACAGATTTTTGGACCTCGAATCATCTATTCATCATGAAGAGCTTACATTCATTGTAATCAAAACTAATTAGAAGAAAATGAAAATGAAGAAAACCTTATTTTGTAATAATCAGAAAGTGTCATAATCAGAGATCACATCACCCTCCCTTAGTTGGAGTCTGGATTGCGTGAAATTCGAATGGTTTTAAGTGAACCCTGAGCTTTATTGAGTGGAGCATAATATTCCTCAAACACCAGGATAAGGAATTTGCAGTGAGAACACAAGCGCAGGGCTTTGTGTTGCCATGCTGTTGTTGAAGGTTGGAGGCCATGTGCTGTGTGATGATTCACACACCAGTGGGGATAAAGTTCATCACCTCTTGCCAATAAACTCACAGCAGTTTAGCGGCAGCCACATTCGACAGCTACGGCCTTCGCTTCTCACCACAGTCACCCAGCAACATGGCGGACTGACCTCTCGCAAGCTCTCAAAGAGGAACCACCAGGTTCTCACAGTGTGTGTAACTAAATAACAAAGATGTAAAGTGAAAGTGACTACCTGTCAAAGTGAACACAACCAAAAAAGTCCCTGCTTTAAACCCACACACAGCGTGCAGCCTTATACGGCACCCGGGAAGCAGTGATGGGGACGGTACGTTAGTCCAGAGTATCACAGGGAAACGTACAGGTCTGGGATTTGAACCCACAACCTCCCGATCCTGGGACCTAGTCTGTAACCGCCACACCAACGCTGCCAAGAGCTCAGAGTGAAGGAAGAATAGCATGAAAAGAAAGTGGTTCAGGAACAGGATTTTCCTGAAATCCGTTTGTGGCACACGAGGCAGGACAGTCCTGAAGTTACTAGAAGACTTTTTACAGTGAGCAACATTCATGCAGGGGCGCGCGCTCTGCTTTAATAATTCAACACAAATAAACAATAAAGAACTGATTACTCTACAGCTTGATCAGAGGTTGAGTGGATTTTCCCTGAATATAAGCAATGAAGGTCCCACAGCTGATCTCATTTATATGTACATTTGTGTGTACACACACACACACACACACACACACACACACACACATGATTCATGAAGTGACCCGACAGAATTTCCATGTCAGATGATGGTACACGTCTCTTGCTGAACACGAACGAACACACACACACACACACACACACACACACACACACACACAGCATTTAGAGAAGCACGTCTATGACTGCAAAGCAAACACACACACACACGGTTGAGTGTTATAAGATGAAACACTCACCAGACATGGTTTGAAGGGTGGCCAGCGATCAGAGGCTGAACAGCAACGACGGGAAAGAAAGGAAGGAGCGTGGGGGAGGAAAGAGAAAGAGAAAACAGCGGACGTCCTTCTCACAGCCCCATTCTCTCTCTCTCTCTCTCTCTCTGTGTGTGTTCACAGTCCTACTGCTCTGAACAGAGAGGCGGGGCTCACTGTGAGCACACACACACACACACACACACTCTCTCTCTCTCTCTCTCTCTCTCACACTCACTCACTCTCTCTCTCTCACTCACTCTCTCTCTCTCACTCACTATCTGTCTCTCTCTCGCTATCTGTCTCTCTCTCTCTCTCTCTCTCTCTCTCACTCACGCTCTCTCTCTCTCTCTCTCTCTCTCTCACTCTCTCTCTCTCTCTATCTCTCTCTCTCTCTCTCGCT
>CM029371.1:3064472-3299472 GCA_017165825.1 Hepsetus odoe
TTCCTGATTCCTACACTTTAAAATAAAGTAAATATTATAAAGTTAATACAGTTTTCAAAATGTTCCTCCTCAATCTTTACTTTCTCTCACTCTCTCTCTCACAAATGGCTGAAACAGTTAAAGGCCACGTCGTTTTTTGGGGTCACATTAAGGGTCACACTGACTCGAGGTCATTTCCTGTTCTCAAGACTTTCCCTGCATTCAGACACTCAGGGGAGTGACTCTATCCTAACAGTAGTGTGTGTGTGTGTGTGTGTGTGTGGGTGTGAGAGAACCCTAACCCTAGAGTTTGTGTGTTCATATATATATATATGTATATATATACTCAGCAAGGTGGCGCTTGAAGAAGGTTTTTATTTCAGGTCCATATTGAAGGAACAACATGTAACACTATTAATATCAAATGCAAAAAGCTGTTTTCCTTTCAGCGTTCAGTTTTGGGGACTTTCCTTCATAACGTACAGTCCGTTATTGTCCTTATGACAGGCTTGTTGTCTCCACAGGCTTAGAAGTTACTTAGAAAAGATGGTGATTTTAATCATTTCCTCCATAATTTAAATTTAACTGGAGACAACGTGCAGCTCTGTAACGGAAAACTGTGTGTGTGTGTGAGGATGGAAAGAAGCACAAGAAAGTTCTGCCCAAGTGTGTGTGTGTGTGTGTGTGTGTGTGTTGCTATGAGGAATTATGTAGACCTACTTTTGCCTATCTTTGTCTCTTTGTTCTTCAAGTCCAAATTTTCCTCCTGTCTCTGTCTGATGATACGTTGAATTGTCATCTATATTTATTTCAGTGTTTCTCTTCATCTTCTCATTTATGCGGCTCCCTTAAGGTAGATCTGTTTCCATTTCTTCCTGTCCTGTGTGTCTTCCTCTTTCAGATAGATCACCTGCATGTCCTCTCTCGCCACGTCCATAAACCTCCTCTTTGTCCTTCCTCTTAACCTCGTCACTCCAAACACAAATCCCAGTATCTTTAACTCTGTCACCTCCAGCTCCTGTGTTTATGTCAGCGTCACTGTCTCCAAGCATAGCTGGTCTCACTACCATCATACATACACACACACACACATATATATATATATATATCACTTGTGAAAATGTCTCTGGAGGACTCTAGGGCTCGAATGGTGCCAGTGCTGGAGATGGGACAGATGCAGGCTCAAACCCACAACCTCTTCTTCTCTTTCACCAGAAAACTGTTCCATTAACTGCTGCTCTTTACTCAGCCTATGAGTTTCTGCATGTCTGTGGGTCCTGTGTGTGTGTCTTATGGCCAAACTGGCAATGCAGAGGAGGAGGAGGAGGAGGAGCAGAAGAAGAAGAAGAAGAAGAAGTCCCTGCTCTCCATTATTCTACAGTACTTCTCCCTTTTCTCTGGGCTTTAAAACAAATGAGGAACTGTGTAGCTTTTATAGTATTTATGGAGAGAAAACTGCACACACACACACACACACACACACACACACACACACACACACACACACCCACACACAAACAGTAGCTCAGTCTGGGTCCTAACATTAACCTGTCAAGGCACTCTCAGTGCAAAAAAAACACAAAGAATGATGGAGGGGAGGTACAAGAGCAATGAAAGAGGGAGAAAAAAACATGAAAGAGTGTGTGGTGAAGGTTCAAAGAGAAAAACAAGGGACCAATGAGAAGGTGAGAGGTTGAAAGAACGGAGACATTGATAGAGGAAGATAAAAAGAGAGAATAACACACACACACACACACACACACACACACACACACACACACACACACAGAGAGAGAGAGTCTGAACCGTTCATTTACAATCTTTCTAACTGAACTGAAATCATGGAATCATATACTTTTGAAGAAAATGTATTTACTGCAGGCTAGCCTTGATTTTTAAAGCTGTATTATATCTACAAAAGCCTTTTATGACTTTTGACATAAATCTACCTGAATGGCATTTAGGAGAGTTTATTCCAACAAGTGTCACTTGTCAAAAAATCACTTTAACCCCAGAAAGTGTAAAGATGCTTTCGCTCATGAGAGTTAAGGCATGGTATTGTCAGTTGTCTTTAAAGGCTCACGAAGGTAAAGTATAAAGTAAAGTGTTGGCACCCATTTAAGGCTTTATTTGTGCAGTAAAATCCCCAGAAACATTTTCAGCAGCAGAAACATCTTTCGCATTCTTTCTGGAAAACTTTGCATTTCTAGACTATAAGATATTAAGCTGTAAACAGAGAGATAAGATCAATAAGATTTCTGAGAGAGTTCTCACAGCAATACTCGACTCATCAAAAACAAGGCAGCAGTGACCTAGTGTTTAGAGATTTGGCCCCGGATCAGAAGATTGTGGGTTCAATTCCCTCACCAGTAGGTTGCCCTGAGGTACCCTTGAGCAAGGTACTGTTCCCGTCACTGCTTCCCGAGAGCTTTCAGTAGCTGCCCTCTGCTGTATGTGTGTATGGGTGAAACGCAGAGGTTGAAATTCATTGTGTTGTGTTGTGCTGCGTTTCACAATGACAAGGGTAGTCACTTTCACTTTTCGCTTTCACAACGAAATGCATCCTTTGTACTTAATCCACACACAGTGGAGCAGTGCATAGCCATATTGGACACCCAGGAAACAGTGATGGGGACAGTATGTTGCTCAAGGTTACAACAGGGTAACAGACTGGTCTGGGATTCAAACCCATGACCTTCTGTTTTTGGGGCTCAGTCCAAAACCACTAGGCAGTTGATGCCCCACTGGATGCAGAAATGGCAGCCACTCTTCATAAAGGGGGAAGGGGAGGGGGGTGTTTGTTGTACGTAATTGCGTAGCCAGGGATCTTGGGCTTAACTTTATTAGACATAAAGAAAAAACTCATAAACCCCAGGAACCCAGGAAGTCCAGAGACATAAACATCAAAAACCAAAAGACCCAAGAAATCCAAAACACCAAAAAACACCAGAAAATGGTGGACGCTCTGCTCTGATTCACTGGGGCTTATAAAGCCAGCCCCATCGAGGCACACCTGTTGCCCACGTGCACAGTTGTGCACAGCCAGAGCAGAGCGCCGCCCACCATAACAAATTGACTTTGCAGGCTACCCAACCCCACATGCCACACCCTGGACACTATGGCAGATCTGCATGGTGTCTACAACCAAAGCGACCGACTGTCATCAGTCATTCACTGCAGAGGTTTCTCACCGTATCACAGCGTTTGGGAATCGGGCCTAAATTCTTCCATGCTGGAATCAAAAGGGTGACTCATTCCCGTAATGCTTTTTTAAGTAGAAGGAGATAAAGATGATCCAACTGGAATATGTGACTCATCCAAAAGAAAAATGCTGCCTCCTTGTTTCTTGTGGAAATGTGCCCTTCAAGTGAAGTGAAAGTGACTATTTGTCATTATGAAACACAGCACATCACATCCGCATTTAACCCACACACACCGTGCAGCAGAGGGCAGCCATATCCTGCACCCAGGAGCAAACTAACAATTTCACAGTTGCAACCCCATTGATAGAACATTCTGATCCAAGTATAAGGTACCGTCCCCATCACTGATCCCCGGGCTGCCCTATGTGGAACGGCTGCCCTATGTGGAGTTCATGGTTGGAGGTCCCCATGATTGGAAGGTTGCGGGGACATTACCTTACTGCAAGTCCAGTAAGGACCAGTACAGTGGAGCCAAGTCCTGGACGAGAAGGGTTGCCATGAGGTATCCTTGAGCAAGGTACCGTCCCCAACACTCCTCTACGGGATAAGGAATAACAGCTCACTGGTCCTGGTGTGTATGTTCAAAAATGGGTTAAATACAGAGGACACACTCACTGCTCATTGTGTCCGGTGTGTGTGTGTGTGTGTGTGTGTGTGTGTGTGTGTGTGTGTGTGTGTGTGTGTGAGTGACAGCACAGGAATTCAGTTTTATAAATGCAGGTGGTCGTCTTGATAAATTACAAATCACATGACCTCCTAAAAGGACAAAGGTTTAAAGAGTATTATTTAAAAACCTGAGCTTAGTATCTGAAAGATTTGTAATTTCATCTTTAGTAATAATTGTCTGCTTTGGTAGCTTCTCTTCTGTACAAGTGTTCCATCTTCTGGTGATTCCTGGAACTACAGCATGGAGGATTTGAAGGTAGAACACCAACACACACTGACACACACTGACACACAGACACACACACACACACACACACACACACACGTTTATAGAGCAGAGTGTGTGAGTGATTTTAAAATATATAACTGTATATTTACCATTTATTAACGTTAATGTGGATACTTTGAGAACATGGTCACAGTTATTAGTAAAAACGACTCAGGTGACAAGCTTTGTTAATTTCTACGTGAAAATAAGTGCACGTCATGTTCATGGAACAAATATAAGTAATTGTCTTTAGACTGAAAATATCACTTTTGTTCAGAAAAAAAAAAGTCTGACTCGTTTAGAGAACGGCCAGGGTGCCGTGTTACGTACAGGCCATTCTACTGCAAATAAATGTCATTCTATAAATGCCATTCTGATTTTAAGATGCTTTGTGTTTGAAAGTGAAAGTGACTTTTTAATTGTGAACACACAGCACAGCACACAGTGAACCACAACGAAATGCTTCTCTCCATTTATCCCACACACATCGTGCAGCAGGGGGCAGTCCCCAACCAGTTGCTTCTGACCCTTGTGCCTAGTCCCTAACCACTAGGCTTCCTTCTCTGGGGCCTAGTATTTAACCACTAGGCTACTGACACTGGGGCCTAGTCCCTAACCACTACCTTCTGTTCTTGGGGTCTAGTGCTTTACCACTAGGCTTCTAAACCTGGGGCCTAGTCCCTAACCTCAAGGCTTCCAAACCTGGGGCCTAGTCCCTAACCCCTAGGCTTCCAATCCAGGGTCCTAGTCCCTAACCACAAGTCTTCCAAACCTGGGGCCTAGTCCCTAACCCCTAGGCTTCCAATCCAGGGTCCTAGTCCCTAACCACAAGTCTTCCAAACCTGGGGCCTAGTCCCTAACCCCTAGGCTTCCAATCCAGGGTCCTAGTCCCTAACCACAAGTCTTCCAAACCTGGGGCCTAGTCCCTAACCCCTAGGCTTCCAATCCAGGGTCCTAGTCCCTAACCACAAGTCTTCCAAACCTGGGGCCTAGTCCCTAACCCCTAGGCTTCCAATCCAGGGTCCTAGTCCCTAACCACAAGTCTTCCAAACCTGGGGCCTAGTCCCTAACCCCTAGGCTTCCAATCCAGGGTCCTAGTCCCTAACCACAAGTCTTCCAAACCTGGGGCCTAGTCCCTAACCCCTAGGCTTCCAATCCAGGGTCCTAGTCCCTAACCACAAGTCTTCCAAACCTGGGGCCTAGTCCCTAACCCCTAGGCTTCCAATCCAGGGTCCTAGTCCCTAACCACAAGTCTTCCAAACCTGGGGCCTAGTCCCTAACCCCTAGGCTTCCAATCCAGGGGCCTAGTCCCTAACCACAAGGCTTCCAAACCTGGGGCCTAGTCCCTAACCCCTAGGCTTCCAATCCAGGGGCCTAGTCCCTAACCACTAGGGCACTGACCCTGGAGCTTTGTCCCTAACTACTGGGCTACTGACCCTGGGGCTTAGTCTTTTACCACATGGCTCCCACTGCTTCCATAACTTGACAATTATACAAACACACCCCTAAATCATACATACACTCACACTGCTTCTACACCAATGAAGAAGCCTCCGCTCAGCCACCGCTGGCACAAACATTCAAGGCTACGATCTACAAAGCGTCCACCAAAGAACAATCAAAAGCAGACCGCACTACAAACATCTCCTCTTCATGTTCACCCACGGTGGAGATCTCTGAAGTGTCAGCACTAATCACTGAGAGCACATCAGAGGCAGCAGTGCTGCATTCGAAAACATGGACTGACGGACCTGAGCTGATGTATCACACCTGCAACTGAACCTGTCCTGCCTGATGATAGAAAGCTCCACAGCATCAATGCTCCTTCAAAACAGTGTCTTCAACAAAGCCCACCCAGCTAAAATGAGTAAGGCTGGCTGCTTAGTGATTATTCTTTTCATATTTAATTCAAAATATTAAAATCTCAACCTTTACTGCAAGCAGTATAAAAGAAAAACCAGAGTCTTATTAAGAAATAAATATTTGATCAAACGAAGCCCTTTATTTAATACTGCTTGCAGCCCCCCATTGCAAGGTTAACAGTCTTTTTCCACAGTGCTACAGGGAGGACACTTTGAAAAAGACATCTGAGACTCTACTTCTTCGTCCTTCACTGGCGGTGCCAACCAGACAGCTTCTGTTTGAAATGACGGACGGGGTTATTGTTTTGGTTTTCCCTTCAAAACAGCTGAACACCATTCAGATCTTGGACACCCGTTAAAAAGACTAACACCTGCTACTCTGATATAAAGCCACCTTTGTCTTTTCCATGAGGACAGATGAGAAGCTGGAATTTCTCTGGACCTGTGGGTGCACTTTGCTCAAAAGCACACTGTAAAAAAAAGCATTAAACCGTAAAACTTTATATATATATATACAGCCTAATCCCTATACACTAGGCCACCATTGCATATATATATATATATGTGTGTGTGTGTGTGTGTGTGTGTGTGTGTGTGTGTGTGTGTACATATATTATATACATACATTTGTTTATGCACTGAAGACATTTGGGTTTGAGATCGACAGATGAGTATTATCAGATGTCTAAATTTCTAGATGATTTGTTAAACTACACAGATTCTACACAGAGAGCGAAGATCAGGGCTCATAGTGGGCCACTTAAAAATAGTTGTATATATTTATTCTCCTGCTGCGTGTTTTGGATCTTTATCCTGTTGGAGGACCTGCAACCGAGGGTGAACCTCCTGCCTCTGGGCGGTATGTCTCACTATAGGATGCCTTGATAGTCAAGAGAACACTCCGTCGCCAGACAGAGCAAACCCGACAGTTCATATCAGCACGGAATATCACAGGCTATGAGAATATCACAGACACGACAGCAGCTGAATGTTTTTTTGCTCCTCATGGATGTCATGGATTTGTCCTCTGCATTTAACCCATCTAAACAAACCAGTAGTGAACACGCACAAGCGCAGAGCAGAGGGCTGCACCGACTGCACCCGAGGAGCAGTGATGGGGATGGTATCTTACTCAAGGCTACCTCAGGGGGTCCAGGATTCAAACCCACGACTATCAGATCTTGAGGGCAAGTACCAAACCACAAGGGCACCCCTGCCCAGAATTCTTAGGCAGACGCCTTTGTGTCTATTATGTCTTGTCTTATGAAAACTTTTGAAGAGTTTGAACTCTCAGATTTTAGAGAGCCCTTTGTATCAAACCACCAGATGGAGCTTCACATGATTCAACCCAGCGTGAGCAACACACAGTCTGCTTTACCAACATTTAGTGCTGTTATAATTCCTTTTGATTGCATGACAACCATCATAATAGGTCTGCTAAATGTTCTGGGGTTAGTTTCGCACTTGCCCCAGATCAGCCAAAACCTTTTGGGGTTCAGAATTTGCTTCCTGAGTTCAGCCTTGGAAGCTAAAAAGTCCACAACCGTCCATTTCTTCCCATAAACACCCCAGAGTGTTTCTCACCTCAAACAGCATCCAGTTTCAGGCTTGTGGTTGTGGGTCATGATCCAGTTCAACTTAATGTGACACTCAGTCTCACTCATTTTCTGAGCTGCTTGTCCTGATTAGGGTCACGGGTGGTGCTGGAGTCTCAGCTCTCACAGGGTGAAAGGTGGGGACGCACCCTGGACAGGCCACCCGTCCATCAGATGGCAGACACACTCACACCTAGGGGGACAATATTGAATCTCCAGTCCACCAGACGTGCAGGCCTTTGGATGGTGGGAAGAAATCGAAGGTCCTGGAGAAACCCACACAGACATGGGGAGAACATACTCCACACAACAAAGACCCAGACTATCCCATCTGGGAACTGAGCCCAGGACCTCCAGGCTAAGTGGCTCAGAAAACTTTCACAAACGCATCATTGGCTGACAGCTCAGAGACTGAATGCTCAGAATGATCACAGATTCTTCAACCAGTCAAACAAGCATAAGACGGTCTTCTTGGAACATCACAAGGTCTCAGACCAACTTTTCTTGTTATGAAGTGCCCTCAAAAAAAGTTCACTCCTCAAAAGTAAACGGTGCCGACTCAGTCGACCGGGGAAAAAGCACAACGCTCCTTGATATCATCAATGCCCGAGTTCCCTCTCAATCCTCCCCGAGGACTTTGTTACGGAGAAGAACAAGAGACTCTGTGGAGACGCACAGCTTTCTCACAACTTTTCTAAAGACAGCAGTGATAAATCTTTCCTTTAAACTAAATATTCTCACCCATCTGGAAGCTCAGCCTTTCTTAACTACCTCCCATGTGTTGGAGAGAGACAGGGATGTTCTGATTTCATGTTCTGAAATACTGGTATCAACAAAGGGAAAGTGTATATGAGCAAGCATCAACCCAAATGAGATGTTGCCTCACAGTGAGAAGATCCTGGCTTCAATTCCCAGTTGGGATGGCCCGAGTCCTTTCCGCATGGAGTTTGCTCTCCCTGTGCCTGTGTGTTTCCTCCAGAAGCTCCGCTTTCCTCCCACCGTCTTAAGACCTGCAGGTCAGGTGAACTGGAGATGCTAAATTGTCCCCGTACGTTGTCTTTGTGTCTGATCTGATGACCTGTCCAGGGTGTTTTTACTGATTTCTCTTATGCCTGGTATAAATAGGCCCAACATTTCTGGAAGCAACAAGACCTTCTGGTGTACAGAAAAGGAGGTTCCCTTTAGAACCATGAATATGTGATGATACATCAAGCTGCAGAGCAGAATGCAAAACTCAAAGATGAAGCCAAGGGTTCCATTTCATTTCACCAACTGTGCAGAAACACTACTGGAAGACCTCCCCAGGCTCACAAGTTTTTCTATTTTAAGCAAGATTCTCAAACTGTATTAATAAATTATCCATCCATCCATTTTCTGCCACTTGTCCCAAACGGGGTCGCGGGGGAGTGCTGGTGTCCAACCCAGCGCACACAGGGCGAGGACGGGGGATGCACCCTGGACAGGTCGCCAGCCCATCGCAGGGAGGAGCGGGACGAGGACAGCACCTTGCTCAAGGGTACCTCAGGGCAACCTATTGGGAAGGGGTTCGAACCCCCGATCTTCCGATCATGTGGCCGACGCCCTAACCACTAGGCCACCGCTGCCCCTTAATAAATTATGATGTAATAAAAATAATAATAATTCCATATTATTTATTATTAATTACTCAAACAACTGCACACATCTACTTGTCTGCATTCGATGTTTAGTGTGTGTGTGTGTGTGCGTGAGAAAACTGAAACACTACACATATTAGCAAGTGCCTCTCTGTTAACAGTGATAGATTTTCTTATGATCAGTAAAATCTGAATAATTTATTATCCCGCATGGTCCTTTAGAGCCTCCACTTTGTTCTTTATGTAACTCCCAAATCCATCCTCCCTTTTTCATTCCCTTATTTTAAGACATCTGCAACTTCTGGGGTAAACTGATTCATCTTCATCAATAATCCTTCCTACTGTTTCATAGTTCTGCAAAGAAGAAGCAGAGAACCTTGACCCCTGTGTCCTGCAGAAATATCCACCAGATCCGCTGAAGACGGATTAAAAGAAATAAAGCGAAAAGTGTTACGCTCAGAAGACCCTTGCAGGTGCATCCTCCACACTTTAAGAGTTCAAAAACGTGAGATTGCAGTAGTAAACACTCCATTTTAGAGAAGGATATTTAAGAAAGCACACAGGGTCCTTGTAGTTTGGAGTAAAACACCACCAAAAACACCATCGAAGACCTTTGCTATGAAGATGGACGACAGCAAACTGTGTGAGTGTGTGTGTGTGTGTGTGTGTCTTTCACCCTGAAAGCTGGGTCAGATTCCAGCACCAACCTTGATCTTAATCAGGACAAGCAGCTCAGAAAATGAGTGAGAGAGAAATGTGGTACAGCTGGTTTTATTATAGAAGATACTGAAAATTGCCAGCACCCAGGGTGCAGTGATGGGGCCAGTACCTTGCTAAAGGGTACCTCAGGTCTACATTTACATTTACGGCAATTACCATTATCCAGAGCGACTTCCATGTACTAATTACAGGGACAGTCTCCCTGGAGCAACTCAACTCTGTGGTGCTACTCAACCCAGTGGAGCAACTCAACCCAGTGGTGGTAGTGCTGGAGGTGGGATTCGAACCTGGGACCTCTTGAGCCATAGGTCCATAGGCAAGTATCCTACCACTAGACCACCAACCCACGAGACCGTTTACCTCAGACCTGCTGGTCCTGGATTGAAATCCAAGACCTTCTGATCCTGCACACTTGTCCCTGAACACTTTAGACCGGCAGTGCCCCTGAAACAGTGGAGGTGCTGCTAAACATACACAGGACATCAAAGTGTGAATATTAAGTTTAGCAGTTTTAGAAAATTCAAGGGATCCAAAAAGTTCATCTTGTATTTTAGGGTCAGTTAAGGAGATGGAAACGGTTGAACATTTTTAAAAGGAAACCTGTCCTTCTACTTCAAAGTAAACGTAAGGGTTGAATAGTTTTACTCAAGAAGGGTTCGACCAAGAGTTTAGTTTGATTCACACAGAAGCGCTTTGGTCTTTGAGCTCCACACTGACGATGTGAAGTAACGAGGCAGTTATTTCTAATAAAGTGGCCATAAGTGTGTGTTTAGAGCTTGTAGTGTGTTACACCACAAGGGCTGTGTAGGGTCAGCATTACTGCTTGGATAAGTTTTGCTAATTGCACGCTCTGTGTGTGTGTGTGTGTGTGTGTGTGTGTGTGTGTGTGTGTGTGTGTGCGCAACAGATGCAAATGTTCCTTGACTAATGTCTTGTGACCTTTTCTCAGGTCAAACTAATTGTACAGTCTGACCTCTGTTGAGGCTAATTAATATCACCAAGCAACTGTTTGCCTGTGTGTGTGTGTGTGTGTGTGTGTGTGTGTGTGTGTGTGTGTGTGTGTGTGTGTGTGTATGCGTGTGTGTGTGTGTGTGTGCGCGCGCGTGGACAAGTTTACTTTTATCATGTAAACATCATTAGAGCCAGAATTTCACCAGCACATTACACTAGGTTGTTAAATAATTTGTTTAATCAATCTCTCTCTCTCTCTCTCTTTCTCTCTCTGTCTGCCTCCTGTCTCTCTCTCCCCCTCCCTGTCTCTCCCTGCTCTCTGTCTCTCTCTCTTCCTCTCCTCTCTCTCTCCTCACAGCTCCTCTCTCTCTCTCTCTCGCTCTCTCTCTCTCTCTTCCTCTCTCTCTCTCTCTCGCTCTCTCTCTCTCTCTCTCAGCTCTCTCTCTCTCTCTCTCTCTCTCTCTCTCACTCTCTCTCTGCCCTCCTGTCTCTCCCCTCCTCTCTGTCTCTCCCACCTCCCCTCCCTCTGTCTCTCCCCCTCCTGTCTCTCCCCTGCTCTCCTGTCTCTCTCTCTTCTCTCTCTCTCTGTCTCTCTCTCTCTCCCCTCTTTCTGTCTCTCCTCTCTTTCTCTCTCCTCTCTGTCTTTCTCTCTCTCCCTCTCCTCTCTCTCTGTCTCTCTCTCTCTCTCTCCCCCTCTCTCTGTCTCTCTCACCTCTCTCTGTCTCTCTCTCTCTCTCTCCCTCTCTCTGTCTCTCTCACTCTGTCTCTCTCTCTCTGTCTCTCTCACTCTCTGTCTCTCTCTCTCTGTCTCTCTCTCTCTCTCTTTCTCTCTCTCCCCATCTCTCTCTCCCTTGTTTTCTCAATATACCTCCTTGTTGGTGCTAGTACACACACACACACACACACACACACACACACACACACACATTCCACCACACCACCACAATTACACAGAACCAGAATCCAAATCCTCTGACCCACTTTTGCGGCTCGGATGCCGCAGTGCTCTCGAAGTGCTTTGTGAGCGATTAAACAATGTTTGCCACAAAATTCCTCCATCCTTCTGAAACAGTTTTCCAACACTGACCATAAAGCCTTTCTTATTGTGAGGTTCCTGTAGTGTAGTGATGATCATGTTCACCTTACACCTTAAACCGGACAGGGAGGACAGTAGGCCACCCTGAGAAACTCTTCAGCAAGTACTGTCCCCATCACTGCTCACTGCTGGATGGTGTGTGTGTAAAATACAGAGGATGCTTTTGGTTGTGCTTCATGGTGGGCTGTACTGTGTGTTCACATAGGGCTGTACTGTGTGTTCATATAGTCACTTTCACCTTCACTAAAAGAGTGGATCGCCTGCTCTGTATCCTCCGGGGGACAAATGTGCACGATCTGCCAGGACCGAGCTGGTTATCATCCCCAAATCATCACACACCCTCCGCAAACCGAGACCTGCAGCAGTTCATCACTGAACCTGCTTATGAGGCTCCTTATGTCCATTTTCACAGATGACAGGGTGCCATCCCGGTGGCAAGTCTTTTCATCAGTTTGGAATCAGAGTTTTTTGAGAAGAAATAAAAGCACTTTTCGTTTATTAGTGAGAGGCGCCCAGGGAGCAGTGAGGGGGACGGTACCCTGCTCAAGGGTACCTCAGGGCAACCTACTGGTAATTGATTTGAACCCATGATCCAACCCATGATGGCCACGTCCCTAACCACTAGGTCACCGCTGCTGTAATATTGTATAATAATTTCGGTTCAGTTCACGTTCACCAAACAGAAAAAAAAAATCTGTTCAAAAGAACAGGATTACAACCACAGTGTCACAGTGAAAGGACCATGACATGAAAGTGAAAGTGACTATTTGTCATCCGTCAACTAAACACATCCTCTGTATTTAACCCACACACAAAGTGGGGGCAGAGGGCAGCCATACCCAGCACCCAGGGACCAGCGATGGGGATGGTACCTTGCTCAAGGGAACCTCAGGGCAACCTCTGGTGTGGGATTCAAATTCACAACCTTCTGATTATGAGGCGTAGCCCCTAAACACTAGGCCACCACTGCCCAGAACACTCACTTACTCATTTTCTAAGCTGCTTAGGGTCTCGGGCGGCACTGGAACCAGGATCTCACAGGACGAAAGGCAGGGGGACGGGTCGCCTGTCCATCAATATATATTGTTTAATCTCTGTCTGTGGTTCTATGACAGACCAAAAGAGGTTTCTCTACTGAAAGAAGTCAAAGAACATGATATCGGTACTAAACAAAGTTAACTATTCTGAACATCTTCTCACACACTCACACTCACACATTCACACACTCACACATTCACACTGATGCAACACTGTCAGCAAAGGTGACACAGTTGGCAAATCACTGCCCTAAGTTATATGTCTGTGGTTTATTTACTTCTTCGTGTGTGTGTGTGTGTGCGTGCATGTGTGTGTGTGAGAGAGATATTTGCATATCTCCGAGCTGTGATTGCCTTTCATGTTCTCTTCTACATCCCAGAGTGAGGAGCTGATTGAAAATATCTCTTCCTAAAAGCCAGCAGATGGAGACGTGAAATGGAAACTGGAGTTAAGTCAACAAAAATGAAGAGACAAAAATCCTTTTTTAATCACCATCGAGGATAAAATCATTTCTTCGCGCTATTGGAAAAGATCGAGACCTCAAACACACTGACTTTGTCCTTTGGCAAATAACTTCACAGATTCAAGACTAACCATATATGGTGCAGCACTGTCACCTCACAGCAAGCTGGTCCTGGGTTTGATTCCCGGACGGGACGGTCCGGGACCTTTCTGAGTGGAGTTGGGGTTCTTGGTGTGCACTGTCCTAAACAGAGCATTTGAAACTGCACTGTTCTGTCTCACTCTTGCTCAATTTACTGCAGAAAAACAGTGTGAAGGACCCGATGGAAGCCACCAGAGAAAGACATTCGGCATTAATTCTGCTCATAACTGACTCACAGGCATGTGTCATGGCGTGTAGAGGTTTAGGCTGTGGATAAATCGCTGACTGCCTCTTCCTGTTTTTGTCTAAGAGACATGAACTCATTGTGTGTGAGAGAGTGTGTGTGTGTGTGTGTGTGTGTGTGTGTGTGTGTGTGTGCGCATGCTTGGACGTTGTTTAATTATCCTTGTGGGGACTGGAATAGCTAAATAAATCTGTGTGTATCTGAGAACGCTCTCTGGGGGTGTGTGTGGACTGACGGTAATGCTGTGACACATCTCAACAATAAGAGCACTTCTTGGCATCACACTCACACCCGCACAGCCATGACAACTGTGAACAATCCCAGCTCTCCAGCAGCAGATGTTTTTCACACTTTTCTGGATGCCAACAGCTTTCGAGTATCCTGCTTGGACTCCATGCAGACAAAAACACAAGATCCAGCACAAAGGTGGTGTGTTTTTAGACGAGCTCTGTCCAATTAGACCAAACATGAAGCATCACATGCCACCTCACTGACGTCCCACATTTCCCAAAATTTCTTGCCTTTTAGTGAAGGGATGCTGAGACCCAAACCAGCAGATGCATGAAAGTGAAAGTGATTATTCTCGTCATCATGAGAACACACAGTACAACAGACAGTGAACCACAACGAAATTGGACTTCTGCATTTAACCCATGCACAAACCCACACCATGCAGCAGGGGGCAGCTATGAAAGCGCCCGGGGAGCAGTGATGGGGACAGTACCTTGCTCAAGAGTACCTCAGGGCAACCTACTGGTAAGGGGTATGAACCCACAATCTTCTGATTCTTATAGCATAGCAAGCAGTGAACGTCTTTCTGGACAGTGCTGCAGATGTGCACACTTCACCTGGTTCCAGACTGAAAAAATTCCCTTGAAGCTTCCCTTAAATGGGCCAAACACTCTGCACACATTTTACTACGTGACTTGCATGTGTGCAGAAATAAAAACCAAAAAAAGAAATCATTGGCTGATGGTAAGTGTCACGGTGTGGTGTTATGGACTGGACGCCAACGCAGAGCCAAGACCTTCGTACTGGACTTTAATGATGGATAACGTGCACAGAACTCAAACTAAACATATTAAACATAAGTGTAAAACATACCATGAATAATCACAAAGTGCGAACAACGAGATGACCAGCGTGCCACTCTGATTCTTTTGGGCTTATAACGCCAAACCCCGATGAGGCACACCTGGCACCCAATGCCCAGGGGGGCACAATCAGAGCATGGCGCCCTCTATGAGTACAGAACCGTTACAGTACCCTCCCCCCAAAGGCGCCACTCCCAAGGAGCCAGACCCTGCCTCCTCCGAAGCAGGACCCCCAAAAGGAGAGAGGTAACGCAAACGTTCAACAAAAAGTCCAACTAAAGTCCAAACGAACGCTCCGCTCTCACCGCGGCCTTCCTGGCGGGTTCGGCTGCGGCCCCTGAAACCCCGCTTTCTCTCTAGGAGTCTGGATTGGACACAGCCCCTCGAAACCCCGCCTCCTCCGGCGGACTTGGACCTTGTCCCTCAAGCCCCGCCTTCTCCGCAGTGAAGATGGTGGATGCCTTTGAAGTCCCACCTTGTGCTGATGAGTGAGCAGGCATCGCAGCCCCACTTCTCCAGGGGCTAATTCGGGAGCCCTCCTGGTTGCTGGAGCTGGAACTGGCACAACCTCGGCCAATCTTGGGAGGGGAGCGGACGTCGCAAAAACACCCAAGGCGCCGCTCAACCCCTATCCCCCCAGCCTCCAGCACCCAGAAGGTCCGGTGGTTCTTCGCAGGCATCCCAACAGAGCTCTCGGCTCGCAACGTCCATTTGTGGCGGCTGGTCATAGTGTGGTGTTGTGTACACCAACGCAGAGCCGAGAGCTCCGTACTGGACTTTAATGACGGATAACGTGCACAGAACTCAAACTAAACATATTAAACATAACACAAGTAATCTCACAGTGCGCACAAGGAATGACCAGCGCCCCGCTCTGATTCACTGATTCACAAAACTTTGTACTGTAAATTAAGATACTTGCACATTTAACAAAAAAAATGAGGAAAAACGGGGCAGCGGGGGTTCAGTGGTTAGGGACTAGGCCCCAGAAGGTTGTGGGTTCAAATCCCAGACCCGTAGGTTGCCCTGAGGTACTCTTGAGCAAGGTACCTTCCCTGTCACTGCTCCCTGAGCGCTTTTAATAGCTGCCCCCTGCTGCAGGGTGTGTGAGGATTAAAAGCAGAGGTTGAATTTTGTTGTGTCTCACAGTGCGCTTTGTTTCACGATGATGAGAATGGTCACTTTCACTTTGCCAGAACTACACTCTGGGACAAATCAGCAGTAAAACATTATTGCAGTACAATTTCTTTAGAAATGTAATTACATAATTTGTGAAATTACATCATTTGTGTAAATCTAACACCTAAATCTTTTTTTGCCAGCTAACATGTCTGAATAATAATAATAATAACAATAATAATAATAATAATAATAATAATACGCTATTAATAAATATTTATTGTATATATATTATATGTATTCAAAATTAAAGATGTTATATCAGTATTCAGTTAATTTACACAAAAACATTCTGAAAAAAGAAATAAGAAAAAAGAAATAAAAATCACAGTCCTCTTTGTTCCCTCATGACCCAAGTTATGTGGCACATCACCGAGAGAAAAGCATGTGATCAGTGAGTGAGTGATTCAGGCCGCTAATAATCAGCCAGTCACAATAGGTCTGTGTGTCCCCCTGCCTCCTAATCACCCACCAGCGGATGAAATGACCAACAGATCCTTCTTAATGAGGACAGTCAACATCCCGTAGGAATAACACACACACACACACACACACACACACAAACACACACACACACGTCAGTAGGGCTAAAACTATACACACTCCCTCTCTTCCAACAATAGAACGATACATTTCTTTGAACAAAAACATCCCCACTGGTGATCGCCATGCTGCTTCTGGACGTCCCACTTCTTATAAACTTTAGTCTGGACCCCTGCCGTCCACACCTGCTACAACTAATCAGTGTTTTTTCAGACGGCCTTTACCAGCTGGAGTTGAACCCAGCAGGAAGGGTCTGCTGGTGACCACTGATCTGTCAGAGCAGGGTGTGAGAGTGGACTGTTATTCATCTCAACAGAAGTACAAAGACTGAGTTCAGACCAGCAGTGAGGCTCAACCGGAGACAGACATTAACTCACAGCTGTTTTCCTCAAACACCTACAAAAGCCTATTCAGGGAGGAAGAGAAGTGCTCAGTCCGCCGTGTTATGCTGCCACCTGTTGCTGCTGGATACAAGAGGAAACATGATCTGACAGATAAAAATTTGAAGCTTTTTTGTTTGGGAGGGCGGGGGGGGGTTCACACTGGACGTGTTTTGAAAGAGCGAGGCGTTTCTGATGAAAGAATCGTTTTTCATCGTGCGCCGATTTGGATGAATCACTCCGGACAGCCTGAGTTGCACTAGCAGCATTCGAAATCTCATGCTGTGCTTTCCATTCAGATTAAAATCCATGTGTTATGGAGGAAGGATGAGTGAAAGGAGTCCCTCAAGCTGCCTTTTCTTCTTTTTGCTTAGTGAAAGTTTTTGCCTCTAAATATCAAAACATCAGCTTGCTTGCACAAGTTTGAATAGAAACCAAAAACCGTATCCTATATATATTGTCAGGGTTTTTTGTATGTGTTTCATTATCCAGCGCTGAGAAATCACAGCCTGTGAGCTCGCAAGAGAAAAAAAGTGACCCTCATGCTCTTAGAACCTGTCCAGCAATCTGCACTGAAAGGATTTACCTCATCGAGGTACAGTACCGGCTCCACACACGCACACACTGCACACACTACACACACTCAACACACGTCCTGTTCCAACAGCACTGATTCTCACTTTATTTCCCTGATTGTCCTCCAATGAGACCATTGATTTTCAGCATTTAAAGGTGCACACTCTTTCTTTCTTGTCCTCCAGAAAATTTGGGCCACGGTGGCCTAGTGTTCAGGGACGAGGCCCCAGGATCAGAAGGACGTGGGTTCGAATCCCAGATCAGTAGGTATCCTGATGTACCTTTGAGCAAGGTACAGTCCCCTTCACTGCTCCCCAGGTGCTAGATAAGGCCGGGTCCTGCTGGACGGTGTTTGGGGGAAAAGTAGTGGATACATTTTGTTGTGTTTCACAATAATAAACAATCACTTCACTTCTGAAATGTCTCCGAATGTAAATGATTTCAGAGCTGAAGGTGCTCTTGGACACTGCCAGAACCAAGACGGTGCTGAAACCCAGCGAAAGAGAAAACTTGGGTTGCTTAAGAATAGAGGAAGAAATCACTTTTACATCCGTCTGATAAAATGTCTCGCATTTAAGGGCTGGAATACTTCATTCACGTGGTTCCTCGCTCTTTGTCATTCTTCATGTCCTTCTTTCATCATGATGTTGGAGACACACCTTTTCAATTTTATTTAACTGAGGTTTCATCTGTACGTCGAGCACGGAAAGGTCCATTGTGATTTTTTTTTGACAAAGTGCCTCTGGGTCAGTTAAGAACTTAAAAACACACAGTGATATGATTTGTCCCTGAAGGTTTCATCTTAGCAGAGCAGGGAAAGGCTCCAGCACCTCAACCTGATTGTATGATAAAACACTGCTGCAAGTGAAAGTGAAAATGACCATTTGTCAATGTGAACACACAGCCAACCACAACATCATCTTTATTTAACAGTGGACACCCAAATCCAGTGTAGTGATGGAGACGGTACCTTTCTCAAGGGGATCTCAGGGCAACCTACTGGTCTGGATTCAAACTCACGACCTCTCAATCCAGAAGACTAGTCCCTAAACCCTAGACCACCACCACACCCACTAATGCTGGTTAAAACATCTGAAACAGGACTGATCATCACTCACGGACAGCAAAAGGGGGATGTCTCCGCCTGCAGGCAGGAGAGAAATTAGGTGTTGGGGAAATGAACAGTGCAGTTAACATTCCACAGTCAATGTCAGACCTGGATAATTCCAGAGCGCCGGAAAACCAACAGGAAAAGTAAGGCAGGATGCTGCTGCTTTTGGGAGGAACCACAGAGAAGTCAAAGACAAAGTCTGGTCAGGGAGGACTGTCCATCTCTTTCTCACTGGCACATGATGGTGACCACAACACTGCTTGCTCTGAAAAGAATGAGGCTTTTTTGTAGGGATACCAACTCTTTTATACTCAGAACACTGTCTGAGGAGTGAGTTTAAGTGAAAGTGACTATCAGCAGAATGAGAGCAAAAGAAGGAGAATGAGAGCAGGAGAAAGATAGAGGGGAGAAGGAGAGAGAAAGTGAAAGAGAGAGAGAGAGAGAGAGAGAGAGAGAGAGAGAGAGAGAGAGAGAGAGAGAAAGAAATTATAGCATGAGAATGAAAGTTGGGAGCAGTGAGTTGAAACAGCAAGGTACCTTGCTCAAGGGAACCTCGGGGTAACTGGTCCGGGACTCGAACCCACGACCTTCTGATATTAAGTACCAAACTTGCAGCAGGCCACCCCCTGTGGCGCTCGTCCCATCAGATGTCCAGCAGGGCTCAGTGTAAGCCTTGACTCTGAATCTGCCTCTGTTTGGACGATGATCTGAGACAGACTAAGGATTAGCACATGGACGAAGGCTGGTCACCTTTTAAGCAGGGACGTTTTGTAGACACACACACACGAACACACACCCTGTCCACTGCCAGCCAAGGTTCAGGTCACTGCTCTCTTGTCTTGGTCAAATCCACTCGTTCACAGAAACCTGCAATTCACAGATCCCATAATTCCAGACTCTGAAAAGTGACCCCCCCCCCCCTCAACTCCATGTGCTCTGTCCCACTAATCCCACTCCCCAGGCCCATTTCCTTCCCGCCAGCTGCCGGCTCACACTATCCCACCCGGAGCTATTTATAGAGCAACAATAACCTCGAAAAACCGGGCATGGGATTTCTCTGAAAAATCCAGTGCTGAAAGGTGGGAAACTTAAAAGGTGGGAAACTAACGAATCGGGACAGACGCCGTTGGACACCGTGAAGCTACAGCCACTTTCTAAACTAAAAACAAACCCCTCTGCAACTCTGAAGGAGAGAAAAAAAGTTCGTAACTCAACCATTCCTTTTTCTTTTCCCACTACACAAAGATTTCCTGCGCTTCTCGCATTGGAAATGCAAAAACTGAGGGTGTGAGTTCGAATCCCAGACCACTGGGTTGCCCTGAGGTACCCTTGAGCAAAGTACTGTCCCCATCCCTGCTCACCGGGTGCTGCCACTGCTGCACAGTGTATGTGTGGGTAAAATTCAGAGGTGCACGAATAAATAGTCCCTTTCACTTTCACTTCACTTTATAAGCATCTTCATCACAGTATTGTAACGATCACTCGAAAAAAAAGTGACTCCCTCTGTGTCTGAAGCTTCAACATCTAAACATCACAGAGACGGACAAGTACCAGCCACACACACACACGCAGCATCAACGCAGCATCATCCCCGGACAGCTCAACTCACTCGGAGAAGAATCCTCACCAGTTCTGTTAGGACACACACCTGCCCCAACCTGCAATGTGCTGAGACACGTGAAGAGGACAGAGTCCAACCACAGGATGCTTGTGGCAATAAAGGAGGTCCAAATTCCCTTTTCCCAGCGACCGACCCGTAGAGAGACTGTAACTGTAAAACCATAATTCTAGATTGGGATTTTGAGACCAGTCTTTGTGGAAGGAGCTTTGTGAATAAGATCAGGATTTGAATGTCTACAGTCAGGTGTTTATGTTAGGTGTTTCAGTTGAGAAGACTCGTGTTTTGAGTCGTAAGCAGGTAATTGATGTTCAGATTAAAAGCAGGTATTTGTGCGGAAGTGTGTTTATCCCTCGTTCACACCACAAACAGTGAAGAAGCTGCATGAAGACTTTCAGCCCAGAAACACTGCAGTGTAGCTGCAATGAAAAAACCAAGATGATGTTCATGAGAGACTTCTGTACTTTCCCAGCACACTGATCCACTTTCTTACACTAGCAGTGTGTGTGTGTGTGTGTGTGTGTGTGTGTGTGTGACTGCGTGGGATTCTGGCATTCAGGATCTTGACTTTCACTTTTACGCAAACAGATGTGACACAAATGGTAAAGGAAAAGCCCCTTATACCACCCAGTCTGTCTTCTTCACCACACACACACACACACACACACACAAACACACACACACACACACACACACACACACACATATGCAAGCAGCAGCAAAGGTGGAAGTACCTTCTGGAGCTCTAGAAACTCCGACAGTGAGTGTGAAGCCATTCTCTTCTCAGCACATGGACAAACAGTAGCACCTCATAAGTCCAGTCAAAGCAATGTCCCACCCCCCTCTCTCTCTCTCTCTCTCTCTCTCTCTCTCTCTCTCTCGCTCTCTCTCTCTCTCTCTCTCTCTCTCTCTCTCTCTCTCTCTCACTCGGTCTCCCTCGCTCTCTCTCTCTCTCTCTCTCTCTCTCTCTCTCTCTCTCTCTCTCTCTCTCTCTCTCTCTCCCTCGCTCTCTCTCTCTCTCTCTCTCTCCTCTCTCTCTCTCTCTCCCCTCTTTCTCTCTCTGTCTTTCCTCTCTCTCTCTCTCTCTCTCTCTCTCTCTCTCTCTCTCTGACTTTCTTTCTCTCTCTAAATACTAAATATCTTTTCTCAGTAACACTCTTTCCATCTCTCCTTCTGCAGAGTGAGCAGCAAAGCCTGGAATGTGTGTATATGTTGAAAGAGAGAGAGAGAGAAGAGAGAAGAAAGAAGAAAGAAGAGAGAGAGAGAGAGAGAGTGTGTGTGTGTGTGTGTGGAGGGACTCCAGCGGGTGCTTTTGCTGCAAGCCGAGATCAGATCCACCCCCTTTTTTTTCTCAACATCTAAGCCATGCAAACAAGCGCAGAGCATGGAGGTGTGTACGTGTGTGAGTGCGTGTGTGTGTGTGTGTGTGTGTGTGTGTGTGTGTGTGTGAAAATGTTTCACCTTTGTGAAATGTTTCCAGCTTCTTCCCTAATTTTATAGATTTTTTTCACCCTTCAAGAAAAAAAAACTGTCATCACTTCTGAAATGTCCCACTTTTGTCTCTGCAACCGTTTGTGTGAGACAGAGGGAAAGAGAAAGAGAGAGAGAAAGAAAGAGAGTGAGAGAGAAGAGAGTCGGAAAAAGAAGGAGAGAGATATAAAGATACAAAAGAAAGAAAGCTCATGTTAAACTTGGGGTATCTTTTATGTCCCACCAACACACACACACACCACACACACTCTCTCCATGCACTATGCAGGGAATGCTGCTGTTCTTTGACCTTGGGGCTCACAAGAGGCAGGCCAGCAGCCTGAACTGGAATTCAGACCAGATGAACTGACCGAGTGAGCGCAGGCTGTGGCTGAGCAGGCAAAGACAGCAGAGCAGGATCCTACAGCTGTACCGCCGGAGAAAGTCCAAAAACCAGAGAACTAGAAACAAACACAGCGTTACACTGATGTTACACCCAGAGTGAAGACCCACTGAAAACAGCTCAGTGTGAGAAACACTAAGCACATTTCACTTCCTTACATCATGAAATACACTCATCACCTGTAGCCATAGTTACTGAATCTTTCATGATTTACCTAATATGATACATATTAATCCTCTTATATTTCACCCCCAGATTACAGCTCCAGACGGTCTGGAAAAAGCAAGAAACAAACAAATGCAAATAAACAGATAAATTGCACACTGTGCGGTGGACAGCTATTCGAAGGCAGGGGAGCAGTGATGGGAACAGTTCTTTGCTCAAGGGTAAGAACCCACTCCCACGTTCCTAAACACTAGACCACCGCGGCACATTTTTGGAATTTTGAAACAAAAAAAAAGCTGGGAGCAGCTGAGGACTAATAATGAGGTTAAAAGTTAAATAACTGTGAGATTTTAAAAGGTTAAAAAGCTATTAGGAGTCGTCCACAAGCGGAACAGGAACAGGGATGAGGACAGAAACATCTTGGGATGACAGCAAGCGTAAGCAAATGGCTGTTTTTTTTCTTTCTTTGCTTCTTTCTGGTTGTACATACGTCTGAGAAAACGAAATGAAAGATTTTTTAAAAGAAATGACTTAAGGAACACATTTTTCTGGCTTTCATTGTATCGGGACAGATGCAAACCTATTCCTGCAGCTGGAAGGTCAATGGTTAGCATAAGGCTTTTCCAGGAATAAAGCAAACAGGGCAGACAGGTCTACGTTTTGTGTGTGTGTGTGTGTGTGTGTGTGTGTGTGTGTGTGTGTGTGTGTCGGAGGAAAGGTGTGTGTGTTGCTGCGTTACTTCACTTCCTGATTGAGGAGCTTTGACCCCAATCTCTGCTGCCAGACTTTCAAAGAAAAATCCCTTTGCATGAAGAGACGTCCTGCAATCGGATGAATTTGCAGGATCTTCATGCATAATGATGATGATCTTCTGAGCGAAAGATCTCACAGCTGTAGGCGCAGTCTGAGCTCGTGGCCATTGAAGATGTTTCCGGTTCCAAGCCTTACAAGGCCTGCATGCTCAGGCTGAGGCTCCGCTTGATTCGTTCTGACATTTCTCATCCAGATTATTGGCACTTTCGCAAAAAGGATTAGAAAGTGTGTCAGGTTGCCTTAACACTAAGCTTATCTTGTACTGAGAATATGAAATTTGTAAAAAAAAAAAAATTGTAAAATATGAATTGGAATCTATGCTTAATAATCCTGATGTCCCTTCTAATTGTTGTAGACGTGGCGTCCGAGAGGTGAGGGAGCTGGACTGCTGCTCCATTTTCACATGTGGGCTCGAATCCCACCTTCGTCAACAAGAGTTTCTTGTGTCAGGAATTGTGGAGGTGGTCCGTTGCTAGTTCCTGAGCAAGATCCTTAACCCAAAGTTGCTCCAGGGAGATTTTCCCTTTAAAAACTAACTAAAAACTAACAAAGCATCTCAGAACATACGACCCCAGAGCCAAACGCCCCATCCATTCCAACAGAACACCATCCATCAAACAGACTCACCCTAACACTATCACAACACACTATCTTCTAACACACTGTCTCCTAACACTATCACTTTAGCACTATCACCTAACACACTATCACCCCTAACACACTATCACCTAACACACTATCACTAACACTATCACCCTAACACGTTATCACCCTAAAACACTATAAGCCTAACACTATCACCCTAACACACTATCACCCTAACACTATCACCCTAAAACCCTATAAGCCTAACACTATCACCCTAACACACTATCACCCTAACACTATCACCATAACACTATCACCCTAACACTATCACATTTATGGCATTTAGCAGACGCTCTTATCCAGAGTGACTTACATGTCCTAATTACAGCCGAGCAACTCAGGGTTAAGGGTCTTGCTCAGGGACAGTGGTGGTAGTGCCGGAAGATGAGTTTGAACTGGGACCTCTTGGGCCAGTAGATCCATAGGCAAGCACCTACTATCACTAACACTATAACCCTAATGCTGTCACTAACACTATCACCTAAAACATTATCACTAACACATTATCAACATCCCAAGAAGCAAGAAGAAGAATTCCCACCACCCAAGCCTGTGCCTTAAACATAGACCATCCTGGAGTAGCAGTATCCTAT
This sequence comes from Hepsetus odoe, assembly GCA_017165825.1. Lineage (NCBI taxonomy): Eukaryota > Metazoa > Chordata > Actinopteri > Characiformes > Hepsetidae > Hepsetus > Hepsetus odoe. Next base: position 3,088,908 of record CM029371.1, read on the forward strand.
AGCTGAGGTACTAGGCCCAGGATCAGAAGGATGTGGATTCAAAGTAGGTTGTCCTGAGGTACCCTCGAGCAAGGTACTGTCCCCATCACCTGAAGAGCAGAGGTTTTGTTTCACTGTGTACTGTGCTTAACAATAACAAATAGTCAATTTCACTTCAATAATCAAAATGTCAGCTGTTTTCTCACTTTGAAGTAAGTCTAATGGAAAAAAATAAATCAGTTCATCACCTCAGTTGCTCCATTCACATCGAAAACATTTTTTGACTACCCAGCACATTTGGTCTCCTAACGCATGCACTCACTTCCCAAATCACAAAACCGTGGTTGCTTTGGAAAAGTCTCGCCACCAATTACTTGTCGGCAGTGCTTTGTTTCTGTAGTGAAACCGACAGCAAAAAAAGAAGTTTTTTTAGGGAAGCTACACACACTAGAAAGAGGGATTCTATATAAAACACCAAAAAGAGTTCAATTACTTGTAAAAAAAAAAAGGCCTTTTTGAAAGATTTCTTAAAGAACATAAAGCAGCAGGTTTAACATTTATCAAGAAGAACTTTTTCACTGTGCAACAAACCACTCATGCATTTGTTCTTCGAAACTACATCGTTCGTTATATAATCATTATCTTTATTAATCCACCCAAAAGAACCACAGTTTTGGTTCATGGCACTCATACCACCTTTCTGAATATGCTTCTCTAAAAAACCTTCCATCGATAGGTTCCCTCGGCAAAAGGGGTTTCTCTACGTCATCATGCAGAGTATACTTTCAATAACTTATTTTAAGAGGGAACATGTGTGGAGCTTTATATCTGTGTTTTTCTAACCTATCCCATACCTCCATCAGGAGAAATCTTCTTACTTTTACATGGTTGCACAGAGTGTTATAATGACTTGTAAAATCAATCCCCTGCATGTTATTGATCCCATCCCACAACAGATTCACATGCAGAATAAAACAGAATGAATATATAATGGAATGATGGCATGGCCTGTACTGTGGGGTGTAGTTCAGTCTAGACCCTGCTGCTCAGAGCACGAGGATGAGAAGAAGTCAACTTTGATCATTTATGATAAAAAAAGACTGTAGGGCGGGCAGGTCAAGATGGGGGCACATAGCGTGAGAGAGAGTCTGTAAAATGAATTAAATGTTCATGAAGACATGGCCCAGATCCCACATCACAGTAACATCCTCCACCGAACATTTACAGCACTACTTACAGCATCTCTACAAACAAGGAACAAAACTGCTGAAACACCAATAACATTGTTAAGCATCCGTAAGACCAACTGCTGTATGATCAGATGTGTACAGCTATGGTCAAATTTTATTTTTATTAAGTCCCAGACCAGTAGGTTGCCCTGATGTGTCTTTGAGGAAGGTACTGTCCCCATCACTGCTCCCTGGGCCCTGGTTATGGCTGCTACCTTCTGCGCGGCATTTGTGGTTTACCATGTGCTATCTTTCATGATGACAAATAGTCACTTTCACTTTTACAATAAGGAAACTCGCATTGTTTCACGGGTTTGACATTTGTAGAGATGATCCATTTCGGAGAAAGTGCATGTCAGAGTTAAAGATGCTGAGATTAGCATGGGTGACGACGATGGACAGGATTAGGAACCAGTAATTAGAGGGACAGCTGAGGTAGGACAGTTTGGAGAAAAGTCAGTGAGACTGTGTTAGTTTCTTTCAATGCAACAAAATCTAATGGTTTTCTTTAAAGATTTGGCGATATGTAGTGGTGGAGATTCAGAGCGTGCATGCTCTCTACTAATAAATCAATGATCAAACTCACATCAAATCAGTGGTTAAATCAAATCAATCCTCTCAAGCCATTCTGAATTTGACATGATTGTCCAAACAGGAACAAATTCACACATGGCCATCCATTCAGCCCACAGTTGTTAAGCTCTGCCCATTCACGCTGAACATGTAAGAAGCCCATGCAGTGGTGGCCTAGGTTTAGGGACTAGAAGGTTGAGGGTTTGACTCTGTTAAAACACCACCAACGTGTCTGTGGGTTTATGGTTTCTGGTTTATGATCAGACATGTACAATTATGGTCAGATTTGATTATCATACCAGTAGGTTGACCTGAGGTTCCCTTGAGTAAGGTACTGTCCCTATCACTGCTCCCTGGGTGCTGGATATGGCTACTATGCTGGTGAGATAAATGAAGAGAAGAATGTAGTTGTGTGTCACTGTGGGCTGTGCTGTGTTTCACATGGATAAATAGTCACGTTCATCACAAACAAGAGACAGTTAGATCTGGGTTCATTCACATAATGGCATTTCAGTGACAAAAAGTTTCAGTAACAAAATATCCATCTGATAAAAACAGGTTATGTCATGTAAAAATCAACTGTGCCTGTTTAAGTTAAACGAAGGTGAAAAATACAAGAAAAAGGAATTAAATGTATTTAAAAGTAAGTGAACCTTTGAGCTCAAGGGTTTTTATAATCAGTTAATGTGTTTAAAAATCTTACGCAGTTCCCATGGTTACAACAATTGCATTTGCATGACAGTTCATTGCCCTTTGAGGTCCATTGAGTTAACAAGGTGAGCCAGAATCCAAACTGAGCGAACCACTAAGGCGTAACAAAGGACAGGACTCAAGAGATAAACCTCGAAACTGTGGAGTAATGAGGTAAGACTCACACCTGTGAAAACTGCATTTCAAAACCCCCCGTATAAACCTGCCGAGCTGATACGAGGCGGAAACATGAAAGAAGGGTACTGGAGGGTGCAGGAGCCCTAAAGATGTGGGAGATGATAAGCGTTGGGGAAAAAAGCTGGCTGGCTCATCACAAGGGAACAAACAAAAACAAAACACTCTAAAAGCAGTTTATCCAACAAAGGGCAAAGCGAAGAAGAACAAAACAGACATTGAACAAAGTAAGGTTTTTGTTTTTCCTCAAAAAAAAAGAAGACGAGGAGCTGGAAGAGATAACAGATCACCCTCTTTGGGAGCCTGGGGATCATGGAAGAGAAAACATGAGTGCAAAGAGGCTCCCAAAGAGAAAAAGAGAGAAAAGACACTGCAAGCACATTCTGAAGCCACTGCCGGAATTACTGGCTTTGTTTTTTTTTTTTTTTTTTTTTTTTTTGCTTTTTGCCAAACCTCAGCGTGGAGCAGGCGCTGCATCTCTCTTCAGTAGAGGAGGTCACAGGGGCAGCCAGTTGCCTTCTAATCACGGAGGTTTGGATGCATCTAGAAGTCAGCATAGTCCCTGGCAGGACCTTCACAGGTCCCTCATCCCAGGAACACCCCCTGACATTTTCAACCCTGTCCCACCTAAGACACTGATTATCACAAAGTTCAGGATGTGGCACTGAAAGAAGCAAGCATTCCTCAGAAATACCCTTCCAGTGTAAGACATACAGGGGACCTGCCTGGACATGTTGAGGAGAAGGTGAAAGCCGGAGACCGAAAGCATGTTTGCACTAAAGGAACAGCTAGCAGGACTTCAGGTTGCAGGACTCCAAGTCCTGGGGCTGCACTCTCACAGGTCTGTCCTGCACGGAGTGCCAGATATCTTTCTTGTTTCCAGTCAGAAAGTGAACCTGCACTGTTCCTGTGATCTGCAGTCTGTGAATGGATCAGTGTGTCCAACAGGGCAGGAGTATAGGAGCATTCTCTACATGCTGTGGTTCATTTAAGTGGTCAAAGAACAGAATCCTGCAGAACAGGTACCCAAAGCTCACTGATGGGCAGTCAGTGTCTAGTCCCACAGTATATCCATCAGTTCCACCTTTCTCTCTCATTTATGCAGCTCATGATTAGTGTTAGTGTTGTTAGTTGCAGATCTTCTCCCAATACTGTCCACAGAGTCTGCTGAGGTGCAAAATCTTACACTTTAAAAGGCCGTTTAAGCGCTGAGCTTCAGCGATTCCACCTTAGCAGCACACAGCGTGAGCTGAGCTTCACCAGCGCAACCACAGATGGTCCAAATGCTCACGCTATGAAAAGGCATATTAACATATTAGCAACATTAATATTTTATCATGCTTTATTAACTGAGCAACATGGCCGCATGCAAGAAACATGGTACCAATCAGAAAAACTGCTTAATATTGAATTAGTTTCATTTAGTCTGTACTAAATAAATCATAACGTGCATAGGCAAAAGATGAAACTGGGGTATTTGACCCAGTGTAATAATGAAGTTCTAATGTAAACCCGATGAAGCTCCATTTGAAATATAGTAATAAACATATTATCCATTTAAATGAACACTACCACCCTGAATCCTGGCCTTTACAGCAGGAAGCACTTTCATGAGGCTCAACTGAGGTATTTTCCACAATTTGAGCAGCATTTAACTAAAATTACACACGGTTGTCTGGATATTACGGTGATTGCAGTAACAGCTTTCATCATTATCTTCACAACTGTGTAATTATACTAAAGTAAGACAGAGGAAAATGTTTAGACAAAAATGGAGGGAAAGTTGCACAGTCTGAATGCAAAAACTTTTCCTTGACAAAGTGAAGTCTCTTCAGTCCTAACGTGCTGGTAATGAGGTCCCACGGAAAGAGTATAGCGAGGGCACCAAGCGTTCTCTCCTTCTCCTGGACTTTCTTCATACAGTTGTTTACAGGACCCCTCCACACACACCACTTAACATCCACAGATACACTCTGGAAGAAAGAGGGAATTAGAGAGCAGAGGGATGTTTTCAAGCCAACAGCTTAATTAGACACATGTACACACGACTGCAGTTTCATCATGAGCAAAGAAACCCCAGAAAATCTCCAGAGTCAGACTTGGCAGGGAGTGTGCTGTGTTACCTCGAGGCGATATAGAGAGAGAGAGAGAGAGAGAGAGAGAGAGAAGAGAGAGAGAGAGAGAGAGAGAGAGAGAGAGAGAGAGAGAGAGAGAGAGAGAGAGAGAGAGAGAGAAGAGAGACTGAACAGAAAATTGAGATTTATTTTCTCATTTCTTCTCCAGTAAAAAGTTGAAACTGTTCCTCTGTGTTATTGCATGAAAGCCACTGCTTCATTGCACCAAACTAAACCCTAAAAACACTACCCTAAACCCTAAAAAATAAAACCTAAACATGTATAAAGATCCCTACAACCTTAAACCCTTCGCTAAACACTCTAACCCATAACTTCAATACACCCCTTAATCCTATATAGCCATCTTTATACCCCTAAACCCTTCCATGTACCACCATATTTCTTCATATACCTCTTAACCCTCTACTATTGCCCCAACTCTCTTGCTACACCCCAACATTCCTTCTTATATCCCTAAACTCTGCTTATATCCCTAAACCTTCTATAATACTGTTATACTGTAATATCCTTATACTCTCCACTATACTCCCAAACTATTAACTACAGCTCTGAACCTTTCAATATAACCTCCACTTTGTCCAGACACTACTCATTGGTGGGAATGGTTGGAGACGAATGGCAGGAGTGATGTGTGACAGAAGGGTACCAGCAAGAGTGAAAGGGAAAGTTTACAGGACAGTAGTGAGACCAGCTATGTCGTATGAGTTGGAGACAATGGTGCTGATGAAAAGACAGGAAGCGGAGCTGGAGGTTACAGAGTTAAAGATGCTGAGGTTTTCGTTGGGTGTAACAAGATTAGACAGGATTAAAAATTAGTTTATTAGAGGGACAGCTCAGGTTGGATGTTCTGGAGACAAAGTTAGAGAAGCAAGGTTGTGTTGGTTTGGACATGTCCGGAGGAGAGACAAGGATTATATTGGAAGGATGGAGCTGCCAGGAAAGAGGAAAAGAAGAAGACAAAGAGGAGGTTTATGGACGTGGTGAGCGAGGACATGCAGGTGGCCGGTTTGAAGGAGAACGATACAGAGAACAGGAAGAACTGGGCAAGGTCAATCTGCCGTGGCAACTCCTGATGGGAGTAGTCAACAGAAGAACTTTCCACTATAGCCCTAAAACCTCAAGTGTATCCTGAAACTCTTACATGCACTCCTGACCTCCCAGTTTAGCCCTAAAACATACACTGTACCCTAAAACTGCTCTATTCCACCCTAACCTCACTATAACCCTAACCCTCCACTATAGTCCTACAACTTCCACTAAACCCCAAATCCTTACATTATTTTGTCTGACCCCTAAAACCCCAATTTGTCAAGTTTCCTATTGGGCTAGATGGTCCCGTTATCTCTGATTGGTTAAGGGAACAGTTTCATTGCCATTTTTTTAAATGCCTGCACTGTTAATTCTGAAGACTGCAAGTCACTTCTTAGACTCAATGTCTCATATATGATTGGATAAAAGCTCGAATACAAAAGTGCACTACTGGAAAGAGCAAAACCAAGAGAAAAGCTACGAAATGAGAGAACAGACAATTGGGAATAATGTAATAGTCAGTGATTCTGATTGTCTTTTAATTCAGTAGAGAACTCCTTGCTGACCCTCACGGCCCACCACTGCATTCCATATATTTCCTAAATCCTACACTAGGCCCCCTAAATTGTCCATAATGTCTAGGTCCACATAAGACGTCTCCTCATAATAGCGGACTGGATTAGATGAGGTAAAAGAGGCGAATGGACATCTTTCTGACAATGGTGTGAGAGCATCTCATACATAACCCACATACATCTGTCCCACACGTGGACAGTTCTGTTCCTGCAGCAAAAGGAGGCTTATTGTTCTTCCTTAAAGTTCAAACTGTATAATGCAGACGAGAATCATGAGCTTCTAATAAATACATATTAGCAGTAAGGCTGCTGCACTGTACTGATGTTCACCATGTGAATTTAATGACTGATTTCCAATAGAATCCATCTGAAAGGTTTCCTTTCTCAAATGCTTTTCTGTATCTTTGCTCCTACACTTGATTTGCTATAATTTCATAAAAAGAGAAAACAATGGTTCACTTGTCTTTTAATTCAACTTCAGCATTACAAACGACTGGAAAACTGTAAGGAGAAGATACAGCTGGATATTTCTAGGAAGGATGTCTCTTGTTCCATAGAAGTACAATAAAGAGGTAAAGAGATCACAGCAAAAGATAAAGACGTAGGGGAGTAATTTAGTTGCGTTTTTAAAACATCTTTGATGGAAATATGCTCCCATAGAAAGCCAGCAGAAGGTCTCTAATGTTAGAAGCAAATATCTGTCAGTACAAGCTGCAAGCACCACTGCATCGTTTTAAACGTTTCTACATCCCTGGACAATAACACGCTTTGAGGAGGACAATAATCTGCTGGTTCTGATGAACTGATTAAGCCAGTTTACAAAAGCCCATGTTTGACTAGCATTGGCTGATTTAGCCTCTTCAGCTGAGAAACTCTACTGTATTTACAGCATTACAGGGACAATCTCCCTGACTTGGAGTTAAGAGATTTGCACAGGAACCCGATGGTGGCTGGAGGTAGGATCTGAACCTATGAGCTCTTGTTTAATAGGCAAGTGTCCTATCAATAGATCACCACCTGCCTTTCAGAATATTGCCTAGTAGCACTCAACATGGGATGTTATCGACACATCAGTTTTCTGTGTTTCTAGCTTTAGATCCTTCCTGGCATGGCAGATACGTCTCCCACTGAGCATCTCCAAATTATCATTGGTTGTTAAGGTGACAATCAAATTAGGAAGGTGAAGACCTAATGGACCTAATGGATCAAGAGCTCACAGGGGTGGTGGTGGTCTACTGCTGGGATACTCATTTATGGATCAAGATGTTGCTGGTTCAAATCCCACTTCCAGCTCCACCATAATTGGGTTCCTGAGCAAGACCCTCATCTCCAGGTGGCTCCTGGGAGATCCGGGGAGACTGTCCCTGTAAGCCCGAAAGTCTGGATAAGAGTTTCCGCTAAATGCTGGTAGTATAATGGCTCGATAAGCTCTATTTATGCTCATGCCAAAGATATAAATATTAAGATAATCAGAGTGGATGATTTCCTGTTGGCTACCATAGAAACCAAGAATTTAAGACCATTGTTTCCAACCAAAGCTCAACAATGAGGTAAGAATAATACACCAGGCCAATGTTAAAATACGAATATTCATTCATATCATCAAAACCACTTATCCTAATCAGGGTCACAGAGGTTGCTGGAGTCTATCCCAGTTCTCACAAGGTCACCAGTCCATCTCAGGGCAGACAGACAGACAAAAAATATATATTTATACTCAGCAGCCCCTGGGAGCAATAAAACATCTCCTGTTCACCTGCCGAGATCTTTAGACTGTGAAATGAAACCAGAGCCCCTGGTAGAAACCCACACAGACACAGGGAGAAGCTGCAAAACCACAAAGAAGGCACCCGTGCTGCCTCGGCTAGATCAAGCCCAGAACCTGCTGCTAAAGGGTGACAACTGAATAAGACCCTCCTTATTTTGGGTGGACCGGAGCAGGGAAAACCCCAAAAAGTACAGGGTCCTCCAAGAAAAATGGAAGCTGATTGTCGTGTCAGTTTACCAGCAGTTCTGACATGGACGCCTGGCACTGCGGAGTGGGGCAGGGACTCTGGTTTGAAGAGTAGCGCTCCAGTGTGTTATTTGGGTTTATTTTGAGATATTTTGGGGTTTGGCATGTGTGCAACACAGATGTTGGACCTGACTACTGTATGGTGGTTTCGGGTTGGCATAACATGCAGAACAGCCACCGCTTGCACTTTTCTTCTCATTTGTCTTTCCCTCAGCACCTCCGTCTGACTCCCTCTCTTTTCTCTGCGGCTCTCTCTCTCCCAGTGTGGCAGCGAGCCCAGTGTGTGGTGTTGTTGTCGATCGAGAAAGTGACATTTCATTCTCTCTCCACCTCAAATATTTAAAAAGACTCACTTCCATGAACCAAACTAAAGGGTTCTTCTCTGCAGAACCATGAACGATAAAGGGTTCTTCTCTGCAGAACCATGAACAATACTGTTGGGGTCACTTTGTGCAGAACTTGGAGGAAGAAAATTAGTTTACAGTTGAAACAAAATCAAAATGAACCTGTCTGAGTTTGTGTCTCTTGTCAAAGTAAACATGATGCGTGGTGGTGTTTTGTGTTGCAGTGGTTCTTTCACACCAGGTGTAACAGCAGGGCATCGGTGGCTGAGGGTTTTATTAGAAGGTTGTGGGTTTGAATCCCAGACCAGTAAGTTGCCCTGAGCTTCCCTTGAGTAAGATACCATCCCCATCACTGCTCCCTGGGACAAATGGTCACTTTGACCTCATTTTGACTTCAGTTATAATAGCAGATAAACATCACATCTACCTGCAAAAACTGAAAGTATAATAATTAAAAATAATACTACTAATGCAGAAATTATACAAATAGAACAAAAATAAAATCATCACCACCACCAAAGATAACAGAAAAATATTTAACACCAAAACCAATTGTAGTAAAACTGAATCCAGCAACAAAACTAGAAAAGATAATCCCAACAATACCATAAACCCTGGTCCTAAAGGTAAAACAATATTAACACAAAATTCACTAATTTTCTCAGTGACATGCAGGTCTTTGGATGGTGGATGGAAGCACACACAGACACGGGAATAGGACCAGGACCGTCCCGCCTGGGAATCAAACCCAGGACCTTATCACTGTGAGGTGACAGAACCATCCGCACCACAAAACCATCAATAATAAATAAAAAAATGATTAAATGATAATTCCAGCACTAGCATCAGTAATAAAAACAGTACAAATAAAACAACCTACAACCTACACCATCAATAATAAATAATTAATAATAAATAATAAAATAATAATAGCAGCATCAGCACCACCGCACAATACTAATACACACAGCAACAATACTGCTAATAAAATAAATATCTTCTTATTTCGGCTACTTCTGTTTAGGGGTCGCAGCAGATCATCCATTTCTATTTCTTGCGGTCCTCTGCATCTTCCTCCCTCAAACCGACCACCTGCATGTCCTCTCTTACCACGTCCAGAAACCTCTTATTTGGTCTTCCTCTTTTCCTCTTTCCTGACAGCTCCATCTTCATCGTCCTCCTTCTAATATAATCCTTGTCTCTCCTCTGGACAAGTCCAAACCAACACAACCTTGCTTCTCTAACTTTGTCTCCAAAACATCTATCCTGAGCTGTCCCTCTAATATACTCATTTCTAATCCTGTCCATCCTTGTGACATCCAACGAAAATCTCAGCATCTTTAACTCTGACACCTCCAGCTCTGCCTCCTGTCTTTTCAGCGCCACCATCTCCAGTCCACACAACATAGCTGGTCTCACTACCATGTCACTGGTCTCACTACCACTGTCGTTCATTTTAGTCTCTGGAGGCTAATAAACCACACAATGAATCTAAAAATTAAAAACTAGGGACTAAGATTAAAGATGCTCTTCAGGTTAAAGATGCTCTTCAGAAAGGGTACAACTCAGAGACAGGAGTGAATGGAGGAGAAAGGAGGGGGGTGGCACTCGTCTAGGTTTATTTGTGCACTCGTTCTTCCTCCCTCTGTTCTGTCTGGCTCTCTCATTCTTAAACTCACACACACCACGCGCTGACCTACAAACACAACCCGAGAGAGTGTGTGCTCCTGTCATGCGTTCCAGCTGGATTTCACTTAAACACATTCATAAACTCATCCTGCAGCATTACACAACATCTTGTAAACATCCCTCACCAGTCCTCGGCCTGGAAACACTAAAGTTTTCCACTCTCGCTCGGCCACCTCAAGCTGGGGCATCTCTTTCTAGCAAGATGATGACACTCACGACCCTGGAGGGATCACACACTCTTAAAAAGTGCTTCCTTAAAAAAAAGTTTAATGTATGGTTCTTTGGGAATGAGACCTGACCTCCACTTAAAGGTTCTTTCCAGAACCAGATATACAAGAACTGGAACAACTTTTCAGGAACCTTATTTTTTTTACAAAAATCATAGTTATTGCCCACCATACAAAAAGCATGGTTAGCTGTTTCACTCCTACAATTAAAGTACCATAAACTTGTTACTTATTTCTTATGATTAAAAAACTTATTGCTTAAGTGCACGTTCTAGTTTTACAGAAAAAAACAAAAACAAAACATCCCTGTTTTTCTGTCTTGTAGAATAAATGTCACATTCAAAAATGCAGGGTCTGTCAAAATGTAAAACAATTAAATGTAATGAAATCCTTAATTTAGTGCCCTTACACGAATACAATTAAAATAATCAAGCGAAACAGAAGCAAATGTTCTCAACTAAGGGGTTAAACCAGATTCCTGCACCAGAGCAACACTTTGAGGGCGGTTTGCCATTTCTTGAACACTGGCACAGAGACCGGGGAGTGAAAGCATCTGCATGAGGGGCCTCTTCCCCCTCCTTCTTCCCACAGGCACTTACCGGAGTGTCCTGGGTGCAAGTGACCTGGGTCGGGCTCCATTCTCTCTCCGGATGAAAGATGATTCCTGTCTGGCTGCCGAGCTGAAGGGATGTGTGAGTGAGGAAAAGAAGGAAAAGTGTTCCCTTAACCCTGCTCTGTGTCCCCCCCAACTGTATGATTACTCAGAGACAGAGAGAGAGAGAGAGAGAGAGAGAGAGAGAGAGAGAGAGAGAGACAGAGGGAGGACGCATGTGGTACGCATGCAGAACACTCTTACTCCAAAGTTGCTTTGCTGTCTTTCACTCCCCTTTCTGCCTTCTTTCTTAAAGACACAGCAACACTAGCTATGTCTTCTTTCTCTCTTTAAATCACAAATTTAAAGCAGGGGCAGTGGTGGCCTAGTGGTTAGGGAGTTGCCCCTGCATTAGAAGATTGTGGGTTTGATTCCCTCACAAGTAGGTTGCCCTGAGGTACCCTTGAGCAAGGTACCGTCCCCGTCACTGCTGCACGGTGTTTGAGTGCATGGGTTAAATGCAGAGGTCCAATTTCGTTGTGGTTCACGTGTGCTGTGCTGTGACCTTACAATGACAAGGGCTGTCACTTTTTAAAATGTACTTTTGTACTTCTTGCATTTAGTTGTAAGCAGGGACGTCGGCAGGACAGATATACAGGGTAATGAAGACACAACATGAGAACCCCTGGATAAGTCATGGTAGCAGATGTAGTGTGAAGACGATGGGAAAAACCTATGAATCAACTAACCAGTTTCTCAAGCTTTGGTTGCCAAGAATTACACAGCATGGACAGTGTCAGACAGGTGATGTCATGACTGGACGTGTCCAGAGGAGAGACACGGAGTATATCGGGAGAGGAATGTCAAGGGTTGGAAAGCAAGAGGAGGAGAGTAAGGACAAAGAGCAGATTTATGGATGTGGTAAGAGAAGCCATGCAGGTAGGCGGTGTGAAAGAGGAAGATGCAGAGGACAGGAAGACATGGACAGCACAGCTTTGCTTAAGGGCTTTTTTCACACTGATATAAAATAAATCTTAACATTTAAAGATGCCTCACATAGTCTAAAGGTTCTATACCAAGGGTTTTTTCACTGGAACCCTATGTTCAAACCAAGAACCTGATTTAACAGTGTACTCTGGGTAGAGAAGGCCACAGGACACCAATCAGATTAGCATTTTATTTCATGTCTTGAAAATGCTGGGACATCAATCTAATGGAGATGTACAAGCTGTGAGAACTTTATGGAACTGTCGTCCTGATTCTTGAGCAATCGATGAAGGTCTTCCAGTTTTATCATGAGTATTCATACCATGAGTTTCTTAATTGCTTTCCTGGTAAGAAGAAAAAATCCTTAGATTATCACATCGGTCCTCATCCAAACTGATATCAACATGAAGATCAAGGTCAGCTTTTGCTTATAAGTCCAGAACCAAGACATCCAAAGGACTCAGCAGAAAGCTGGGACATTGGAATCTGAACCCTGATAAATAAATGAAGAATAAGAGTATTCTTCCACCAAATAAAGCTCTTGTTTTCCCATTTCAACTTATAGAGGATAAAAGAAAGGGTGTGGAGGGTTACCATCAGCTTCTGAAGTTCATAAAGTAAAATGACAGCAAGTAGGGCCCACGCTCTCCACCGAGCGGGAAATCATCAAAGGGACGATGGTGTATACTTTCACTTCCAAAGGAGATTGGAGCGAGAGGGAGAAATGAAAGATTTACTCTACTGCCATTCTTTCATCTCTCATCAGCTCCTTGCTGAGAAGCGTGGCTGAGACAGAAAGCTGGCGCTCATAAATAACAAGGGTTCAACGATGGACGTTTGAAGGGAAGCTCTGATGTATTTCATTCAGCTAAAACAGATGAAGCGGGCTACTGTCAGTCAATGGGTGGAAGAGGAACTTAGAGGAGTAGAACAGGTTCCGGTAGAGAAGAAACAATCGCGGTAAATATAGAACCAGTAGCAACAATATGGTGGATGCCACTGTGGGTCTGTTTCCCCCAAAAGCACCGGATGAGAAGAGGGATGTTAAGTGAGAAACCTCATATATCAAGTCTTTTTAACTTGAAACAGAGCAACCTTATATATTTGCAATGGCTTGAAAAAATCCTTAGGTTCTAAAAGAAAGTATTTTCAGTCCCGTATCTGAGGGTATGTTCATGTTTATGTACAGTCAATACTTGGTTGGGGATCTTTTACTTCTTCAACCGGTTGTGGGGTTGAGAAACGTTCAGCTGCACTCCTGAGTTGTTATTAAAGCTCACGTTGTTTTGATAATGGTCTTAAGTCTTAAGTTCGTCTTAAGTTCGTCTTTGTTTTTGGATCATCTTTCTATTGAAAATTGATTTTCTATGGGGTCTCAGTCAGTTGAACTGGCTGGTCAGCACAGCAATATCGTGCTCAGCAAACTCTTGGGTGGTGCTTCAAGTTCAGTTTGTAAAGGAAATCAGCATTTCCATAAAGCTTGTCAGACGATGAAAGCATGAAGTGCTCTATGGGGCTGTGGTGGCCTAGTGTTTTGAGACTAGATTGCTGGATCGTAAGTTTGTGGGGTCAAGTCCTAGGTCAGTAGGTTGCCCTGAGGCACCCTTAAGCATGGTATCACCCCCATCACTGCTCCCTGGTCTCTGGATATGTCTGCCCACTGCTGCATGGTGTGTATGGATGAAAAGCAGAGGTGTTTCACACTGTGCTGTGTTTCCACAATGACAGACAGTTACTTTCACTTTCACTTTATAGTATTCTGACAGATGACTGCCTTGGTTAAACACCAACAGAAGACATGGCATCACTATGGAAATGTCACATTGGACTTCATCCAGCTGGGATTCATTGACTCTCCAGTGTCAGACATTGGTTTCCAAAATTCAAGAAGAGGACTTTAGAGCACTGAGCACCAGCCCAGTTTGTTTTCTTTTCAGCCCAGGATAGACGTTGACTCTGGTTCAGGAGAAATAAAGCAGCTGTAGCCCTCTTTGTGAAGACTACTTTGTGGCTTGCAATGCACCGATACCAGCCTCAGTCCACTCCTTGTAAAGATCTCCCAAGTTCTTGTATCAACTCCAAGAATCCTCTCAAAGCTGCTTGCACCTTTTCCTGTCTCACTTTTTCCATTCCAGTCCACTTTCCATTTATTTGATTCTAGATATCATCCTGTGAACATGATGCCTTATCAGGAAGGACCTTCTGCAGCTCTCCCTCCTTGTGGAAGGTGTCAGTGACCATCCTCTGGACAACAGTCTTCTCCATGGCTGTGATTTTGTGCAAAGGACTAGACTGAGATACAAGGTATTTATACTGTTTACTACTCAAACTCCAAATGAAAAATTCTAATAACCTGCTTTATTTTGAATAAATTATTGTAAAACTACGTAATACATTTTAGTCGTCATATAATAAAAATCTGTTAGACTTTCACTTTTGTAACTAACTGAGAAATAATATCACACAATTTGATTATATTCTATTTGTTTGTGTCTGAGTCTTTGGGGAGGGGTTTGAGGTGTTTCCATCCTAAAGGCACAGTGACATAATCAGCCAGTAAAATAAGGGAAATTGCACAGAAATGTATGACCAGGCAACCAACTTTTATTTTGTAATAAGAAGAATTTAAAAAAAGAATTTATAATAAGAAATGTTATAATGTTTAAGACCACATCTGTGCAAGTCCATATGGAGTGTGTCACACTGGAAAAGCTCAACTTAAAAAAAATCAAACCTGTTAAACAATCCACAAATGATTAAAAAAAGATACATTATTATAATTAATAATATAATAAAATAACAAAATTATTATAGTTAATAACCATTACTACAGTTAATAATTAATTAACTAACTAATTATTTAATTAATTATAATTATTTAATTATTATAATTATTTGATGAATAGATAAAAATTATTTAAAAGAAAGAAAACTGAAGGCACTGAAATATATCCATTAGTGTGGAGCACAGCAAGATCAGTTAAGCAAGCTCCCCCCCAACTGGTCAAGTTGAACATGACAACTTTCAGTTCATTTTCCTTTAAATATTCCACACCACAGTCATTACAACGAAAGCCAGTGACCCTCGCACACTCTCACTCATTTTAGGAGCCGCTTGTCCTAATCAGGGTGGCAGGAGCCTATCGCAGCTGGACTGGGCGAAAGGCAGAGAAACACCCTGGACAGGTTGCCAGTCCATCACAGGGCAAACACACAGACAAACACACTCACACACATCTCCAGTCCACCTGACGTGCAGGTCTTTGGAAGGTGGGAGGAAACTGGAGCTCACAGAGGAAACACACACAGACACGGGGAGAACAAACTCCATACAGAAAGGACCCAGACTGTCCCGCCTAGGACTCGAACTCAGGACCTTCTTGCTGTGGGGCGACATTACTACACACTGTGCCACCGTGAACCTCATGATATTCTAATTACAGCCTGTATAACATGAGCCACACAACAACAACCTTGAGGAGGAGACGAGGAGAAGACACTGTTGGTCTTGCACACTGAACACATACTCAGACACATTTCCCTTCCCTCTTTAAACTACACCTCTATCCATTCACCCACTCCTACAGTAAACTTTCATAAATTCACAAATACACACTGATTATGGATACCTAAGGGGAACCTACTGGTCTGGGGATTTGAACCCAAAACCTTCCGTCCCTGGTGCCTTGTCTCTAAACACTAGACCCCCGTTGGGTTTTGAAATAATTAAATAACGATGTAATTTCAAACTGGCGACAATAATCAAGATAGTATCTTATCAGAATCCATGAATGACTTTTAAGAAGAAAGATGGGCCACAGTTAGTCAATCAATGAATGAAAAATGACTGTAGTGTTTAAAAGCAATGTTCCTCAGAAAAGGATCAGAAGGGATTTGCATATTTCCCTCTCCAGTGCTGGGCATCATCAAACTATTCAAGGCATCTTCAGGATCTTCAGTATGTAAAGTTCATGGACCTGAACCTAAACTGAACACCTGTGATCTCGGAACCGTCAGATGGCACATGAAGAATCGTCGTTCATCAGCAGCTGCTAGAACAACATGCATGAGGAAACATTTTGACAAACTGTTGTCAAGCGCTGGAAAAAAACAGGATCGTTCCAAAAGTCCATATCCAGAAGCAGTGTAAACTTCTCTGGTTTCAGAGCCGTCTGGGATGGACCATCAGACAGTTGAAACATGTTCAGTATTGGACATCTTCTAAGGTAGAAATGGACGCCATGTGCTCCAAAATAAAGACAAAAAGGATTCAGAATGTTTTCAGAAACCAGTCCAGAAACCTGTCATGCTATGAGGTTGGGTCAGTGCTCTTGCTCAGTTTCCGTGACGGCAGCATTAATGCAGAAAAACACACTGAAATATAAAGCAACATATGCTGCATTCAGTACGAGACATTCTCTAGGAATGCCCTGCATTTTTCAACAAGACAATGCAAAACCACATTCTGCAGACATTATAAAGGCCTGACTGTGGGTGACGACAGTGAGACTACAGGACTGGCCTGCCTGCAGTCCTGACCTTTTTCTAGATTAGTGATTAAGCCAGCCAAACCATTTCTCAAAGGAAGAAAAGAATGAATTGGATTATATGATCTTGATGGTAAAACATGATCCAAGTATTTTCCAACAGCTCCATCTATCATTTAAAGTGATAAAAGTGAAGGCTGTGGTTGATGACAGAGATCTTGTCGGTTCTGGCCCAGGCCCTGGTAACTGGTGTTTCCAGAGGATTTCTGAGACTCACCATTGTCTGGGGGTATCTGAGTGGGGAATGCTGGGAAGTGAGACTCCACGGGAACACTGATGGTACGTCTCAGTAAACGCACTTTGCATGTGTCAGTTCTCCTCTCCTGCAGCAGCAAAGGGTGAACCTGGAGGCAAAAAAAAGGACAAAATGACTCTTTTTGTCACTTGCTATTTTCATAGTGGTTCGTTTTTTTCTCATGTTTTGGCAAAAAAGCAGCGTTCGAGACACTTAGAACCACAGGCGTCTGTATCAGCTTGAAGGATTCAGTCAGAATTTCTTTTAGTCAATTCAATTAAAAAAATGAAAGTGAATGTCAATTAGCAATGTCCAAAGAACGTCATTTATATTGGTGGCTTTGTGCTCCCAGTTACCACTGATTACCATTCAAGGGCTCAAAAAATCGGTGACTTATTCTTAGTTAGAATCTCTGTTTTGTGTTATTTTAGATATTTAAGTGCATTTTATAGATATATTTACATTTGCGACATTTTGCAGATGCTCTATCCAGAGCGGCTTCCATGTCCTAATTACAGGGACAGTCCCCCCTGGAGCAATTCAAGGTCTTGCTCAGGGACCCATTGGAGATAGTGCTAGAGGTGGGATTCGAACCTGGGACCTCTATATATACACACAGTACTGTGCAAAAGTTTTAGGCAGGTGTGGAAAAAATGCTGTAAACAAAGAATCCTTTCAAAAATGGAAGTGTTAATTATTTATTTTCATCAATCAACAAAATGCAGTGAATGAACAAAAGATAAATCTAAATCAAATCAATATTTGGTGTGACCACCCTTTGCCTTCAAAACAGCATCAATTCTTCTAGGTACACTTGCACGCAGTTTTTGAAGGAACTCGGCTGGTAGGTTGTTCCAAACATCTTGGAGAACTCACCACAGATCTTCTGTGGATGTAGGCTTCCTCACATCCTTCTGTATAACGATCCGGTGCCAGTAGAGGGCGCCCTGCTCTGATTGTGCACACCTGGGCTTGGGTGCCAGGTGTGCCTCATCGGGGGCTGGCGATATAAGACCCAGTGACTCAGAGCAGGGCGCTGGTCATTCTGTGTGTGCACGTTTGTGATTATTCATGTTATGTTCTACACTGGTTCTGTTTAATATGTTTAGCTTTGAGTTCTGTGCACGTTATCAGTCAATTAAGTCCAGTACGAAGCTCTCAACTCTGCGTTGGCATCCAACCCTGAACACCACACCGTGACATTCTGTCTCTTCATGTAATCCAGACACACTGGATGATGTTGAGATCAGGGCTCTGTGGGGCCAGAAGAACTGATGCTGGTTTGAAGGCAAAAGGTAGTAACACCAAATATTGATCTGATTTAGATTTTTCTTTTGTTCGCTCTCTTTGCATTTTGTAAATTGATAAAAAATAAACATTTATTATTAATAATTATTATTATTATTATTTATATTTCTGAAACCATTCTTTGTTTACAGCATTTTTTCCACACCTGTCTAAAACTTTTGCACAGTACTGTATATATATATATATATATAGGTAAGAGACAGGTTATTTAACTAATGCTCAGTTTTATATACATTTTTATATACTTTGATTTCAAGAAAACAAAAAAAAAACAAAAACCCTGCATCGCTCATCTTGAGCCTGTTCCATAAAGGAGTGTGCTTTTGTGCAAGCTCAGCACTCACTGAAGAGGGAGAGGGTAGATCGGCCATTATTATCCATTTATTATCCATTGCCTCGGGTAATAAATATCATACGACCCCTTTCAAAGGAGAACCAAGAGCATGTTTGATGACAACTATGTTGGAATCATGGACACTTAAAAGCAATATGTTTACATATTTTTCAAATCCATTAACATATTAAATCTGCATAATAATTAGAATAAAAATCTACAGTGTCTGGGCATTTCATTCATGTGGGAAAGATGTTCATAGCAACTGAACGGAAAAGTTCAGCAGGGCAGCAGTGGTCTAGTGTTTATGTACTAGACCTTAGGATCAGAAGGTCATGGGTTCGAATCCCAGGGTAGTAGGTTGCACTGATGTTCCCTTCAGCAAGGTACCGTCCCCATCACTGCTCCCGAGCATTGGATATGGCTGCCTCTGTGTGTGTAGTGTGTGTGGGGGGATGGATTTGATTGTGGTTCACTGTGTGCTTTGTTTCACAGACAGGACCTTCTGATCCTGGAATCTAGTCTAAACACTAGTCAAACGCTGTCACTCTCCTGTCGACGAAGGCGGGATGAGACAAAACTACCACCTCATTTGCTCTTGCTCAACATCTGGAGTGAGGAGTATAAGAGTGGGAAAATGACCAAGGTAAATCATATATTCTGTGGTCAGAAGGTCAGATTATCTATTGATTGTCGGCAGCAGATGCCGTTTGCTTTAATCTCCTTTGAGCTTAATGAACTACAGCAGCCTGGTAATGTGCTGTGCTGTTGAGGTGTCATAGTGACAAACTACATGCTGTTAACACACTACATGCTTCCTTGAACACCCTCTCGCTCTGCTGTTGTTTCGCTAGCAGGTTCCGGCAGCTCACACACACACACACACACACACACACACACACACACACATATCCACAGTTTTTCACCTGTTACGATTTTTTGTTTGAATATAACTAAATGGATTTTATATCTGTGTTTTTATATCACCTTTTGTTTCCACTTACTGGCCAGTTAATAGGTCCATTTATAAAGGCTTATTCCAACAAGCGTCCATTTTCATCAAGTGAAAGTGAAAATGACTATGTGTTCACAGTGCACACAGTAAACCACAGCCAAATTCTTTCTCTGCATTTTACGCTTACTTTCAGGTTACGCTTACGCTTACTTAGAGTGATGGGGATGGTACCTTGCCCAAGAGTACCTTAGGGCAACCTACTGTTCTGGGATTTGAGCCCATGACCTTCCGATCCTGGAGCCTAGTCTCTAACCACTAGACCACCGCTTCCCAGACACTGATAAATGTTACCTTGTTAGAATAAATGTTTTTAAAGGCCAATGTAGGTTTACGTCAGCTGTAATAAAATGCTTATCCAGAGGTTATGTAGCCTTAATGAACGTTACACTGCAGTGTTTCTTTACATTCACCCATAAACTGCTAGTACTCTTCCATAATGTGCCATAATTAGTGGCCATGGGGTTTCCTTACCTCTTCTTTATCCAGTAGCAGCATTTGCCCATCTTTGACCACACAGAACTTTGGTTTCCAGGCACCATGCTCAGGACACGGAAGATCACATGACATCCACCAGTCTGGAGGGCCCCGTCTGTCTGAGAAAGAAAAGAGACCCTTAGAAATCACAGCTACTTCTGGTTAGAAATGTTCATAGTTATTATAATAACTGACCATTTAAAGCTGTAAATGCAACAATAAACTCTAACATGACCTTTTATTACATTTAAATAAAATCGAGACAATGCAGTCCATGGAGACAATGCAGTCCATGGAGACAATGCAGTCCATGGAGACAATGCAGTCCATGCAGACCATGGAGGTAAGTATGGAGCCTTCACATTTACATCTACAGTTAATAGTGTGAGCTCCATTGCTTCGTTTGATTAATTTAATGTGTTTCTCAGCTTTACCTTATTTGACCAGTCAGACAAACTCTACTGCAAAACCTCGTTTGTGTTTTTAAGGAGATGAAATGGATTAGGCTCCATCAAACCCCAGAACCCGTGGTAAGAAGCAGCAGCTCAGATGGTGGATGGACGAAAGGAAGTCAAATTGAAACATGGGTAATTTTGGCACATTAAACCTGATAAACATCTGGACCTGAATGAGAAAAACATGACATAAATAAATAACAGATGCAGGACACGGGACTTTTCACGCCGGATGAAGGAGTGCACAACTGTGCAGCCAAAAGACCAAACTTCTTCGTCTCTGCATGCACAGTGCAGCTGAAGTGTGTTGAAGGGAACTGAAAAAACACCGAATGCTTTATTAGCCTATTTGGAGTTTATGACATTACTCTGCCTGAACCGCCAAGTCTGCACGATTCAATTTGCTCTGAAGTTCAAGACAGTCAGGTGGAACAGTGAAAGATCCGCAGAACAAACAACCCCCTGGACCAGCAGCAAATAGAGGCTCGGAATGAAACAAGTGTGACGGAACACATTTATATGGAAATGAGCTTCCTGCCGGGGAGCTCTGACAACAAAAGGAGCGAAACAACTTCAAATAGTGTAGCAACCACCAGAGAAAAACAGGTCAATTTAATTTGCTGTGTCTGACAATGATAAGTCAGTGTGGAGCCTGTAAAGATCCATTCTTTTTAAGATCTCATCCAGTAAAGATAGACTGGAACGCACACTGTCAGACAGGAAAACACTTTAGGCTGCCAACGTATTTCCCATTTCAGGTCCGTTCTTTGGTAAATGGTAACAGGCTGCATATTTAAGCAGACTGTAATGTTTTAGATGATTTTGTTGCAGAAAGAGGCAGAAAAGGTGGTTCAGTCTTTGAGCAGGAACTTCAGAGCATACCTGCATCAGTGGATCTGATTTATCAGACAGTTTCATCTTTAGAATATTTTTTTTCTATTTAAATCATAGTTCTATTGAATAATAAATAATAACTATTATAGTTGTTAATAGATGTTACAACTAAAATAACAACTATTTATTGAATAAGACTTTTTAAAATAGTTCCTTTATTGAGGAAGGCAAGGTTGAAACAGATCTGAACACACCAGCAACACAGTTCCTCTCCTTTTAACCCACATGCGCCATCCAGCAGGGGGCAGCAGTATCCAGCATCCGGGCAGCAGTAATGGTGACAGTACCATGTCAGTCAGTAATAAACGGTCAGCAAAGGTAAACTCAGAATACTTTCTTCCAGTTTAGCTGTTCTTTAAATCTTAAGAAAACCACTTTAACAGTATTATAAGAATGTATTATTATTTAAATGCATTAATTTATTACTAATCCCCGACCAGTAGGGTGCCCTGAGGTACCCTCGAGCAAGGTACCATCCCCATCACTGCTCCTCGGATGCTTTCAATAGCTGCCCCCTGCTGCAAGATGTGGGTAAAATGCAGAGGTTGAATTTCACTGTGGTTCACTGTGTGCTGTGCTGTGTTTCACAGTGACAAGTTGACAAGTTGAACCTGTGGCCTCTTGATCCATAGGTCCGTACCCTACCACTAGACCTCCCGGTACTAGGCCACCACCACCCGGTATTAGGCCACCACCACCCGGTACTAGATCACCACCACCCGGTACTAGGCCACCACCACCCGGTATTAGGCCACCACCACCCGGTACTAGACCACCACCACCCGGTAATAGACCACCACCACCTGGTACTAGGCCACCACCACCCGCTACTAGACCACCACCACCCGCTGCTAGACCACCACCACCCGGTATTAGGCCACCACCACCCGGTTCTAGACCACCACCACCCGGTACTAGGCCACCACCACCCGCTACTAGACCACCACCACCCGGTACTAGACCACCACCACCCGGTACTAGGCCACCACCACCCGGTATTAGGCCACTACCACCCGGTACTAGACCACCACTATCCGGTATAACCAGTTTGATCCACTGCCAAGGCACAAAACTGTACCTGTATCTCTAATTTACACCTTCAGTATAAAACTGTTCAGTTCAACTGACAGTCAGGTTCAGCTGTTCGGAACAATTAAGCTAAGTGTAGATAAGAAGTAAAGATTAATTCTTAATCATTATTGGTCTCATTGCTCATAAATTCACACATCAAGGTCATCTCCAACCAGAGAGACATGAAGGTTTTGTCGCTCATGTAACAAAAGCGCTAAAAAGCAGGTTCCCCAGGCTCCTGATAATGAACATGTATCTCACAGAGCACAGCAAGGACTAGATCAACAGTCTGAATTTATTTCAGTAAAGGTCGCGATCCTGCCAAAGAGAAGGCCAGCACCCTCGCTGCTTCAGCTCCAGGCTCTTATCACATCCATTTTTTTGCAAGGACGTAAACAGCCAGTGGAAGAGTAAACAGAAACCTAGTCTGAAATAAATTTTCATCACAAACCACTTCAGAGCACAACTAACCTAGAATCAGTTTTGTGGCATTGGTTTTCATAAACACGAATGAATGTGAATGCAAACATATATAAAGTGCAACCAAGAAACATGATTTTTGCAATTTCTACATGCATATATATGTATTTACTTTATCAGCAAATGAGGAAAAAACTAAACATGATGCTGCTAATTTAGTTGCTAGGTTCCATTTAAACATCCATGTTAGAGACTGAAAAGTGAAAGTGACTATCCTTGTCATTGTGAATGCGGCACAGTACAACACAACGAAATTCTAACTCTGTGTTTCACCCATACACACACGTGCAGAAGGGGGCAGCTATTGAAAGTGCCCAGGGAGCAGGGCCAAACTCCCTAACCACTAGGCCACCACTGCCCTGTGAATTAAAGACAGCAGAACCAGAACCAGAAAAGTGAAAGTGACAACCCTTGTCATCGCGAGGTCACAGCACAGCACACAGTGAACCATAACAAAATTGGACCTCTGCATTTTTTAATCCATGCACTCAAACACCGTGCAGCAGGGGGCAGCTATTGAAAGCTCCCGTGGAGCAGTGACAGGGACGGTACCTTGCTCAAGGGTACCTCAGGGCAACCTACTGGTGCTGGAATCGAACCCACAATCATCCGATGTGGGGCCCAACTCCATAACCACTAGGCCACCGCTGCCCCACTGGTTTAAAAAAAAAAAAAAAAACAGTAATGCATGGTCGAATAAACTAAGGAATGAATAAAGTAACACTGCTTGAAAAAGGATTTCCCACTTTCATTCAGCCAAAAATGCATGGGGTCAAAACTGTGCTTCTTTTAGTTTATTATCCGAGCTATACGGCCAATGAAGTTACACAAAGACGTCAGTAGTGACCTTTCCTTTATATTACAATCCCAAAACGTCTTTCCAACTCAAACCATATCCAGATCTTCATTAAAGTGATTCAGAGTTGTTGCTCAGGGTTACAGAGAGCCTTTTCAGACAAAACCCTGGCTGGACAGAACTGATGTTGGTTCACATTTGTCCATGTTTATGAAAATCAATGCCACGAAACTGACTCCAGGTCAGTTCAGGTCCTGCTCCTGAAATGGTTAATGATAAAAAAGATCCCAGAACCTCCCTTTATGCTGCTCCCATTTAGGTTTCACAAAACACACAAGTGTTGTGACGTCTCTGGGAAGCTGATAAAGGGGTTTCTGTCGTGGGCTGAGAAGACGAGCTAATCTATGAGCAAGTGTGTTTAATCTCCTCGTCCCGACCTGGGCCCATGAAGAGGGGAGATTGTTTATGGCACTAGAAAAATGAAAGGCTTATCAGCATCATAACACGCCCTCAACAGAGAGAGGTGGGGGGGGGGGGGTTGTTAGGGTGCATCTATTTTTTTTTTGGTTTCCTTTGCTTTCATTCACACACTCATGAAACTTGTATTGCTGTCTTAATGGGGGTCCATTGCCTTCCACATTACTTTAAAGATTATATTGCCATGCCAACACACAATTCAAGCTTCAATAATTCAAGCTTCTCAGTAATTTAATCCAGATTTAAATGTGGTTGTTATTGACACTGTATCTCACACTGCTGTCCATATAAAGGGTTTGTAATAAAAGTACAGTTTTCCATTTTCATAGCAGCTGAAAAACAAACACACACACACACACACTCACCCAGAATACTGAAGGATGGTTTGAAGGTCTCACATTCACATTCCAACACTAAAAATTCTGGCTTCGGGTCATTTCATTCTGATGCCTTCGAAAGCAATAACATACACACATTCAAATGCCGAAGACCTCATTTCAAAATGAGACGTTATCAAGAATTTTGCCTAATTAGTTTCCCTTTCAAGCGGGTGATTAAGCTCATAATTAGCATCATTCTCTGCTTATGTAAGCTCTAGCATGGACAGAAAGGTGGAAATGAACTGGACTCTAAATGTCATTGTTTGTTCTGATATCATCTGAAATAATCAACGGACAGAAAAAAACAAATGAAAATGTGTGTAAACGTCAGGCTTCGGGATGGCAGGCGAAATTGCACAAAATGTCAACAAAATGCCAGAAAATGAACTTCAAGCTCTGTAATCTGAATTAATTTGATAATTTCATTCTTTAGGATTAAAATGTGCACATTAGCCATGATTCTCTCACACACACACACACACACACACACACGTGATGAGAACATCCAAACCCCCACAGAAAGAACTCGGGCTTCTCAGCAGTGATTGTGAGGGGGGTTGATCATATCTTTCACATGTGAGAGACACACACGCACCCACACTGCTCACTGACCCGCCAGAAAACAAGAAGTCTGTCACATCTCGCCACCATTCTTTTCAACTTTCAGCGCTTTTCTGAAAGCATCAGCGCTTCCTGTTTTCAGGACCTCAGTGGGATTGAATTATAACTGACGTACGAAGGTGTGAAAGCAGCAATGCTTTGGCAGGTCATGAATAAATTTGAGACGCTCGATCTGAACCCGTCACTGTTGTAATAACTTGTAAATGCGTTCCTGAGTCAGGAACAGTGTGCAACACTGAAGAAGGAGCAGCGGGATTAGTACAGTAACACCTCCGCCTCAGGCTGACAAAGATGGAAGGATTCGGGTCATTTTCTGGACAGGACCGATCCATGATGCATTGTTTTTAAAGAGGCATGTTAATCCATTTAATCAGGGGAACGTGCTCACTTTTATTAGCCTAACACTTCATTTCTCATTCATGAGCATCTCCTGTGATCATATTTAGGTCCAAACTGGAGAATTTTCTGCCCACTTCTGACCCGACCTGACACACAGCACTGCATTTTGCATCCACATCGGAAATCATCCTGAATGCGACCCGTTCGGCGCTGCATTATCAGTTCTGTGATCTGAAACGGACTCTAACTTGCTCACCGTAGAACCTGAACTGACAGCTCTGGTTCCTAGCTATCGATACAGATGGCCTAGTGCTCAGAGGACAGGACCCAGAATTAGAAGGTTGTGGGTATGAGTCCCAGACCAGCAGTTTCGCTGTGGTTCACCAATGCGTTCGCGATGGGTGTCACTTTCACTTCACTACTGATCCGGGGCTCGATCCCTCAACCATCCAGCCCTGAGGGCCTAGTCTCTAACCACTAGGCCACTGCTGGCCCTGGTCTCTGACTTCACTATCACATTACTACCAGCATGACATTGTGAGGGCTGGAAACCAAAATATGCACCGTTCCATTGTGTACATTGTCCAGAACGACCAATAAAAAAGCTTTAGTGCACAAGCAGTGTCTTCTTCCTCCAGCATGAGGGATTTTATAGGCAATTACTACACAAAATCCTAGAAGAACATCACTGATGAAATACTTCATTCTAAGTAGGTCATCACATATCAGTGCATGAGCCATTTAGAACTTTTGTATCTCTCTCTCTCCCTCTCGCTGTCTCGCACTCTTTCTCTCTTTCCACAGCTGCTCATTCTGCGTTTGTTCTGGTCTACTGTATTTCAGGAACGGTCTTTCAGGGACACGTCTCTCGAGCACAGAGATACACACACACACACACACACACACACACACACACACACACACACACACGTAGGTTTATGCTGTAAAAGGAACAAACAACAGCAGCTGGGCAATATGACAGCGCCAGTATCGTGATACATCACTTCTCAATATTCGATATACCGAACAACTGCTTCATTGTAAAGTGAGACTCATCGTTAAATGTGAAAGTGAAGTGAAAGTGACTATTTGTCACTGGGAAACGCAGCGCAGTGAACCACAACCAAATGCAAACTCTGCTTTTAACCCACACTATGCAGCAGTGGGCAGCCACATCCAGCGCCCGGGGAGCAGTGATGGGGACGGTACCTTGCTCAAAGGTACCTCAGGACAACCTACTGGTCTGAGATTTGAACCCATGACCTTCCGATCCTGGGGCCTCGTCCAAGATGCATTTATTTCACTTTTTGCATTTTTCAACGATTCGATACGTTGTGATGTTATGTGACCAAAGGTTAACCAAAGTAAAATATGAGCTTACTTCTAAATTCAGGATAAAAACACTGACTATAAATAGTAAAACTAAATACACCTCAACTAGAAAGGCTCTGTAATGGTTGTGACCCAGCTTGGGTTCATAGTGTCACATGGAGTATTTGCATGTTTTCCATCCTTTAGGGAACATTTAGTCTCTATACAACACACACACAAGCTCATTGGTCAGAGTTCAATAAGTCCGTTTTTCATTTTCTTTACAAATAAAGTGTCTGCAAATCAGTCGCCCACCATTAAAACTACTCCTCCAGCCATACGTCTACTCTTCATTTCATTCATCCCTGCTGTTCATTCACTTTATGAAATATAAACAAATTAGTAGCCCAGCCGTTTATTATACATTAAAGATCAGCCATTGTATGAAATGAAAAATTATGATTAGCCCAGTCATTCTATGAAGTGAAAGTGAAAGTGACCATTGGTCAGTATAAACACACAGCACAAAGAAACGCAGCACACACACAATGTGCAGCAAAGGGCAGCTATGTTCAACACCTGGGAGCAGTGATAGGGACGGTTCCTTGCTCGAGGGTTCCTCAGGGTAGCCTACTGGTCTGGGATTGGGAAGACCTTCCAATCCGGGAGCCTAGGCTGTAAAAACTAGACCACCGCTGCCTACTAAAGACATTAATAGACAGTAAGCTACAGGAAACTATTAGCCAGTAACTAAATCTACCCCTTAATTATGTAACAAAAAAATATACATTGATTCCATGGTTCTATGTCGTCCTCCCATTTGTCCACACTGAGAGTAAACACACTGCGTGTGGTTCATATCTCGCAGTGGAACGATGATCAGCATCGGCTTCTTTTCATAACTTCTCCAAACACACATTCTGCCCCAAAACAAGGATGAATGGATAGCCTATGATGAGGAACAGAGAAAGAATGGAAGAAAGATATAAAAGGAGGAAAGAGGGAAAAGAAGGCTTGGCTGTTTACCTGGGATGGACTCAGTGGACATTCTTTCCTGTCCGTCCATTTCTTCTTTCACTGCTTAGCCCTTTACTGGTGGAGCAGCATATGTTAGAGAGTGTGTGCGAGCACGATGCAGCGGTGTGTGTGTGTGTGGGCATGAGTGAGAGAGAAAGATTAAGAGTGACTGAGAGAGAGCGAGAGCGAGAGAGACAGAGAGAGATAGACAGAGAGAGAGAGGGAGAGAGAGGGAGAGAGAGACAGACAGAGAGAGAGAGAGAGAGAGAGAGAGAGAGAGAGAGAGAATGTGCTTTGTTTTATGTTTCTCAGGGTTACTGTCATGGTGGAGATCTCTCTCCCTCTCTATCTCTTTCTCTCTCTCTCTCTCCGTCTCTATCTCTCTCTCTTTCTCTCCCTCTCTCTCCCTCTCTATCTCTTTCTCTCTCTCTCTCTCTCTCTCTCTCTCTCTCTCTCTCTCTCTCTCTCTCTTATCTATCTCTACTCTGTCCACAACATGCACACACACACAAGTACAAACACCTATAAATCTAAGCTGTCGTTTCAGATGTCAAGGGGGAATGGAAGGACAGGAATGAAGAAGAATGAAAAAAAGTGAATAGAACAGAAGAGGAATAATAAGCACCTTCACTACATGCACCATGCACACACACACACACACACACACACACACACACAGACACACACACACACATTATTGTGCTCATATTACATCTGTCCATGCAGGCTGTAAATGAGCTTCTCATAAAGAATCCTTGTGTTTCATTCTTTCGCTCTTCTGTCCGTCCACGGCTGAAGAAGTGTAAGGGTTATGCATGCGTTATTAAAAACTATTTAAAAGCACATATTTCAGAAATCACACATGTACATACCGGTATGATCCAGTTTCTCCAGGACAATGTTGTATTTTCTAAAAGTGCACAAAAGAAAAACGAAAGAATAAAAAAGCAACAAAACGTTTCTTCATTGACGATCCAGTTGATTCACGTTCTTTTTTTTGGTCTGTAGTCTCACATTTTTGGCTTATTTTTGCTGCTCGTTTTCAAGAAGTTGAGTCACATTTGCCGAGTGGATGAACTGTTTTACTTCATATCAACGTCAACATCCCAGTTTAAAGCATTTTCTTTCTACACTGTCAGCGCATTGATTCTTTTTGGTACAGTTCAGCTTTCTAGCCCACTATCTGGTGCTCTGGTGTTGTTTTTTGCATTGCTTTGTAGCACATGATGCACGTCTGGGTCACCTCTGAGGACCACAGTGTATCCTTTAATGCAGATCAGAACAGAACTCCATTAAAGATCTGAGATGGGACAAGGTACAGTACTGTGTAAAAGTTTTTGGCAGGTGTGGAAAAAATGCTGTAAACAAAGAATGCTTTCAGAAATGGAAGTGTTAATCATTTATTTTCATCAATCAACAAAATGCAGTGAATGAACAAAAGAGAATCTAAATCAAATCAACATTTGGTGTGACCACCCTTTGCCTTCAAAACAGCATCAGTTCTTCTAGGTACACTTGCACACAGTTTTTGAAGGAACTCGGCTGGTAGGTCGTTCCAAACATCTTGGAGAACTGAGCACAGATCTTCTGTGGATGTAGCTTCCTCACATCCTTCTGTCTCTTCATGTGATCCAGACACACTGGATGATGTTGAGATCAGGGCTCTGTGGGGCCAGAAGAACTGATGCTGGTTTGAAGGCAAAAGGTAGTAACACCGAATATTGATCTGATTTAGATTTTTCTTTTGTTCGCTCTCTTTGCATTTTGTAAATTGATAAAAATAAACAATCATTATTTATATTTCTGAAAGCATTCTTAGTTTACAGCATTTTTTCACACCTGCCTAAAACTTTTGCACGGTACTGTGTATGGAGCTGCCCTCTCACTGCACTGAAAGAAGAGCAGATGAATGAGAGGAAAAAGCTATTTGTTCTGCAGTCACACCACCGGCCCACTGAGTCAGCAGACTCCCGTTACTGCCTTTACAAACAGAGGCAGAACAGGAGGCGAATCAGTGAAGCGAAAACTTGTCACGACCACAAAGCACACGGTGAACCACAGCCAAACGCATCCTTTGTGTTTAGGGACTCGAACCAACAACCATCCGATCCCAAACATTGTCAGACGTGAAAACTGCATGTTTTGAAAGTCTTAGCACCCCAATTTTCAGTGATACCTTCCGAATAATCCCCGTTCACTACAATGAACCACTTCCTGCCAACATGTGTGTGAAAGTGAAAGTGACTGCCATTCTGAACACAGCACCCAGTGACCTCTTACAGCTTGGAGGCAATAAATGGCTTATTTTACAATACATAGGATTTTAAAGTAATGCCTGGGTTACAGGTGTTGTAGTAGAACGGAGGGAGAAGCTGTCGCTAAATTTTAATTAATCAAATTAAATCTGCATCCCAGATGATGCTTGTTAACACACTCCTTGTGGTGTAAAGATGGCCTTTACACAGTGCGACAATTTCATGATGAATGAGCCAATAGAAATGCTCCAAATGACTTAAAATACATCAGAAGGATGAAGAATACAATTTGGAGATTTGTTGTTTTTTTTCTTTTTTCTTTCTTTTTTTAACCGGGACACCAACACCAGACTTTAAAGACTTAAAATTACAGTTTGAGCCCAACAACAAGTACAGCACAAGTGCCTGACACTTCATATGGGGGTTCATATCAGCTGACAGGTCCTTTAACTTCAAACAATGAGCCCCATTTAAGGGAAGATGTCAGAATTTCATGGCGATTTTAATCTTATCACACTGCACTGCTCACATAACCTCTCCACTAACTGGAACATAATCAGTTTGCAGCCCATGTTGCAGGTATTTGTTAAGTGTCTGCTTGCGTGATGTCATGGTTGTGGTTTCATGTTGACCTCTACTGGTAAAACATGGATCTACAGAACGGTTCTCCATATCAGTCCCAGAGTAACAAATTCATGCATGGAAATATCTTCACGAATCAAAAGAACTGAAATTCTGCTGAGGTTTTACGATTCATGTCAACCTTTCGGGTACGATTACCCCACAGTCATTTGAAAGAGAAAGTGACTATTCCTGTCTTTACAGCTATACAGCACACAGTGAACAACAAAATTGGACTTCTGCATTTAAACCATGCACAAACACACACCGTGCAGCAGGAGGCAGCTATGAAAGCGCCCAGGGAGCAGAGACGGGGACGGTACCTTGCTCAAGGGTACCTCAGGGCAACCTACTGGTGGGGTTTGAAGCCACAATTTTCCAATTCAGTGGCCAACTCACTAACCACTAGGCCACTGCTGCCCCGAAGTTCCCCTTAGTTAGAACGAAGTCCACTCATTTTGGAAAACTAATCCCATCTTAAAAACTACAGATTTACTGCAACTGCCAGAAGAATTCCCGAAACTGGTGTTCAGTACTTTGTGTTCTGCTTAAACATTTCCTGCTGCACGTCCTCCAGACCTCCCTTTGATTAACTTCTCACGACAGCTCGCTAGAATCCATCCATTCTAAGATTTTACCTCCTTCCTATGCCCCGGAGCTGTTTCTGCCCTTGTCAGCGCAATCCAGGTGCATCTTCAACTGCCTGTCTCTCTTCTTGTCCTCCGGACTAGGTCTACCATGGTGTCACCCAAAGATCTTCTCACCATGCCTGGAAACACCCACATGCTCACTCCTACGCTTGGAGACGTGTCCACAATATCTCTGACATAAGATCTATAGAACCTCTAAGTTGTGAGGTCTTCATGATTAAGATGAGATTGTCCAGCACATTCCACAGATCCCGGGAAACTCTTTATCATTTTCCTCGAATCATCACCCAACACTTTTGCACACAAGTCACAGGGCACATAATCCTCAATCAGCGTTATTAGGAACCAAAACAGGAGGTTCACTTGGTCTGCAGCAATCTTTAAGTTGGTGTTAGTAACCTCCACGTGAACATTGGGACCCAGTGCTTTCCGCCAGAACATTATCCAGGCCATCACACTGTTGGTTTTCCATCTTCTCTTGGCATGTTCTAAAGCCATTGCTTCTCCTTGCAAGCGACACATCCATCCACATGAGGTGAAAGAAAACAAGGTTATTCAGGCCACTATCTTGCATTCTGATAGTAGAGTACTGATTTTTGTCGTTTTTCAGCATGAGCATTCTGACCAGTCTGGAGCTTCATAGCTCCATACACACTGTGTTCTGACACCTTCCCATCATTCTCTTCTTATGTAATTCGTGCTACAGTAGCTCATCCGTGGGATCGGACCAGATGGTCTAGTTTACGCTTCTCATGTGCATCAGTAAATCTCCATAGTCACGTCAACAGTTCTGAGGTTGTCCTTCTTTGGACCACATTTATTAGGTTCTGCGTATCAGGAACATCCACCATATCTGCTGTTTTGGAGATGCTCAGTCTCAGTCGTCTAGCTGCACAATTTGGTCATTTCCTTCTGCTTGCCCATTCATACTGCATTCAACACATCAGTTTCAGGGAATGGCACTTGCTGCCTGACATGTCCCACTCTTTCATGCATTTACATTTACAGCATTTAGCAGACTCTCTTATCCAGAGCGACTTACAGTTCCTGATTATGGTCCTGATGACTGCAGCACTGGAGCAACTCAGCGTTAAAAGTTTTGCTCAGAAACCCAATAGTGCTGGTGCTGGGATTCGAACAAAAGACCTCTTCGTCCATAGATGAGCATCCTACAACTTGATCATCACCACCACCCACTGTAATGAGCATGTTATTCACACTACTACCACTACACTAACAGTGATTAGGGACTAGGCAACAAGATCAGAAGATGGCGGTGGTCTAGTGCTAGGGTGCTTGCCTATGGGCCTATGGCTCAAGAGGTCCCAGGTTCGAATCCCACCTCTAATACTACCTCTGGGAGCAAGACCTCCAGGGGAACTGTCCCTGTAATTAGGACATGGAAGTTGCTCTGGTTAAGAACATCTGCTAAATGCCACAAATGAATCAGAAGGTTGTTGGTTCATGTCTCAGATCAGTAGGTTGCCCTGAGGTACCCTTGAGCAAGGTATTGTCCCCATCACTGCTCCCTGGGTGCTGGATGTGGCTGCTCCCTGCTGCTCTCTCTCTCTCTCTCTCACACACACACACACACACACACACACACACACACACACACACACACAATTTAGCATCTCCAGTCCACCTGACATGCGTCTTCGGACGCAGAAACTCAAGCAGAGACTGCACACAGAAAGGACCCAGGATACTCCGCCCGGCATTAAAACATAAATAATTGTTTATTTTTAATTGTTTTAAAAACATAAATAAATAATTTATTTTATATAATTAATCTTTAGACACAAAGCACTGGATCACGCTCACAACTCCCACTTCACCCATTCGGAAACCCTCCATCCATCCAGCATGTTTTGTGGACTACACTACCCAGCATGCACCGCTTCTCTCTCGCGCCCTCCGACGGTTACTGTGGTTCCAGCGCTCGCGCGGCAGCAGCAGCAGCATCACCAGCAGAACCGCATCAGCAGCGCCCGACAAACAGGTGAGGAGGAGCCGTATCGCATTTTACACGCTTTTAAATGCCCCGCACGCCGCTCTCCGGTCTGTAAACTCTACAATAGCACACAGTAATGCGGGCTCTGTGTGGAGAGAGTGTTGCTTTTTGCCGTTTGGAGCGTTGCAGGTGAGGCGGGGAGGCTGCTGACAGTTACTTCGCACTTTTTTCTCCTAACGCACCGTTTAGCGACTTAGCAGGAGAGCTAACGCAGGAATGTTGGATGAAAAGCATTAAACTGCGGTTCCTGTCGCGCGGAGAGGGAGTCTGGTGTTTCATACTGGGATTTTCCTCCGGAACGGAGGCTCTTCTGTGGTAAAAAGGGCTCAGAAGTGCGATTTTTTCTCCAAAGTTGGGCTGAAGGGCCGCGGCTCGGTGTTAAATGAGTGTTCCTGTCAGTGTCTGCTGCCACCTCCACCGCTGACTCCCGCAGTGCCGTTTCCCGGTGTTTTGTGCCCTCAGAGGCTCTTTAGATTCACACGGAGATCAGGACCGAAACGCTTCATCCACTCGAGACTATTAAGATCCGGCTCGATCCGGGCGTCACATCAGTATCGCGATATTTCAGTCAGAACCGAGATCATCTTCATTTAACACCCTTACTCTCTTCAGAAATATCACACTCTTATTATTGAACTTTTCTCTATTTCTTAAAAATTATTGTGTGTATGTTTATTTAGATTTTTTCTAAAAGAACAACATATATATCATTATTTATGTACATTATATATAATATAAATAAATAATATAATGTACATTTTATTAAATTACAAAAAAGAATATGTTATATATAATCTAAATCTATTTTTATTAAATTTATATTTTATTTTGTTTTATTATATATATATATATATATTATATTTATAATGATTTATCATGAAACCCAGCCACTAGGGATGCACAAGCCAGTGTATTTCTTCGTGCCGGTCCCAAGCCCGGGTAAATGGGGTACGTCAGGAAGGGCATCCGGTGTAAAACTTTGCCAAATCAATATGAGGACAACGATACAGACTTCCATACCGGATCGGTCGAGGCCCGGGTTAACAACGACCGCCATCAGTGCTGTTAGCCTACAGGGTGCTGGTGGAAATCCTAACTACTGTTGGCCAAAGCAGAAGAAGAAGGAGGCATGTCTGGAGGGACAAGGGTGGAAGGACGTGCAGGAGGGTGGAAGTGAGGGTTGGAACTTGGTTGATATTTTGTGTGTGAGAGACTAGATGGAAGGGTAGTAAGGCCTGGAGGAGGGTTTAAACTGTTCTACCATGGTGTGGATAGAAGGAGGAATGGGGGAGGTGTAATCCTGAAGGAAGAGTATGTGAAGAGTGTTTTGGAGGTGAAGAGAGTGTCAGATAGGATGATGAGTTTGGAGCTGGAAGTTGAAGGTGTGATAGTGAATGTTGTTAGTGCCCCACAAGTTGTATGGGAGATGGAGGAGACAGAAGAATTCTGGAGTGAATTAGATGAAGTGACAGAGAGTGTGCCCAGGGGAGAGAGAGTGGTGATTGGTTCACATTTAATGGACACGTTGCTGAAGGGAACAGAGGTGATGAGGTGGTGGGGGACTGTCCCAGTAGTTGGGAAATGTAAGTCGCTCTGGATAAGAGTGTCTGCTAAATGCTTTAAATGTAAATGATGATGTGATGGGTCGGTATGGTGTCAAGGAGAGGAATGCTGAAGGTCAGATGGTTGTTGATTTTGCAAAAAGGATGGAAATGGCTGTAGTTAATACTTATTTTAAGAAGAGGGAGGAGCACAGGGTGACGTATAAGAGTGGAGGAAGACTGTATTTCCAGCTGAGCTGGAGATGGACAGATATTTCTTTTTCATATCATATTTGAGAGACATCGTACCACTCCTTCTGGGTTCTACTCAGCATCAGTGCTTTTCTCCAAAAGTTCTAGTTTTTTGCAGATCATTACATTTTTAAAATCACTGGATGTCAAAATCGTAATCCAGAGTAAAGGTGGATAAACTGAGCAGCCCTGCATACACAAAGGCTTTAACAGGGTTTTAAATGCTTCATTATGATCTACATCGCAGCAGGCCTGCCATTCTCACGAGGAGATATAACCCAGCATGTGCTCATAAACCGTCGTGGCAGGCGTTTAAAAAGGGCTGAAGAGGCTTTTTAAAACTCATTAGCAGGGGTGTAGAGAGCCTCTCCTTCAAAGTCCCGTTTGATGCAACCTTTACACTCTAGTTCTTTTAGATTATATTGGCCAATGGATCCATTAAAACTTTAGTGTTGTGAAGCCAAAACATTAGGCTCGATCTCATCCTTGATAATGTTATGCTTCGTTTTAAGAGCAAATGTCTGTGTTTCAGACACTCGAAATATCAAAGTTCATTCTTCATTACACAGGCTCTGACACGAGCGTCAGGACTAAGCCGAAGCAGGTTCCTTGTGGGCATTAAATGTGAGTAAACATCAAGGCACATAGTCTTGAGCGTTTGTTGGAGGATATTCTTGGACATTTGCAAAGAGGTAGCCCTTGACGTTTTTCAGGTTTTCCTACTTTTCAGTTTTTTTCCACAACGGAACTACAAATTAGCTAAAACCATCTCCTTTAAACCTCCTCCTTTGCTGGTTTTGCAGACGCTGTTTGTAGGTAATTACAACCTTGACTTAATCCAGGCAAAACTGTCCAGGAACTGGAGACAGCAAAGCAAAGGTCTCGGTCATTTAAGGCTGTGAGCTCTTTTCAGAACATGCTGTCCTGGAAGGAGCGAACAGAGCCCCAGAGAATTGTACAAAGTAGAGTATAGCTCATGATTTCACTCCACTGTAGAGTATAGCTCATGATTTCACTCCACTGTAAAGCTCATCCTTTCTACACAGGAGCACCAGCTTCCATCACTGTCCTTATAGTAGCTGAATCTGTTTTCCAGTCACACTGTCCCCTTTCCGGCATAGGATTTATAACAGAGACACAGTTACACACACACCCACACACACACCAACACACACACACAGACACACACACACACACACACACACACACACACACACACACACACACAAACACTCACTCACTCAAGGGGAATGGAGTGTCTATAAATAGTGTCTGGCCGAGCAGGCAGGTCCAGCTGTGTGAGAGAACAGGGGTGGTCTAATTTCATTGGTCACGTATGCATCTGTGCGTGTAGGCGGCAAAAAGAAATTCTCTTAGAGGAAATGGGAGTTTCATGATTTATACTTCCTTTACTTTCCAAATAAAAACAGAAACGCAAAGTGAGTGTATTTTATGCATCAGTACCTTGTGCCCTTCTTCAGTGTTCAGTATTCAGAATTCTTGAGTGTTTGCTGGCAGCCTCCCCTATGCGGGGCTAAGAATGAACGTCGTTTATTCATGGTAGCTGGTATGTGGTAAAATGAAATACATCACATTACAGTTCATTTCTTTTGAATCAATGACTGGTAGTGAAGTTACAGTCTGCTTTGCAAAAGCCTAATTCCCTTTTAAGAAAACGGGACCTGGTCCTGTTACATCACATTTTAAAGAAACACTTGTGAGAGGGCAGTTATTAATGAAAGTATTACATTACATCAAATCTGGCCACAGCTAGGAGTGGACGACTCTGCAAAAAATGAATATAAAAAAAAGACATTCAAAACATTACATCACATGAGCTTTTCTGACATATGTCAGGCTGAAACAAGTGAAAAAGAAATGGAGGCGGCATGTTTCTGAAACGCTATCAAGATCAGTATAGATTTATCTTTTAGCATTAAACAGGACCGAGTTTGCTGCCTTGGTAATGAAACAGAGTTGGTTAATATTCTGTTGGTGGTGTTCATGGCACACTCTGCACACAGTACATGCACACGGTGATCTAATGACCGTATCTGTAAATCTGCTCCTTTAGCCTTGTGGTGGAGCCTCAGTCGAGCTCTGAGAT
This sequence comes from Hepsetus odoe, assembly GCA_017165825.1. NCBI lineage: Eukaryota > Metazoa > Chordata > Actinopteri > Characiformes > Hepsetidae > Hepsetus > Hepsetus odoe. Next base: position 3,126,360 of record CM029371.1, read on the forward strand.
CCAAAACCCGCGACTCTGGAAACACACAAGGCTCTTCACCTCCTCCTCCCTGTCGCTCCGACTAAACAAACAAGGTTTTAATTTTATTTTTGTTTACTTACCAATTTATTTAGTCACTTAGTTATCTTCAAGATGTTTCAGGTAGTACATTTGACATTTAGGTTTAAATAGCTGAAATATTGTCTGGTCTGGTGCTTTACTGGAACGTGGCTAATCGCCTTTCCGACTCCCACCCGCGGTAAACAAACTGGAGCAAATCCGATTAATACCAGTTAATTCAGTTTTGATGGCATGCGCTCCTTTTTGGCCGAATTGAAATTCTCAACATTCTAATAACGGCATAAATTTAGATACCAAGTCCGGGCGCAGATCTGATAACTGGTACAGCTGGGTGATACAGCAGTGTGTTGCCCAGAAAAGCTTGGCTTTGCTGGAGGAGGAGTGTTTAGCTCCTTTAATCACAGGAAGTTTTCATCCTCAGAGACAAGATTTTTTTCTGAGAAGTGAAATATTACTGGGGCGATTTATTATACAGTCTTGTTCTCCTTGTCGCAATTAAGTCATTAGTCTTCATTCAACTCTAATAAACGAATAAATGCAACTTGTGAGCATTACTAGTTTCACAGTCAACCTTAGAATTTGGCCAAAACTTTATTTTCAGCATTTCATGTGGTGTGATGTGCTATAAATGTACAGAACCACTGTTGTTGCCAAGTCTACAGCAAGCTTGAGGCATGAGCTTAACATAGAAATGTGTGTGTGTGTGTGTGTGTGTGTGTGTGTGTGTGTGTGTGTGTGTGTCCATGTGTGAAGTGGGGAAGGAGGGGATCTATAGGATGTTAATCTGAATGACCTTCTCTCGTCACTGGTTACACTGCAGCGTTGCTGTATCCACACATGAAAGACCCACCACAGATGCTTAACACGTTTCTGCAAAAACCTCATTTCACTGTTCTCATCACTGCATTACAGAGCAGCACGAACAGGACACGTAAAGCTCATCTTAAAGGGTGATTGATGGGTAGTTCCATCGATTGGCGTTCATTTAAACAGCAGACAAATGTAAATTCAGCATCACAGATTTCCTCCATCCTCCAATACCTGCTGAGAGGTTCTGTTGATAAAGATGCAGATCTTTCATTTGCACTGATTGTGTACATTTTGTGTAAAATCATTTGTAGAACACGTGTCTTTAATAATATAATCAGTATTTAAGTTGAATTATTTTGATCTTCTTTCGGCTGCTCCCGTTTAGGGGTCTCCACAGTGGATCAACTGTCTCCATTTATTCCTGTCCTCTGCATCTTCCTCCTTCAAACCACCACCTGCATGTCCTCTCTCACCACGTCCATAAACCTCTTCTTTGATCTTCCTCTTTTCCTCTTTCCTGACAGCTCCATCCTTAACATCCTCCTCCCAACATAATCCTCGTCTCTCCTCCGGACATGTCCGAACCAAAGCAACCTTGCTTTTCTGACTTTGTCTCCACATCGTCCAATCTGAGTTTTCCCTCTAATATACTCATTTCTAATTCTGTCCTTCCTCGTCACACCCAACGAAAATCTCAGCACCTTTAACTCTGAGACCTCTAGCTCTGCCTCCTGTCTTTTCGTCAGTGCCACCATGTCCATCCCACACAACATAGCTGGTCTCACTACTGTCCATTAAATCTTCCCTTTTACACTTGCTGGTACCCATCTGTCACAAATCACTCCAGTCACTCTTCTCCACCCATTCCATCCTGCCTGCACTCTCTTCTTCACCTCTCTTCCACACTCACTGTTACTCTGTACTGTACTGTACTGTACATATGGCAGCTTCAGTTTTACAGTCATCTGGTTGAACCCCATGATGTGACAGGAAAACACATACTGACGATATTTTGATGAGAATGATTAACGTTAGTTAGATCACTTCACAGCCTCAATCTATCCAAACACACATGCACATTGAGGAGCTCTGGTCAAGAGGCTCATGGTACACATCAAATAAATGTGATTGGTCTTATTTGCATTTTGTAATTATGGTACATTATGATAAATAATTATGGTATGGTAAAATAATTTTAGTTTAACAGGAGCAAGTTGAGGATCACGAGCAGGTTGGGGATCAGGAGCAGATTGAGGATCAGGAGCAGGTTGTGAATCAGGATCAGGTTGCTGATGGGGAGCAGGTTGAGGATCAGGAGCAGGTTGAGGATCAGGAACCTGTTGAGGATCAGGAGCCTGTTGAGGATCAGGAGCCTGTTGAGGATCAGGAGCATGTTGAGGATCAGGAGCAGGTTGAGGATCAGGAGCAGGTTGAGGATCAGGAGCAGGTTGAGGATCAGGAGCAGGTTGAGGATCAGGAGCTATGATGACACATTAACAGACCCATCCGTTTGTACTAGCTTTTATAGAATTCAAGTTTTGCGTTAAGCAGTTTTGTTCTTTGCAAAATCTAGTTTTCATACCCAATCAGTATTCTAGGGGTCTTGCAGCATCTTAATATCAAAATATGTTTGATTTCTATAGCGCCTTAACAAAGGTTACTTTGTTACTTCATTTTATAAAATTTTATAAAATACCTACTAGGTTACTTAATTTACTTTCCTCCTCGAACTTTCTCGCAGCCAAAGGTTCCTGAACTACACCTGCAGCTTGACGGGGAAAATATTCTTTATTAAAAGCATTTGAATCGACTGTTCTGGTCTTATTTGTGTTAAACCCTGTTTTTGACTTGGGTTATGAGCAGCTGAAGCAAATCATGACTAAAGGCTAATATACCCTCCGTCATCATAAAAGCTTTCATTTAAAACGATGTTGAAACGATGAAGAAAATAAATGACTTTCTGCACTCATTCAGTACTTTAACGTCATGAAAGGTTGGCCCAGTTTACATCAGGGATAAAAACCGTAAACGAAGAGCGACAAGGATTCGTTATGACAGAAATGACGTGTGTCCATGGTTTTACATTTACTCGTCAAACCGCTACCGAGGTCCAAATGTTCGTATTCATAACTCTGAGAAAGAAAGAACAGCGCTGGATTAGTTCTCTCAGATAAATGCTGATTGTTTTGCTTTTATAAGTGAAATTTTATTTTCTGTTGATTTATCGTGTTTTCACAGTGGCTCACAGATGGGGTCTGTTTTCAGAGTCGCTGACAGACCGTGATGGATTGTTCTTTCATTCTTCTGCCTTGGCCTGTACTGTTGGATCGCCCCACTTCCCCGCTGCCAAGCGACTCGCCCTCTAGAAAATTAAAAAGCCGGGCGAGCCTCCTTCTAATTTACGTCCAAGAGAAAATAAGGCAAGTGCGTAAAGGTCATCGGTCCTTTCTCGGACCGTTTAAGTGGCAGTAGCAGCAGGTCTGCGTGCAGAGGGAGTGGGTTTCTCCTGTCCGTGGCACAGAGACGCTTTCTGCAACTGTTCATTAGATTGAAACTCTTCATGGTTCCTGGGTTTGGGACCTGCAGTTGAGTGCAAGCATGTATTTTTGGCAGGTCCAGACGCAGGGCCGAGGAATGTGCACAGGAAATGGACTGCATACTTGCTGTGCAAATCAGAGTCCGCCTGGGTAACTGCAGGGAATTCTGTCCCTAAAAACGTCATGGTGACAAGACCCTGGATCAAGATGGCAAACGTTGTGCTGCAGGTTTAGGTCTAAACATTAGGCTGCAGGTTTAGGTCTAAACATTAGGCTGCAGGTTTCGGTCTAAACATTAGGCGGCAGGATTAGGTATAGATAGTATGCTGCAGGATTAGGTCTAAATATTGGACTGCAGGTTTAGGTCTAAACATTAGGCTGCAGGTTTAGGTCTAAACATTGGGCTGCAGGTTTATGTCTAAACATTATGCTGCAGGTTTAGGGTGTCTCATTACCGTTTGAAGCAGCTGGAAGGAAATCCGCAGTACAGAAACGACCAGGTCTGATATGGTTCCCGGAGCCGAGTCGAGCTGTTTGGTGTGCACAGAGTAAACAGTTCAGCACATTAATATCTGACGCCGTTGCGGTTTGTAGGTGTGTGTAAGTTTACTGTATTTTAGAGGCGCTGAAAGTGTCTTTGTTCATTTGACTTTGGCAGAAAAGAACCTCAGACGTGCCTCAGTCTGCATGGCCAGGAAGACTAACCTTAAAGGAAGGTGCAAGAGGCCGATCTTCAAATTGTTAGGAAAATATTCAAGTATTACGGCAGTCTCATGTTTTGTCACCCGTTTTAAACATTGTTCCATAATGCCGACGCTTCCTGCCCGCGTTAAACGATTTCCTGTGAAAAACCTTTTACCCTTTTTAAAATTGAAATGGGACGGCTGGAAAGGGTTGTTTATATCACCAGTTAATACAGCCTGTGTAACATTTCCATGGAGGAAAATTACGATCTTGGTAATTGCAGCCCGAATGTTTTTCCTCGCTAGTAAGTCGATCTGGACCAAATTCCTGTCTTTTTTTTTCTTACACTTTCACAGATGTGACTTCCGTGCAGTTTGTCTCATTTCTATTTGAATGCTACTCGACCCCTCAGACTAGATCAGAGATTTAAGTAGTCCAGCCACAGCGTTTGGAGCAGATCTTTGGTTTACGCCGAGGCTAGGTCAGAGAGTCAGGCCAGACTGTGGCGCTGATGGGAGCTTGTTGCTGCCGTGTTTATTTAATCATACGCTGAACCCACTCATACAGGAAACCCTGCTCTGCGGGGACGTCACTGCCCCAGGAGAGACGGAACTCACTGTGAAGTATAATGAACGTACATGAAATCAGTCTCAGCTTCAGCTCAGTGCAAGAATGCCTAAACATAATAACACAAAAGCGTAGTAACACCGCATCACCCGATTATTACGCTTATAAAGCAAATGCAATTATGTGGACGAGGAGGTGCTTTTTATTTTTTATAAAATAACTGCCTTTTTTTATCATGTAAATGTCATTTGATGAAGCGCCGTGCTTCCATACTTTTCAGTCTTTTGCGTTGGCTTTTTTTTTCTCTAACAAACTCAAAAGGGTTTGTTGTTTAATGCAGGGTGCTTGGACTCTATAAGCAGTTTCGAAGGTTTCATGGCTCCATCGGAGAGCCGGTCACCATCTATTATACAGAGCAGGCTTGGAGCGTCAGTCTCCAACTCTCCAAGTTGTACTCTTGGTATTTTCTTTTAACTCGTTGTTCTTTTTGTTGGCAGTCTTGGGAGTTTTCTGCCGTCTCGTTGTCGAGTCTGTTCCCCTTTTCTGCCACGTTTGTTTTCATACTGATCTTTGCCTGTGCATGAAAAAACAGTGATTGTGCCAAGTGCAAGAGAAATGCACGGTCATTTTTCCAGAATAAAAGAATCTGTTGAGCAATGTAAATAAAATGAGAGCAATTAAACAAAAGCTTTTTTGGTTTCTGTGCGAGCTGGTACCTCGGCCCGGCGCTGGTCCTCATCCCGCTGGTCGCGGGCCGCTAAACTACACTGGTATAATAGCCGAGCAGCCTTGGATGCTGGAAGATTAGAATTTGGCCTCACTTGGGAAATAGTTGAGTCAGCCTTTTCATCTCTTCCTTTTTGCATTTTCATGCGCTATCTTTCTTTTTGATCACAAAAGTGCTGATAGGCGCCAAAGCCACGTTTCATCTTGAGGCTGTTTTATATTCTCTGTCTGACTTTGCCATTTGAAGCACTGAGCTAAGTGGAATAAGAGGTACAAATTTGAACTCCAGTATAAAAACTAAAACACGAGTTAGGCCAGCTGTGGAAACGGCCTAGGCTAACGTTCTAAGTTACTCCGTTGTGTTGTTTAACCGATTCTAGCCGGAGCGGATCCTATTAGAGCAGGACCGCACAGATAACATTAACAGCATGGAAGATCCGGTGCATGAATCTGCACCAGCAACTGCTGAAAAGGTGACTGGATTCACTTTGTTGGAAGATTTAAAACAGTCACTGAAGGAGATACGAAAGCAGGCCTAGCAGCTGAGTGTAGTGTGACTGTGCAGTTTGACTGAAAATCTAAATAATCTTGTTTCTAAATAAGTCCTCTTTATAAATAGCTAGTAAACGGGAACCCGTGTGCAGCTTTTCCACAGAAATACACAAACGATAAACAGTGTAAGCGCTGAGGAAAAGCCTGGGGAGTAAATGAGGATGTTCTTGAAGGCTGGCTTTTGGAAGCAACAACACAAAGAACAAATTCATGATCTGATCTGAGGAGTCTTGGCTCTCTTTTGCGTTTTAACAGCTTCTACAAATCTGTCAGATACATTATAGGAACTTGCCGTCCAGGAAAGTGAGAATCGGTTTTTAAACGTAAAACTGAATTATTCTGAAATGTTAAAGTGTGCCAAATACGCAGGCGCACCATCAAAACAGAAGCTACGTGGGAAACACTGCATGTGGAGCTTTTTGGTCTGATTGAACTGATCTCACAGGCGGGGGTCTTAATCTGCATTTCTTTTCTCTTAATTTCACAGTCTGGGGTGAAAATAGAGGCAGATGAGAAGGATCAGTTGGGCATGTTCTGCCCTGGATTCAATATTGGTCTGGAAAAATGTGCTGGTGGGATTCCTTGATGACTAAAAATGAGCGATCCGGTCTCTTAAAGATGTTTTCTTTTTCTCTTATTAAAAAGTTGATGTTGACATGGTTACGCAGTGATCGGGTCGGACCCTGTTGGGTTAGATTTCTAAAGCAGTTTGTCCTTCTCGTCAGCTGGTGAGGGATGTGCACACTGGATGTCACAAAGTGTGTTTCTAGCAAGGCCCATGTAGCCCAACGCTCTGTTTACTTTCATTCTGTAAACTTTGAATATTATTCAGAATAAAAATAAAACACGTAAACACGTTGGTTAAACATGTTTTCCAGGAGTATGCATTTTGACTTGCCAAGAAAAAGGCTTTTACTCTGTAGACCGTGCATCTGAATCACAAGCACACCTGCCAGCTTTCTTCTGCTGGACCTCTTTGTTTTGTCCTGTTCTTACTCTCAATCTGAAGCGATCTAGTAGAGTTGCTGTCTATAAGGCCCTGTGCTCTGATTGGCCAGCCTGCCAATGCCTGTATTCTGCTCGTTCTCTTCCCATGTGCTGCAAACAAACAGGGATCACTATTCTTACCATGGTGTCGGTCCAAATTCACAATAAAAAGCCATTTGACCCACATCCGCAGTGTATCATGTGATGTACTCAAACGTTTCATTTCATAACAGAAAAAAACGATCATTGTAAATCAACAACTCCCGAAAGTCCACAGATTAAAAAAGTGCCTGCAGCCGATTACAAGATCACTAGAAGGTGACGAGATAGCAGGGTAGTCTTCTCCTAAGGCAGCAGTGCCCCAATGTTGAGGGACTAGGTCTTAGGATCAGAAGGTCATGGGTTCGAATCCCAGACCAGTAGGTTGCCCTTAGGTACCTTCGAGCTAGGTACCGTACCCTTTGCTGCTCCCCGGGCGTTTTAAATAGCTGCCCCCTGCTGCACGGTGTATGTAGGTTAAATGCAAAAGTTGAATTTTGTTGCATCTCACTGCGTGCTGTGCTTCACAATGAGGAGAATAGTCACTTCCACTTTCACTTTAATGCTTGCAGGGGCAAGGCCCAAAACACAGGACCATAGCTGAACGGCTGGCGACCATCCTTTATACATCAAACCACACGTGTGTGTCTTTTCCTCTCCAAGTGTGTGTGTCTTTCCTCTCAGTGTGTGTGTGTTCATTTTCAGTGTATGTCTTTTTCCTCTCAGTGTGTGTGTCTTTTCTCTCAGTGTGTGTGTCTTTTCAAGTGTGTGTGTGTCTTTCCTCTCAGTGTGTGTGTCTGGTTTCTCTCAGTGTGTCTTTTCCTCCTCAGTGTGTGTGTCTTTTTCCTCTAAGTGTGTGTGTCTTTCCTTCTCTCAGTGTGTGTGTCTATTTCTCTCAGCGTAGCCCTTTCCTCCTGTGTGTGTGTCTTTTTCTTCTGTGTGTCTTTTTCTCTCTCAGTGTGTGTCTTTTCCTCTGTGTGTGTCTTTCCCATGTGTGTGTCTTTCCTCTCAGTGTGTGTCTTTTTCCTCTGGCAGTGTGTGTGTCTTTTCCTCCATGTGTGTGTCTTTCTGTGTAAAAGTGTCTTTTCCTCCTGTGTGTGTGTGGGGTCTTTTCTCCCATGTAAGTATTCTTTTCCTCTCAGTGTGTGTGTCTTTTCCTCCTCAGTGTGTGTGTCTTTACTCTAAGTGTGTGTATGGTCTTTTCCTCCCAGTGTGTGTGTCTTCTTCCCGAGTGTGTGTCTTTCCCAAGTGTGTCTTTTCCTCCTCAGTGTGTGTGTCTTTTCTCCTCTCAGTGTGTGTCTTTCCTCTCAGTGTGTGTTTTCCTCATGTGTGTGTTTTCCCAGTGTGTGTGTGTCTTTTCCCCAAGGTGCGGGGCTCTTTCCTCCAGTGTGTGTGTGTCTTTCCCCAAGTGTGTGTGTGTTTTCCTCTCTGTGTGCGCTGTCTTTCCTCTAAGTGTGTGTCTTTTCCCTCCAGTGTGTCTCTTTTCCTCCTGTATGTGTGGGGTGTGTCTCTCCTCAGTGTGTGTGTTTTCCTCTCAGTGTGTGTGTCTTTTTCCTCTCTGTGTGTGTGTCTTTCCCCAAGTGTGTGTGTCTTTTCCTCTCAGTGTGTGTGTCTTTTCCTCCTCAGTGTGTGCTTCCCCAAGTGTGTGTGTGTTTTCCTCAAGTGTGTAATTTTTTCCTCTAAGCTTGTGTCTTTTCCTCTTTGTGTGTGTGTGTCTTTCCCCTAAGGTGTGTGTGCTTTCCTCCGCATGTGCAGTCTTTTCCGTGTGTGTGTTTTCCCAAGGTGTGTGTGTTTTCCCAGTGTGTGTCTTTTTCCCCAAGTGTGTGTGTCTTCTTTCCTCTGTGTGTGTGTGTGTGTCTTTTTCCCTTCAATGCAGTGCGTCTTTTCTCTCTGTGTGTGTGTAAGGTCTTCTTTCTCCTCTATGTGTGTGTCTTCCTCAGTGTGTGTGTCTTTCTCTCTCAGTGTGTGTCTCTTTTCCTCTGTGTGCAGCTCCTCAGTGTGTGTGTGTTTTCCTCTAACTGTGTGTGTGTTTCTCTCCTCTTAACTGTGCAGGGGTGTGTCTTTTCCTCCTCAGTGTGTGTGTTCTTTCCTCATTGTGTGTGTCTTTTTCTTCTTGTGTCTTCCTCTAAGTGTGTGTGTCTTTTCCTCCTAGTGTGTGTGTCTTTCTCCCCAAGTGTGTGTGTCTCTTTTCCTCATGTGGTGTGTCTTCTTCCTTTGTGTGTGTGTCCTTCCTCTCAGTGTGTGTGTTCTTTTCCCTCTCAGTGTGTGTGCCTTGCCCCTTCTCAAGTGTGTGTTTTCCTTCAGTGTGTAGTGTGTCTTTTCCCCATGTGTGTGTCTTTCCCTTCCCTGCAGGCTCTTTCCTCCTCAGTGTGTGTGTGTCTTTCTCCCTTCCTGTGTGTGTCTTTTTCTCTGTGTGTGTGTCTTTTCCTCTGTGTGTGTCTTTTCTCCCAGTGTGTGTGTCTTCTTCTCTGTGTGTGTGTAAGGTCTTTTTCCTCCAATGTGTGTGTCTTCTTTTCCTCTAAGTGTGTGGGGTGTCTTTCCTCCTGTGTGTGGGTCTTCTCTCAGTGTGTGTGTTCTTTCCTCTCAGTGTGTGTGTTCCTTTTCTCTTTGTGTGTCTTTTCCTCTAAGTGTGTGCTCCTTTTCCTCTCTCAGTGTGTGTGTCTATTTCCTCTGTGTGTGTGTTTTTCTCCATGTGCATTCTTTTCCTCCTGTGTGTGTGCCTTCCCAAGTGTGTGTGTTCTTCTTTCCCCAAGTGTGTGTGTGTCTTCTTCCTTGTGTGTGTGTCCTTTCCTCTAAGTGTGTGTGTGTTTTCCTCTCAGTGTGTGTGTCTTTTCCTCTAAGTGTGTGTGTCTTTTCCTCTGTGTGTGTGTCTTCTTTCCTGTGTGTGTGTCTTTTTCCCTCTCAGTGTGTGTGCCTTTCCCCATGTGTGTGTCTTTTCCTATGTGTGTCTTTTTCCCTCTCAGTGTGTGTGTCTTTCAAGTGTGTGTGTCTTTCCCTCCTCAGTGTGTGCAGGTCTTTTCCCAAGTGTGTGTGTCTTTTCTCTGTGTGTGTGTCTTTTTCTCTCTCAGTGTGTGTGTCTTTCTCCCTCTCAGTGTGTGTCTTTTTCCCATGGTGTGTGTTTTTTCCTCTCAGTGTGTGTGTCTTTTCCTCTCAGTGTGTGTGTCTTTTCCTCTCAGTGTGTGTGTCTTTTCCTCTAAGTGTGTGTGTCTTTTCCTCTCAGTGTATGTGTCTTTCCTCTAAGTTTGTGTGTCTTTTCCTCTGTATGTGTCTTTTTCCTCTCAAGTGTAAGTGTCTTTCTCCCCTGTGTGTGTGTGTGTCTCTTTCCTCCTCAGTGTGTGTGTCTATTTCTCTGTGTGTGTCTCCCTGTGTGTGTGCGTCTTTCTCTCATGTGTGTGTCTTTTTCTGTGTGTGTGTGTCTTTTCTCCTCAGTGTGTGCAGTCTCTTTCCTTTCCCTAAAGTGTGTGTGTGGGGTCTTTCCTCCTGTGTGTGTGTCTTTCTTTCTCTCTCTGTGTGTGTGTGTGTGTCTTTTTCCTCTCAGTGTGTGTCTTTTCCTCTCAGTGTGTGTCTTTTCCTCTCACTGTGTGTCTTTCCTCTCAGTGTGTGTGTGTCTTTTCCTCTCAGTGTGTGTGTCTTTTCCTCTCAGTGTGTGTGTCTTTTCTCTGTGTGTGTGTGTGTCTTTTTCAGTGTGTGTGTCCTTCCCTCTCAGTGTGTCTTTCCTCCTCAGTGTGTGTGTCTTTCCTCTAAGTGTGTTTCCATGGTGTGTCTTTTCCTTTGGTGTGTGTGTCTTTTTCTCCTCCCAGTGTGGCGTGTCTTTCCTCTCTAAGTTTGTGTACTTTCCTGTGTGTGTGTCTTTTCCTCTGCAAAGTGAAGCTCCCTTTTCCTCTAAGTGTGTGTCTTTCCTCCAAGTGTGTGTGTGGTCTTCTTTTCCCCAAGTGTGTGTGTCTTTTCCCTCTGTGTGTGTCTCCTTTCCTCCAAGTGTGTGTGTGTTTTTTCCTCTGTGTGTGTGTCTTTTCCTCTCAGTGTGTGTGTCTTTTCCTCTCAGTGTGTGTGTCTTTTTCTCTCAATGTGTGTGTCTTTTCTCTTTGGTGCCCTTTCCCCAAGTGTGTGTGTCTTCTTTCCTCCAGTGTGTCTATTTCCTCTGTGTGTGTGTGTCTTTTTCTCCAGTGTGTGTGTCTTTCCTCCTCAGTGTGTGTGTGTGTCTTCTTTCCCAAGTGTGTGTGTCTTTCCTCCTGTGTGTGTGTGTCTTCTTCCCCACAGGTGTCTTTCCTCTCAGTGTGTTGTGTCTTTTTCCTCTAAGTGTGTGTCTTTCCTTCAGTGTATGTGTGTCTTTTCCTCTAAGTTTGTGTGTCTTTTCCTCTGTGGTGTGTCTTCCTCTATGTGTGTGTCTTTTCCTCCCCAGTGTGTGTGTCTTTCTTTCCTTCCCAGTGTGTGTGTTCATTTCTCTGTGTGTGTGTCTTTTTCCTCTGTGGTGTGTGTGTGTCTTTTCCTCAGTGTGTGTGTCTTTTCTCTGTGTGTGTGTGTGTCTTCTTTTCTCTGTGTGTGTGTGTGTCTTTTCCTCTGTGTGTGTGTCTTTTTCTGTGTGTGTGTGTGTCTTTTTCTGTGTGTGTGTGTGTCCTTTTCTCTCAGTGTGTGTGTCTTTTCCTCTCAGTGTGTGTGTCTTTTCCCCAAGTGTGTCTTTCCTCAGTGTGTGTGTCTTTTCCTCCAGTGTGTGTATGTCTTTTCTCCCTCTGTAGTGTGTGTGTCTTTTTCTCTCAGGTGTGGTGTGTCTTTCTCAGTGTGTGTGGCCCTTTCTCCTCTCAGTGTGTGTGTCTTTTCCTCCCAGTGTGTGTGTCTTTTCTCAAGTGTGTGTGTCTTTTCCCCAAGTGTGTCTTTTCCTATGTGTGCTCCTTTTCCTCTCAAAAAGTGTGTCTTTCCCTGGTGCTTCCAGGGGTCTTTTCCTGTGTGTGTGTCTTTCCCTCTCAGTGTGTGTTCATTTTCCCAGTGGCCTTTCCTCTCAGTGTGTGTGTCTTTTCCTTGCCAGTGTGTTTTTCCCCAAGCGTGTGTCTTCCTCTCAGTAAAAAGTGTGTTCTTTCCTCCTGTGTGTGTCTTTCCTCCCCAGTGTATGTGTCTTCTTCTCATCTGTTTGTGTGTTTTTCCTCTAAGGTGTGTGTTTTGTTTCCTCTAAGTGTGTGTATGTCTTTTCTCCCCATGTGTGTATTTTTTCTCTAAGCTTCAGGTGTGTTTTCCTCAAGGTGTGTCTTTTCCTCCGTGTGGTGTGTGTGTTTCTCCTCTCAGCATGTGTGCCCCTTTCCTCTTGTGTGTGTGTTTCTCAAGTGTGTGTGTGTTTTCCTCTCAGTGTGTGTCTTTTCCCCAAGTGTGTGTGTGTTTCCAAGTGTGTAGTCTTTCCTCCTCAGTGTGTGTGTCTTTCCCTCTGTGTGTGGTCTTCTTTCCTCTCTGTAGTGTGTGTGTCTTCTTCCTCCTCAGTGTGTGTGTCTTTCCCTCTCAGTGTGTGTGTGTTTTCCCCAAGTGTGTGTAAGGTTCTCATGTGTGTCTTTCCTCTAATGGGTTTGTGTCTTTCCTCTCAGTGTGTGTCTTTCCCATGTGTGTGTGTTTTCCTCCTCAGCATGTGTGTCTTTCCTCCTGTGTGCGTGTGCTTTCCTCTGGCGTGCTTGTGTTTCTCCTCAGTGTGTGTGTCTTTCTTTTCCTCTAAGTGTGTGTGTTCTTTCCCTCTGTGTGTGTGTCTTTTCCTCTTCACGTGTGTGTGTTTCCTCTCAGGCAGGGTGTGTCTTTTCCAGTGTGTGTGTGTCTTTTCCCAAGTGTGTGTGTCTTTTTCTCAGTGTGTGTTCTCTTTCTCTCAGTGTGTGTGTGTCTTTTCAGTGTGTGTCTTTTCCTCCCCAAAGGGTGTGTGTGTGTTTCCTCATGTGTGTGTCTTTCCTCCTCAGTGTGTGTCTTTTCCTCTAAGCTTGTGTGTGTTTCTTCTCTAAGTGTGTGTGTCTTCTTTTCCCTCTCAGTGTGTGTGTCTTCCTCCCAGTATGTGTGTGTCTTCTTTCCTCCTGTGTGTAAGTGTTTTCTCCCAAGTGTGTGTGTGTTTTCCTCTCCCAGTGTGGGTCTTTTCCTCCAAGGTGTGTGTGTTTTCTCTCAGTGTGTGTGTCTTTTCCTTCAAGGTGCGTGTTTTCCCTAAGTGTGTCTTTTCCTCAGTGTGTGTGTCTTTTCCTCTGTATGTGCAAGTCTTTTCTCCCCAGTGTGTGTCTTTTTCCTCCCCAGTGTGTGTGTGTTTTCCTCAAGTGTGTGTGTGTGTGTGTGTGTGTGTTTCGCTCTCTACGCTTATGTCTTTCCTCCCCAGTGTGTGTCTTTTCCTCAAGTGTGTGTGTGTTTTCTCCTCCAGTATGTGTGTCTTTCCCAGTGTGTAGCTTCCCTCAAGTGTGTTTGTGCTTTCTCCCTCCTCAGTGTGTGTGTCTTTCCTCTAAGTGTGTGTGCAGTGTGGGTTCTTTCCTCTGTGTGTGTGTGTGTGTCTTTCCTTCAATGTGCGGTGTGTGTCTTCTTTTTCCTCTCAGTGTGTGTGTGTTTTTCTCTCAGTGTGTGTGTGTCTTTTCCTCTAAGTGTGTGTGTCTTTTCCTCTCAGTGTGTGTGTCTTTTCCTCTCAGTGTGTGTCTTTTCTCCTCTGTGTGTGTCTTTTCCTCCAGTGTGTGTGTTTCCTCTCAAGTGTGTGCAAAAAGGTTCTTTCCTCCTCCTCAGTGTGTGTGTTCTTTCCAAGTTTGTGTGTGGCATTCCTTCAAGTGTGGTTCTTTCTCTGTGTGTGCTTTCTCTCAGCATGTGTGTCTTTTCCTCCTGTGTGTGTGTGTTTTCCCCTGGCAGTGTGTGCGTTTTCCTCCCAGTGTGCGGGGTCTTTTCCCCATGTGTGTGTGTTTTCCTCTGGCGTGTGGGCCTTTTCTCTCAGTGTGTGTGTCTTTTCCCTCAGGTGTGTGTCTTTTCCTCCTCAGCAGTGCAGTCTTTTCCTCTCAGTGTGTGTTCTTTCCTCCAGTGTGTGTGTTTTCCCAAGTGTGTGTGTGGCTTTCTCATGTGTGTCTTCTTCCCCACGCTTTCTGTGTCTTTTCCTCAGTGTGTGTGTGTCTTTTCCCATGTGTGTGTGTTTTCCTCTAAAGTATGTGTGTACTGTCTTTCCTCCAGGTGTGTGTGTTTTCTCTAAGTGTGTTTCTGTGCTTTCCTCCTCACAGTGTGTGTCTTTTCCTCCATGTGTGTGTCTTTTCCTGGTGTGTGTGTGTGTCTTTTCCCCACGTGTCTTTTCCTCCCCAGTGTGTGTGTCTTTTCTCTCAGTGTGTGTGTCTTTTTCCTCTAAGTGTGTGTGTGTCTTTCTCTCAGTGTATCTTTTTCTCTCAGTGTGTTCTTCCTCTGTGTGTGTGTCTTCTTTCCTCCTTGGTGTGTGTGTTTTCCCTTAACTGTGTGTGTTTTCCTCTTAACTGTGTGTGTCTTCTTTCCCTCCTTCAGTGTGTGTGTCTTTTCCCTCTCATTGTGTGTGTGTCTTTTTCTCTCTTTGTGTCTTTCCCTCTCTAAGTGTGTGTGTCTTTTCCTCTCAGCAGGTGTCTTTTCCCAAGTGTGTGTGTCTTCTTTCCTCTATGTGTGTGTCTTCTTTCCAGGCAAAAGTGTCCTTTCCCTCAGTGTGTGTGTTCTTTCCTTCCAGTGTGTAGTGTTTCTTCCTGTGTGTGTCCCTTCTCCCCAGTGTGTGTGTGTTTTCCTCTCAGTGTGTGTCTTTCCCCAAGTGTGTGTGTGTGTTTTCCCTCAGTGTGTGTGTCTTTTCCCTCAAGTGTGTGTGTCTTCTTTTCCTCCAGTGTGTGTCTTTTCCCCAGTGTGTGTGTCTTTTCCTTCTGTGTGTGTGTCTTTTCCAAGGTGTAGTTCTTCTCTGTGTGTGTGTCTTTTCCCTCTCAGTGTGTGCTCTGTGTGTGTGTCTTTCTCTAAGCTTCAGTGTCTTTCCTCTAAGTGTGTGTCTTTTCCTCTATGTGTCTTTTCCTCTCAGTGTGTGTGTCTTTTCCTCTCAGTGTGTGTGTGTCTTTTTCTCTTTGTGTCTTTTCCTCTAAGTGTGTGTGTCTTTTCCTCTCAGTGTGTGTGTCTATTTCTCTGTGTGTATGTTTTTTCCTCTCAGTGTGTGTGTCTTTTCCTCTGGTGTGTGTGGTCTTTTCTCCCCATGGTGTGTGTCTTTTCCTCTCAGTGTGTGTGTCTTTTCCTCTAAGTTTGTGTGTCTTTTCCTCTGTGTGTGTGTCTTTTCCTCTAAGTGTGTGTGTGTTTTCCTCTAAGTGTGTGTCTTTTCCTCTGTGTGTGTGTGTCTTTTCCTCTGTGTGTGTGTCTTTTCCTCCAAGTGTGTGTCTTTTCTCCCCATGTGGTGTGTCTGCCCTCTCAGTGTGTGTGTTTTTCCTCTAAGTGTGTGTGTGTTTTCCTCTAAGTGTGTGTGTCTTTTCCTCTAAGTTTGTGTCTTTTCCTCTCAGTGTGTGTGTCTTTTCCTCGAAGTGTGTGTGTGTTTTCCTCTCAGTGTGTGTGGTGTCTTTTCCTCTAAGTGTGTGTTTTCCTCTCAGCATGTGTGTGCAAATCTTTCCTGTGTGTGTATAAGTTTCCTCTGGGTGTGTGTGTGTTTTCCTCTCAGTGTGTGTGTCTTTTCCCCAAGTGTGTGTCTTTCCTCTGTGTGTGTGTGTGTTCTTTCCTCACGCAGGGTGTTCTTTCCTCTCAGTGTGTGTCTTTTCTCCATGTTTCTTTCCCTCTAAGTGTGTGTGTCTTTTCAGTGTGTGTGTTCTTTTCCTCAGTGTGTGTGTCTTTTCTCCTCAGTGTGTGTGTCTTTCCTCCAGGTGTGTCTTCTTTCCTCTCAGTGTGTGTGTGTGTCTGTGTGTTGGTGTGTCCCTCTAACTGTGTGTGTTCTTTTTCCTCTCAGTGTGTGTCTTCTTTTCCCTCCTCATTGTGTGTCTTTCTTTGGTGTCTTTTCCTCTAAGTGTGTGTGTCTTTCCTCTCAGTGTGTGTGTCTTTTCCTCTAAGTGTGTGTGTCTTTTCCTTCAGTGTGTGTGTCTTCTGTGTGTGTCTTCCCAGTGTGTGTGTTTTTTCCTCTCAGTGTGTGTCTTCTTCCTGTGTGTGTCCTTTCCCTCTCAGTGTGTGTGCTTTCCCCTCCTCCTCAGTGTGTGTCTTTTCCCAAGTGTGTGTGTTTTCCTCTCAGTGTGTGTGTCTTTTTCCCAAGTGTGTGTAAGGTCTTCCTCCTCAGTGTGTGTGTCTTTTCCTCTCAGTGTGTGTGTCTTTTCCTCTCTGTGTGTGTCTTTTCCTCTAAGTGTGTGTGTCTTTTTCTGTGTGTGTGTGTCTTTTTTCTCTCAGTGTGTGTGTCTTTTCCTCTGTGTGTGTGTCTTTCCCATGTGTCTTTTCCTCTAAGTGCGTGTCTTTTTCTCTCCAGGGTGTCTTTTCCTCTCAGTGTGTGTGTCTTTCCTCTCCCAAAGTGTGTGTCTTTTTCTTTGTGTCTTTCCCATGTGTGTGTTCCTTTCCTCTCAGTGTGTGTGTGTCTATTTTCCAGGTGTATGTTTTCTCTCAGTGTGCAAGGTTCCTTTTTCCTCCTGTGCGTGTGTGTCTTTCCTCTAAGTGTGTGTGTCTTTTCCCCAAGTGTGTGTGTGTGTCTTCTTCCTGTGTGTGTGTCCCTCTTTCCTCTGGCAGGTGTGTGTTTTTCCTCTCAGTGTGTGTCTTTTCCTCCCCAGTGTGTGTGTCTTTTCCTGTGTGTGTGTCTTTCCTTCAAGTGTGTGTGTCTTTCTCCTACAGTGTGTGTGTCTTTCCTCAAGTGTGTGGAATGTCTTTTCCCCATGTGTGTGTCTTTTCCTCCCAGTGTGTGTGTGTCTTTCCTAAGTAAAAGTGTGTCTTTCTCCAGTGTGTGTGTCTTTTCCTCAAGTGTGTGTGTCTTCTTTTGCTTTCTGTGTGTGTGCAGTTCTTTTCCCTAAAGTGTGTGTAGTCTTTTTCCTCTCAAAGTGTGTGTGTCTTTTCCTCTCAGTGTGTGTGTCTTTTCCCCAAGTGTGTGTGTCTTTTCCTCTCAGTGTGTGTGTCTTTTCCTCTCAGTGTGTGTGTCTTTCTCCAAGGTAGTGGGTGTCTTTCCCCAGTGTACGTGTCTTTCCTCCAAGTTTGTGTGTGTCTTTCCCTCCTTGTGTGTGTACAAGTCTTTTCCTCCAAGTGTGTGTGTCTCTTTCCTCTATGGTGTGTCTTTCCTCCTTCAGTGTGTGTGTCTATTTCTCCAGGTGTGTGTTCTTTTTCTTCAGTGTGTGTGTCTTTTCCTTCCCAGTGTGTGTGTCTTTCTCCCTCCTCAGTGTGTGTGTCTTTTTCTGTGTGTGTGTATCATGCTCTCAGTGTGTGTTCCTTTCCTCTCAGTGTGTGTCTTTTCCCCAAGTGTGTGTGTCTTTTCCTTCAGTGTGTGTGTTCTTCAAGGGTGTGTCTTTTCTCCCATGTGGTGTGTCTTTTCCATGTGTGTGCTCTTTCCTCCTCAGTGTATGTAAGGTTCCTTTCCTCTAAGCTCTGTGTGTCTTTTCCTCTGTGTGTGCGGGGAGTCTTTTCCTCTAAGGGTGTGTGTTTTCCCCCAAGTGTGTGTGTCTCTTTCCTCTCTGTGTGTGGCTCCTTCCTCTGTGTGTGTCTTTCCAAGTGTGTGTGTCTTTTCCCTGTGTGTGTACAAGTCTTTTCCTTCTCAGTGTGTGTGTCTTTTCCCCAGTGTGCAGTGTCTCTTTCCTCCTCATTGTGTGTGTTCTTTCTTTGTGTCTTTCTCTAAGTGTGTGTGTCTTTTCCTGGTGTGTGTGGCTCATTTCTCTGTGTGTATGTTTTTTCCTCCTCTGTGTGTAGTCTTTTCCTCAGTGTGTGTGTCTTTTCCCCATGTGTGGTTTTTCCTCTGGTTAGGTGTGTGTCTTCTTCCTGTGTGTGTGTCCTTTCCTAAGTGTGTGTGCTTTCCTCCTCAGTGTGTGTGTGTTTTCCTCATGTGTGTGTCTTTCCTCTGTGTGTGCAAGGTCTTTTCCTCCAAGTGTGTCTTTTCCTCACGGCAGGTGTGTCTTTTCCTCCCAGTGTGTGTGTCTATTTCTCTTGTGTGTGTGTCTTTTCCTCCAAGTGTGTGTGCCCTTTTCTCTGTGTGTGTGTGTCTTTTTCTCTCTCAGTGTGTGTTCTTTTTCCTCTCCCCAGTGTGTGTACTTTTTCCTCTAAGTGTGTGTCTTTTCTCTCAGTGTGTAGTTTTTCCTCTAAGTGTGTGTGCAGTTCCTTTCCTCTCAGTATGTGTCTTTCATCTAACAGTGTCTTTTCCAAGTCTGTGTGTCTTTTCCCAAGTGTGTGAAAGGGGTAAGGTCTTTTCCTCCTCAGTGTGTGTGTCTTTCTCCTCTAAGTTTGTGTGTCTTTCCTCCTGTGTGTGTGTCTTTTCCCTCTAAGTGTGTGTGTCTTTTCCTCTAAGTGTGTGTCTTTTCCTCTATGTGTGTGTCTTTTTCCTAAGTTTGTGTGTCTTTTCCTCTGTGTGTAAGGTCTTTTCCCAAGTGTGTGTGTGTGTTTTTCCCCAAGTGTGTGTGTCTTCCTCTTAAGTGTGTGTGTCTTTTCCTCTGGCAGGTGTGTCTTTTCCTCTAAGTGTGTGTGTCTTTTCCTCTGTGTGTGTGTCTTTTCCTCTAAGTGTGTGTGTGTTTTCCTCTAAGTGTGTGTGTCTTTTCCTCTAAGTGTGTGTGTCTTTTCCTCTGTGTGTGTGTCTTTCCCAAGTGTGTGTGCCTTTCCCTGTGTGTGTGTCTTTTCCTCCCAGTCTGTGTGTGTCTTTTTCCTCCATGTAGTATGTTCTTTTTCTGTGTGTGTCTTTTCCTCTCAGTGTGTATTCTTTCCCCAAGTGTGTGTGTCTTTTCCCCAAGTGTGTGCCTTCTTGTGTGTGTAAATCTTTTCCTAAGTGTGTGTGTGTTTTCCCAGTGTGTGTGTGTTTTCCCCAAGTGTGTGTGTGTTTCTCCTCTCAGTGCGTGTGTCTTTCCTCCTGTGTGTCTTTTCCCTCTAAGGTGTGTCTTCTTCTCAGTGTGTGTGTCTTTTTCCCTCTGTGTGTGTGTGTCTTTCCTCTCAGTGTGTGTGTTCTTCCTCTGTGTGTGTGTGTCTTTTCCCCTCTGTGTGTGTGTGTGTCTTTTCTCCTCTCAGTGTGTGTCTTTCCTCTCTGTGTGTGCAGTTCTTTCCTCTCAGGTACCTTTCCTCTAAGTGTGTGTCTTTTCCTCTGTTTATGTGTCTTTTCCTCTGTGTGTGTGTGTCTTTTCCTCTGTGTGTGTGTGTCTTTTCCTCTCAGTGTGTGTGTCTTTTCCCAAGTGTGTGTGTCGTTTCCTCTCAGGGGTCTTTCCCAAAGCGTGTGTGTCTTTCCTCTAAGTGTGTGGCTCCTTTTCTCTCCTCTCAGTGTGTGTCTCTCTCAAGTGTGTGTGTCTTTTCAGTGTGTGTGTCTTTTTCCGTGTGTGTTATTCTTCCTCTCTAAGTGTGTGCGTGTCTTTCTTGTGTGTGTCTTTTCTCTTGTGTGTAGTCTTTTTCAGTGTGTGTGTGTCTTTTTCCAGTGTGTCTTTCCCCAAGTGTGTGTGTCTTTTCTGTGTGTGTTCTTTTCTCTGTGTGTGTGTCTCCTCTGTGTGTGTCTTTTCTCCCAGTGTAGCATTCTTTCTGTGTGTGTGTGTTCTTTTCCTCTCTAAGTGTGTGTGTCTTCCCCTAAGTGTGTGTGTCTTCTTTCCATGGTGTGTGTCTTCTTTCCTCTGTGTGTGTGTCTTTCCAGTGTGTGTGTCTTTCCCAAGTGTGTGTGTCTTTTCCTCTCTATGGTGTGTCTTATCCTCTGTGTGTGTCTTTCTCCTCAGTGTGTGTTCTTTCCTCTAAGTGTGTGTGTCTTCTTTCCTCAAGTGTGTGTGTCTCATCCTCTGTGTGTGTGTCTTTTCCCTTTCAGTGTGTGTGTTCCTTTCCTCTAAGTGTGTGTCTTTTCCTCTGTGTGTGTGTGTCTTTTCCTCTGTGTGTGTGTGTGTGTCTTTTCTGTGTGTGTGTGTGTCTTTTCCTCTAAGTGTGTGTGTCTTTTCCTCTAAGTGTGTGTGTCTTTTCTGTGTGTGCAGTCTTTCCCATGTGTGTGTCTTTCTCCTCTCAGTGTGTAGTCTTTTTTCCAGTGTATGTGTGTCTTTTCTCTAAGCTTCAGGTTCCTTCCTCTGGTGTGTGCCCTTCTCATGTGTGTGTTTTCCTCTAAGTGTGTGTGTCTTTTCCCCAAGTGTGGGGTGTTCTTTCCCTTCTGTGTGTTCTTTTTCTCCAAGGTGTGTGTCTTCTTTTCCTCCTGTGTGTGGGCTCTTTCTCCCTCAGTCTGTGTGTCTTTTTCCTCTGTGTGTGTGTCTTCTTTTTCCTCCAGTGTGTGTGTTCTTTCCTCCCCAGTGCGTGTGTCTTTCCTTCAGTGTGTGTGTTTTTCCTCTGTGTGTGTGTGTTTTCCTCCTCAGTGTCTTTTCCATTTTTATGTGTGGTGCCTCTCTGTGTGTGTGTGTTTTTCCTCCAAGTGTGTGTGTGCTTTCCTCCCTCTGCAAGTGTGTGTGTTTTCCTTCCAGTGTGTGTGTCTTTTTCCTCTATGTGTGTAAGTTCTTTCTTTCCTATGTGTGTGTGTGTTTTCCTCTCCTCGTGTGTGTGTTTTTCTCTCAGTGTGTGTGCTCTTTCCTCTCTAAGTGTGTGTGTCTTTCCTCTGTGTGTGTGTCTTTTCCTCCATGTGTGTGTCTTTCTCCGTGTGTGTGTCTTCTTTCCCCTGAAGTGTGTAGTCTTTTCCCTCCAGTGTGTGTAGCTCTTTCCTGTGTAAAAAGTGGTCTCTTTCCCTCTCAGTGTGTCTTTTCCTCTGTGTGTGTGTCTTTTCCTCTCATGTGTGTTCTTTTCCCTCTGCTCAGTGTCTTTTCTCCGTGTGTGTGTGTCTTTTCCTCCAGTGTGTGTTCTTCCTCCTCAGTGTGTGTCTTTTCCTCTAAGTGTGTGTGTCTTTTTCTGTGTGTGTGTCTTCTCCTCTAAGTGTGTGTGTCTTTTCCTCTCAGTGTGTGTCTTCTCCTCTAAGTGTGTGTGTGTCTTTTCCTCTAAGTGTGTGTGTCTTCTCCTCTAAGTGTGTGTGTGTCTTTTCCTCTGTGTGTGTGTCTTCTCCTCTAAGTGTGTGTGTCTTCTCCTCTAAGTGTGTGTGTCTTCTCCTCTAAGTGTGTGTGTCTTCTCCTCTAAGTGTGTGTGTCTCTCTAAGTGTGTGTGTCTATTTCTCTGTGTGTGTGTCTTTTCCTCTAAGTGTGTGTGTCTAAGTCTCTGTGTGTGTGTGTGTCTTTTCCTCTGTGTGTGTCTTTTTCTGTGTGTGTGTGTGTCTTTTTCTGTGTGTGTGTGTGTCTTTTTCTGTGTGTGTGTGTCTTTTCCTCTAAGTGTGTGTGTCTTTTTCTGTTTGTGTGTGTGTCTTTTCCTCTGTGTGTGTGTGTCTTTTTCTGTTTGTGTGTGTGTCTTTTCCTCTAAGTGTGTGTGTCTTTTGATTGCCGGGCTAAAACGATAACGAACTAATTGTTGTTGTTGCTGAACTCTGATGGCATCCTGTTGGGCTTTGTGATTCCCGTATTTGTGACATGGCACTTTACAGCAGCGCATCAGCAGCAGACACGCCCTCCAACACTGAGCTGGTCCATGTGCGCAACAGATGGTGAAGCCGTGCTGACGTGGACCGCCGTTCATGCTGACATAAAGAGACGAAACAGCGGTCATGAGTGTCCATGTTTTTTCACTTTAACCATCGATCCACATTAAAAGCTGTCCTGGTCACGATAGAGACTTTTTTGGAGTTACTGGTAGCGGAGAGGTGCTGTCACTCCGGTTGGTCACTGTTTAGGTTGAGATGTGCTTCGGGTAATCGTGTCTGAATGGCTAGGTTCCTTCTGATGTAATCAATCATGAAAATCTAGAAGACAAATCATCAGTTATCATTTAGATGTGTGGGACTGAAACTCCAGCTTGAGGTCCTCTGAAGCGCCAGCAGCGCTGCATGTCGCGGGACAGAGCACCGTGAGACGTGTGGGGGACTGTGGAACACACCACACCAGCTCAACACCCGCCGTTATTGGTGATTCTTTTAAAGGACGCTGTGATTTAGCGCATCGCTCTTTATCGTAGCAAGCTGGCTGGACGGTATGATATCGATCACTGTCTGGATGCGTTGAGTATAATGTGGACGTGGTCTGTACATCACAAGCATTAAAAGTGAAAGTGACCGTTTACGTTACTGCATTTCACCCACACACAAACACGTGCAGCATGGGGCAGCTATTGAAAGCGCCCGGAGAGCAGTGACGGGGACGGTACCTTGCTCAAGGGTACCTCAGAGATCGAACCCACGATCTTCCGATCAGGGAGCCTCATCTCTGAACACTGGACCACCGCTGGATTAATGCTTGTAGTAAAAAGGAGAGAACATAATACACAAACTCATGGGTCTGCTCAATTTAGAGGAAAAGTAAGAAAAAGGAAAGATCGTTAACACAAAACCAAAACAGTGCTAAGTATTCTGGGACACTATTTTTAGAAAATCCATTGTCGGCTGGGCGTACCCTCTGGTGTGCCACTGAAACACGAGAATCAATGGCTCTTTAAGCTCTGCATTTTCTGCTTTTCTCGCCATTGTTTCGTCATAGCTGTGAAGCTCTGAGAGCATTCAGATCTTGAATCTCCTGTTTGCAGTGGAACCCGTTTTAGAGCAGCGAGGAGCTCTGAACCAAGCTTTCTGTTTTGGAATGGAACTCTTATTGGCCCAGTGGCTTTGCGGTAATGTCACATAACCACCACACCATGAAGTGCCCTCTGTGGAATAGTGGTTAGAGGAAGGGTAACCAAGCACACCAACCAGATGTTCTAATGAGGAGCTTATTGTGGTACGTGGGCTTAAAGTTTAATGTGGTCAAGCGTGCGCTCCAGTAACAGGACCTTTTTCCAAACTCTTGATAACTTTTTTCCTGAGTGGGAGCCATCCGCCCCCTCTGGGCCAAAGCAGCCACGGCCTGCTGGTGCATTTGGAAAGAGGGACAGCAGCTTGTGAGGACAAAATGTGTTTGTCTTTCAGATCGTGTAATCGTTCTTATTCATCCGTACCATTCTCGGGACCAAAGCTCAGATTGGAAAATCAGGATCAGCCCGTTCAGCGCGCCTGTTTTGTTCAAGTATGTGTCGAGGAGGAATCTACTCTGCTGCCCAAGACCACTGTGCGAGGGTGGACAGTGTCCAAGTTCAGATGCTCTGGTCTTGACTCATTCATCTTTGTGCCTTCTGGTTCACAGAAGGGATCACGAAAGGATCCCATTATTTGTAGCCTGATGGAATTCAAACAGCCTTGCGAGAATAATGAATCATGTGCCACAGAGAATAGTGTGTTGTTCTCCCACCCTCAAATCGCAGTCCTACCATCTGTCTCTCAGCTTTGATGTCCCGCTCACTGGATTGTATTAGAGGTATGATATTATCATGGTGGACAACACATTTGATATTGCTGTTTGAGAAGAATATTCAAGACAAAGAAGCCTGTAATCCCGAAGGCCAGTCCCATTTCCTGCCGCTCTCACATTTTCACACGACCCACTCGAACCAAGACAAACCAAAATCTGAACAGGCGTCATAAAATACCCTCCAGTGAGGAATGAAATCATTTTACTGGGCCCAAATTCATCCAAATTTCTGAGGTTTGTCAGTTACCACATTTGTTAAACAACTGGAGCGTTCCTGAAAGCGCTCCCCGCGCGCTTTCAATAGCTGTCCCCTGCTGCACGTGTGTGTGTTGGGGGGTAAAATGCAGAAGTGTAACTTTGTTGTGTTTCACTGTGTGCTGTGCTATGTTTCACAATGACAAGAAGTCACTTTCAC
This sequence comes from Hepsetus odoe, assembly GCA_017165825.1. Taxonomy (NCBI): domain Eukaryota; kingdom Metazoa; phylum Chordata; class Actinopteri; order Characiformes; family Hepsetidae; genus Hepsetus; species Hepsetus odoe. The sequence goes on from CM029371.1 coordinate 3,150,140, forward strand.
TTTCAAGGGTACCTCAGATTACTGGTCCAGGAATCAAACATTAAGTTTATGAGGCCTAGCCCCAAACCACAATCTTCCCCAAGAAAAGTGAATTGATTTGCGCTCCTGTGTCGGCAGGATGTTTTAGACATTTATTAGCGGTTCTGTTTGGAATGAAACATGTAGGCTTTATTTTCTATTGACATATGGAACGACATATGGTGAAACCCGTCATGGAAATATAAGGGCGCTTAGAGAAATCAATGACTACGTGAACTGAGTCAGTGCTCTTCCAAAGCACTAGAACACCGAGACTCGTCACTCTCATGTTTCCATCGCACAACAGGTGGCTTGGTCAGAAGGACTGGGTTCTCTGCTGCACTGCTCTGCATTATTTAAACCACTCTTCTCCGTTTCACTGCTGCAGAGTGTGACTGTCGTCAATGTCGAAGAAAATAGCAAAATGATGGCCCCTGCATCCGGTACAGGAGCTGAATTCTGTGTATATGCTCAAATGAATGTAATATTGATGAATACTGTAGTACGACAATAAGATAGCCGTATTAACAGCCGTGTGAAATCGAATCTGTGTCGGGCTCAACGTGGACAAGGTTTCTGGCGGTTTAGCTGCATACCGAGTGTGTGGAAATGGGCTCTGTATCGCTTTTTAGATCTGTTGTGCGTGGAGCATTAAACAGGATGTGGCTCATAAAGTTTGCTTTTTTACTGGTTAGGGAGCAACAAGCTTTGGGGCGTGGTCAGTCCAACTTCCCACTTTACTTTCAACCACAAACTGCTTTTTAATGTAAAGCCAAAAACTGTACTCCTAAAAGCCTCTAGGAAAAGAAAAAAAAAAGCCATTCCAACTCTGCAGCGAGTGGGTGGAGTATTAGTTACTACACGTCCTCTCCACTTTGCTCCTCATATACTTTCCACACAAAGACCAGCTCTGTCTGGTGGCCCAAGGCAGGATACATAAAATAAAACACACTCATGGATCCCAGTCCAGTTTCCAAGAGCAACATGGGGGTTCTCACAGGTCCCAGACTTGAAGACCTTCCCGTTCGCTGTTGAACAGAAAGGGAATGCTTGTTGGGTTTTTTTCAGTACTCACTGATTTGAAAGAACCTCGGTGCTGACGGAGGATACTCCCCACATCCGAACACATCAGATTTATATCTTATGATTTCTTTTACAGTTTTTTAAAATGGATATTTCATTCAAAATTGATTGCGCTGAACATTAAATGAAAAGAACATAAAAGAGCTTTATACCCAGTTTGAGTTCCAAGTCTCTTACCCACCTCGTATCGAATGACTCGTTTTCGCGTCGCTTGTCTTCAGTGTAACTCTCACCAGTCGCTACGTCCATGTGGGCGCCTGTGAATTAGCCCACTGTCGCTAAAAGCACTCATCCACAGGCTCCGCCCCACCTTTACATATTTAAATACCTTCTGCACTCGGCTCTTTATTGCCGATGCTGTTTTATAGTGTTGGTTATTAAACTGTATTAAACACCCAGATACGGACTCTCTGTGGCTGTCACAGACGAATGTTCTCTGTTGCCATTGTCTGCACTTGTCTCTTGTCCTGTGTCCTGTCCTTATACACTGTGTAGGTCAGGCTTAGTCTTCTCGCAGCTGATGAGGAAACATTCTGGAAAAAGCAATATGATCTAATAGAGAAACTTCCCTTTTGGCTGTATTCTCTCTCTCTCTTTCTTTCTCTCTCTCTCTCTCTCTCTCTCTCTCTCTCTCTCTCTCTCCTTCTTACTAAAGGTTGCTCTGTCAACAGGCGTTTGCTTCCGCGTCTTGCTCATGGCAAGGGGGCAGGCATGGCATGCAGCAGAAACAGCTTGTGACTTCTTTGAGGGCTGTTTTAAATCTGCCAACTTTGAGCCTTGCATGGCAAATTGAAGGAAGAGGAGACATCTGCAGTAGGTGTGGCTTTTCCTTCTTTTCCTTCTTTTTGTTTAAAAACTAAACTTAACTAAAGGTTTAAGCTCTAACCTAAACAGGCCATTTTGCGAATATGTGTACGAGCACTGCTATTCATTGAGACAGCTTGGCTGAAGTTCCTTGTATGGAGGTTTCACATCCTTAGGCTGTCATCTGAACAATGCTTGTGGTTCCCTTCAACAAATCATGAGGAACGGTCTGTGATCTTTCATGGTAACGTCCAGTAACTTCTGTTAAAATAAATATAATAGCTCGGTTGTAATATTTATTAGCTTTAGAAACTGATCTCAGAGTTAGAATGAAGCGAACCCAGCATTTCAGCCCTCATCAGCATGGACCTTTTGGGCTTTTTCTTCACAGTGCTGAGCAGGATCAGAAACCGAGAGCTGTGTTCGTCATAACTAGCTTCCTCCTGCCTTCCTTAAAAACACTAACAGGAAGCTCGCTGCTGTTTATTAAGCATCAGCTCATCCTTTACCCTATTAGGAGGCAGATTGTTGTTGGTCTTAGGAACAGTTTGAAGGCCGTCAAGGAGCAGAGCCGCGGGATCTGTTACAGTTACGGTAGAAGTTTATTCTTTGTTCATGGTAGAAGAAATTCTTTCACCTGTGTTGAGAGGATGATGTGCATTGATGAGCATAGGGTGGTATCTTAATACCGTATCTTAAAAAAAACATCTTCATCTTTCAGACTGATCGTAGAGTACATAGCATTTCATTTTGTACTGAATACAAAGTATTTCAGCCTGGTATATAAATGATTTTTCCTTAAATAAGGGATTTCTGAAATACTGGCATGACGGTGCTGTCTAGAGCTGTTGCCACACGGCGAGAAGGTCCTGATTGGGTTGATTCCCAGCTTTCTGTCTGGAGGTTGTTCTCCCTGTGGAGGTTGTTTCTCCGAGTGCTCTGCTTTCCTCCACCAAAAACATGCATTTCAGGTGGAATGAGGTCCCATTGTGTTTGTGTGCTCCGAGATGGTCTGGTGACCTGTCCAGGGTGCTTTTCTGCCTTGCGTCTTCTGTGTGCTGGGACAGACTCCAACACCACCCGCAACCCTGGTCAGGATAAGTTGAGATAAAGATTTAAGAATAAATGGAGTGCTTGTTTTATCCTCTGAACCAATAGCTCTAAAGCCTTGTGCTGAACAGAGAAACTAAAACCAGTAACTTTGCTGTGATATGTCCACAGCAAAGATTTCTGTAGACAGGGTGAGGTGAACAGTTTGACCCAAATCTGGGTCAAAAAAACAGTCTTTCACTAAACATCCCAAAACTCTGTGGACACGTATTACATATCACAGGGTTATTAAAACTTTCCTAGATGATGTGTAAAGCAGCCTAACGTTTGTGACTGTCATCCGAACCAGACATTGAACAGATCAGACATTTTACAGTCCCCAAAATCTGCATTAAGTCCAGTTGAGTCCATGTGTGAACAGAGCGGGTCATTTTCCAGAAGATTCACATGAAGCGATTGATGTTATCATGCAACTGGTGTAACGTCTGAAAAAGAAAGACATCAGAGGGTGAAGAAGAACGATTGTTAATACAAGGACAGTAGCAAAAATAGACTTGTGAACTAAAATGAGATTTGAGACTGAATTCTAGAGACTGGTTGTTTCTGACCATATTAAGCACCATTCCCTGTCCTGCTTCATGCACGCTATGACCAGGTGTCACCCCTAATCCACAAAATACTTCCATCAGAACTTCTCCGACATGGAAGACCTGCTCGGTGCTGAGTGTGAAAGGGCAACATTGCTCAGAGTGTAAATGTGAACGTGAGCACAATTGTCTTCGCTGGAAGGATCGTCTGGACACATTGTCGTCCCTCCCTATCATCGTCCCCCATCCCCATCTTGATGTGTTTTAACAGATTTGCCGTTAAGATTTCTCGTCCTTCAGCTTTGGGCTGTCCTTCGATGTTGTGTCAGTGGCAGCTCAAAAAGATGCAGCGTCAGGCTTCCCTCTCCCAAAAAATATACTCAGATTTTTCATTTGCATGAGGTCCAGCTCATATTAACAAGTTTCCCACTGGTACCAAATAATGTTCCATTATTTAAAATGAATGTTTCAAAAATCGAGAAGCAAGAAGATTTCTTTGATTTTCAGAGACATCTGTTAAACAAATGCTCCAAATGGTGATGCCACAGGATGCCATAGCGACCAGCCTCCTAATATAGCACAGCCACAGTCTTTGGAGGCTGCAATTTGTGTTCCCCTTGAGGAACAGAGAATATGAGGATTACAGCATTGCCCACACTGTGCTCTGCAGAGGTCAATCCCTGAACTTGTGTGTGCTGCTATGTTTTATGATGTTCCCATAAGGTTTTCTCCACTCATGTTAGAAACCCGTTATTGTGACTTTCTTGGAGCACCATTTCTAGGTCGAGACAGCTGAATAACAAGAACTCCCATGATGCCGTAGATGCTCTGACCTGGTTCTTTAGCCATCACGGTTTGGCTCAGCTCTTTATGTCTCTATATTTCTCCTCCCAACACATCCAACACAGAACACTGATGGTTCACCTGCTGCCCGAAATATCCCAACCCTGTCACAGCCGCACATTATTCACTTCACCTGTCAGTGGTTCTAATATTGTGGCTGATCTCGGTGTGTTTTTGAAGATGTCCCCGTCTTCCTCTGTTCCAAATGCAGGGCCACTCACAGAGGTCCACGCCGTCTAATTCTGGTGCTGCTTTTTCGGTTTTAATTGGGTCACTTCCAGTCTTGGGTAACTGGCCTGGTTTTTCAGAGAAAATGTCGAGGTCGTCTTCGCACAAGCATGCGCCCAATCTGCCAGGATCATGCTCAGAGCAAGCAGAGTGCTTTAACCTGTGCTTTGCAGGGAGTGTTCACCAAAGCAGTCTAACAGTTATTTCTAACAGCGGTCAGAAAATTTCAGGTTCAAGTGTACCCTCATTTCCTCTGTCTCTTTCCCTCTTTGGCTTTATCTCTCACCCAACACAGTGGACCTCTCGATCGTATGGCTGCTTTCTCATCCAGTGTGCTTCCTCATCCTTTTGTATGTATGGTCGTGCTCCATGTTTTATTTCTAATCTTATTTCCAAGGGTAACCTACAACATTTGTGTGGGTTTCTTGACCAAACACAATCCAAGTTCAGTGTTATCTGCCTTCTTTTTGGATCCTTTTAAACATTTTGGACAATGTATTGGTTCTTTTTAGTCATGTGTTGAGTTTAACCAGTTGTGTACATTAGTAAAAACTGTACCGAATGTCTGAAAAGGTGCCTCGACATTATGGAAACAGGAGCAGTTATACTAGGATTATTAGAGCAGATCTGTTGACTTGCTGTTTTCACAACGAGCTGTTGTAAAACGGAACAACGAGTTTAGGAAGTGTGCATAAAATACAATGAAATGTCTGCTCTCTCCTGTCTTCTGTCTTCTGAATATAATGAAACATATTGAGGCCTACAGACTGACCTCAACAGGGTTGTGGAGAAGTTTACCTTGTCATTTTGGTCTTCTGTTCCTTCCTTTTCTCCTCTGTGTAATTCATTCTAATCACAGTCTTTATAAAGAGGGTGAATTAAACCGAGTATGAGGTCATGATTCATTCTCCCACATTACTCACAGGTAGTCATGAACACAACCCCTTATAGAGCAGCAAGTCTGAAAAGGCTTTCCAACTGAACTGTTCCTGCTAAAAGAAAAAACGGAAAAATACAAGCGAATTTAACTTCTAGATTTTTGTATGTGCTTAAACTGAAAGAGCAGTGAAAAGTGAAGTGAAAGTGACCATTTGTCATTGTGAAACACAGCACACAGTGAATCAACCAAATGCAACATCTGCATTTAACTAACACACACCGTGCAGCAGGGAGCAGCTATTTAAAGCGCTCAGGTAGCAGTGATGGTAAAGGTACCGTGCTCTAGGGTACCTCAAGGTAACCTACCGGTTTGGGATTCAAGCCCACGACCTTCCGATCCCAGGGCCTCGTCTATAAACGATAGACCACCGCTGCCCGGTGACCAGGGATAAGGATAAGGAAATCAAATGGGTGTTCAAACAATTTGAATTCCCATATAAATAACTGTTTTGCAATTAGCTTTTGTTGTTGTTGTTGTTCATTGTATGAACCTATTGAAATTCAGTGTTGCTCAAGTTGTTTAGCAGAATACGTCACTGGAAATGATGACACAAGCAGCCCAAGCTCAACAAAATAAGCATCTCCCACCACTGAAGATGTGCATCAGTAAAACTGCTTCACGCGATTTGTGTTTGATGAAAAACATCTTGTTGGCTTTGAATTCTGATTGTTGGAATGGAAACATAAGTGATGGAAGTTATTGACTTCACACTGCCAGGTGAAGTGAATAACCTTGGTCATCCTGTTACAGTGGCACCAGCCGTGTGGTAGTGAGACCAGCTATGTTATACGGGTTGATGAAAAGACAGGCAGTGGAGCTGGATGTTAAAGATCCTGAGATTGTCATTGTGAGGATAGACAGGCTGAAAAACGAGTCACGAGTCACAAAAATGAGTTTGACAAAGTGAGCGAAGCGAGTGTGCGTTGGTTTGGACATGTCCCGAGGAGAGACGAGGAGTATATCAGGAAGAAGATGGAGCTGCCAGGCAAGAGGAGATGAGGAAGGACAAAGAGGAGGTTTATGGATGTGATGAGAGATGTGCAGAAGGTCGGTGTGAAAAATGCAGAAGGAAACTCTGCTTATTCCCACTGAATCAGAGAGAGCAGGAAATATGATATTTTGTGGAGAAGTTTCTCTTCTTACTGCTCAGAGGCAGAAGAGCCCATTAGAGCTTTTCCTAGACTCTCAATTTCACGTCTCCAGAGACGGCAGCTGTTAACGACTCTCCCTGAGTCTGTGTCTTTGCACTCCACCATTAGTCAAATCAATGAGACCAGTACAAAGAGGCTGACCAGAGCATGTGCAATAACATTACCCGAATTAGGGACTCTGACCAGTACAGGTCCCATTTCCCCCTCCCCTCTGCATGGTGAAGAGTACTCAGGGTTCTCCAGAGAATAGCAGCCCTTCATTTCTCTCGCATCTCCTCCACTAAGTGCACTTACATGTTCTTCATCCAGAATGGGTTCTTTACTCTGCACATCCGTGGTGTTCAGGCCAATCGTCAGTTTTCTTGTTGAGAAGCTGCAAACTGCAGGGTCTCCTGTGAGGGGAGGCCTTCATGGTGAGCCTCTCAAAGCACATCATGATGACGGATTTGTGGGAACGGGATGGTGGTAGACGGTGTTTTTACTAAGCATTTAGGCACAATGGCAGAGAGATGCCAAAGACATCAGATTTGTTTTCAGCAGAGATCTTCTCATGTCAGCCGTGGTCTGGTAGAGCACCTGGCTTTGGGGGGAGGGAATGCTCTTTCTTGCAAACTTGTCGTTCCGTGCATCAAACCGTGCATGGAAGTGATTCAGGGAATTATGGACTTAGTCCTCACAGTCACAAGTAGGGGGAGATCTACCTGGAACCTGAGAACTGGAATACCTGTCACATGCACCGTGTGTCCACAGTGTTCTGGATAGCCCAGAGGCAAGTTTTCGCTCATTGGTGTCATTCATTGTTTTGTGTGGTGATGGTCTTCATCCACGGTTTCTGGTTGGGGTGTGTGGTGATGGTCTTCATCCATGGTTTCTGGTTGGGGTGTGTGGTGATGGTCTTCATCCATGGTTTCTGGTTGGGGCGTGTGGTGATGGTCTTCATCCATGGTTTCTGGTTGGGGCGTTTGGTGATGGTCTTCATCCATGGTTTCTGGTTGGGGCGTGTGGTGATGGTCTTCATCCATGGTTTCTGGTTGGAGCCTGTGGTGATGGTCTTCATCTGTGGTTTCTGGTTGGGGCATGTGGTGATGGTCTAAGAGACAATAACATCATCAACATGCTAATGATGCTGTGAACTTCTCCAGGTCAGTTGGTCCACTGTGAGTCGCATGCTTCCTAAACATGTCCCAGTCAGAGTGCTCCAGACAAGGAAGTGGCTCCTTATAGAACCAGATCGATATCATGACTGTCAGAACGTGAGAGTTTTTTCGGTCCGAGGTCACTGTGTTCGGTTTATTTGGTTAAAATGTACATAAAACTCTACTTGACCTCTGCTTCTTGTCAGAACATGAAGAAGTTTCTGTCTGTGTCCACAGCCTGAGTAAGAAGTGCCCGTCGCAGGAACCATGTTGAAAGGGGGCACCGCCAAGGCGGCGCTGCCCAAGACAACAGCCCCCGAGCGATCACGGCTGATTTCTTCACTTTCACACACCTCCAGCAGCACCTCCACAGGTGTGAAGACATCTCGCTCCTCCAGCACCCTCACCTCTGACCTGCGCCTCAGCCGGGTAAGAACGGTGAGAAATGGAAACTATGGAAACGTTCACAAAAATAATGTAATTGAATGGAGTGAAGAAGCAGGTTGGTGGACGCAGCACAATAGACAAGGTTCCCTTTACAGGAAATGAGACATGAGACAACCCCTTACAGTTTCCACGATCACGTTTAGCCCATTAAACAAGTTCACTGGCCACACTCTGATCCTGACAGAGCCTCACCAAGCCCCACTGAGGAACAGTCATAATGGAGGTGCCAGATATTTTATGTGGATTATAAAAACGCCACGCTCCATGAAATGTGTTATTAACACACAGTTATCAATCAATTAAATGAATCAACTGAACAGCAGTTACCAAAAAACGTTGATCAGCAATATCAAACTGTGTCTACACTCTTGCAGTTTTCAGGAAGTGTTTAGGGTGATATGGCTACAAAGAGGAACCAAAAGTAAAAAAAAGCAATACTTTCATATCTGAAATTATTCCCTTGCTTAGAAATGATGATTTCTTACACTTTAAATGGTAATGAATGAACCATAGTAACAGAAACAAACCTCTCCTGATGCACCAGGTCCACTCTTGTGGGCTCTCCTCTCCTCTCTCCCTTGGTTTTTAATTGGGTTCAGGTCAGGAAGCGGAGACGGAGATGGCCGTGTCAGAAAAATTCACCTATTTGGGGTGATTTAGATGATTAGTTGCTTTAGATGATCGCTTGAAGATCTAAGGCAACCAGATCTTCATTCAAAGAAAATGCTTCCTCTACTGTGCAGCTGAAATTGCTTAAAACCTTGGATTTACTGCTCTTGTAGAGGATGTGAGCATTTTTAGGCCGTATCTTGAGTCCAGTCTGATACAGAAGACATATTATTACCCTTTGCGATTTAAAATTACATACATATATATGTGTGTGTGTGTGTGTGTGTGTGTGTGCAGCTGAAGCGAGCAAGCAGTGATGATGCCTTGGCTAAGCCTGTTCTGGGTGCAGCTGCTGCAGTGTCTCGTATGAAAAAGACCGTCACCACTGGAGCAATATCGGAGCTGGCGGACAACAGGCCGCGCAGCATGACAGGTAGAGCAGCTTGCAGCACAGTCCACATCAATACACACACAACATTTTACTCAATTTTACTTCCAGAATGATGAGCAGAACTGTTTGAAATGTTCATTTGAAGAGCGCCTGCTGTTTCAAAAGTGCTCAGAAGCAAGCGATACTGTCTAACAAGTAATTCCAGCATTTATTCATTGTTTAATATCACCTTATTGATTATGAAATACACAAATGAAGTGGTATGACAGGGATTCACAGTGACTGAAGAGTCTGTAAAAGAATTCACACACACACACACAGACTAATTTCTTGCTTTTTTAGGCTTTGAACACACACTTCTGATCTTCTGCCGTATGATTTTTCACTTCACTGACAGGTTGTCTGGAACTAGGCCTTCAAACTGCTTTCGTAAGGTTTGTGATGGCCCGTGCACCCAGTGCAGTTTAACTGTTGACTGAAAAGAAATCTGCCTGCACACAGCCTCGATACAAGGAATAGAGTTCTCTGATCGTTCTTGCAGTTTAAGACACTAATAACATGGTAAACAGTATGGACCTCTCCTCAAACCTGATCGTTTTTCTTGTTCTCCCTCAGTCTTGTTCCAGCTCTGTATTCCTTAGATCTGAAAAAATAAGGCCAGTTCGGCTCCTCCATACCGTGCTCTTGAAGATAAAGGACACTCGCTGTTCAGCGTTTGCTGAGTGTGTAGTAGTTTATAGGAGTTTTTGATCTGAAGCAGTTTCATGTGTTTCTTTTGTCGAACAGAGGACAACACAGCAGGAGAAATGAAGCCTGCTTTGATTTTTGGTGCAGGAATAACTTACAGGCCGTGTTTGATTTGAGGTCGAGGTTGTGGGAGGCTTTGGGATGGTAGGGTTTGTTCTCCTCAATGTGGCCAGTATCTGTAGTGGGGAAAGTGCTGGGTCACTTTTATAATCTGTACGTGTCATGTCTCATGATGTCCAACATGCTAATTGTTCCTCCAAATATCGCAGCAGCCATGATAAGTGATTGGTTTCTACTTTTAACACTCTTATGAAAATCTTTCTCCTTCATGACCCCTGAAGACTGAAATGAAAACGAAAAGCCAGTTTATTACCACTAGAGGGAGCCATCTCCTCAATATCCAGATCACACCAAGACAGAATGAGATTACTGGTCTGTTTCAACTGGGTTTCTTGTTGTTTAATTTTAGAAATCTTCTTAACCCTGTCCAGTAAAGACGAGTGGATTATCACTCTCTGTCTGGTCTGAGAAAAAGAGCATTTAGCAGATTGTGTATTTCCAGTGTGTGTAAGAGCGTGAGTGAGTGTGTGTGTCAGTGTGCATGCGTATGTGCATGTGTATGTGTGTATGAATGAGTGTGTGAGTGAGTGTGTGTATGTGTGAGTGAGCGTGTGTGTGTGTAGGTGAGATTGTGTTTGTGCGTGCATGTGTGTATGTGTGTGTGTGCATGTGTGAGTGAGTGTGTGTATGTGTGAGTGAGCATGTGTGTGGGCGTGTGTGTGAGATTGTGTGAGTGAGTGTGTGTGTGTGAGTATGTGTGAGTGAGTGTGTGTGTGAGTAAGTGAGTGTGTATGAGTATGCGTGAGTGTGTGAGTATGTGTGAGTGTGTGTGTGAGTGAATATGTATGTGTGTGTGTGATTGTGTGTGTGTGTGTGAGTGTGTGTGTGTTATATCACTCAGGGTTCAGATTCGGGTCACAGCAGGGTGATGAACAGAAGACTCCTAAAGTCTTATTTTTTCGTCTGACTGGGACTCGGCGCTAAAACAACACTGACATTCCATCATTATGACACACACATAGTTCAAAGCTCCATTTTCATCCAATCACAGACATTTCATCACATCTCCTCGTTCACAAAGTTAGACATGTTATCGAAACATGCCAAACCTAAACCTTATCATTATTATCATTATTATTATTATTATTATTATTATTATTATATTTTATATTAGGTCACTTTAACACGAACCCCCCAAAACAATAATTTCAGCAATTAATCCGCTTAATACATCAAACAGAGGATTCACTGAATTGCTTTCACACTTGCTGGAAAAAGAAAGGAGAGAGAATCGCTGTTCTAGACACTGTTAATCACTTGTTGGTTGCTGGTCAGTGTTTCCCTGTTTACTGATTATAGGCTGAAACAACAACTTGGTGGAAACTGAAATAAATGATAAGCGATTATTTAAGAGCTGCTCTAAAAGTGAGTGAGATTAAATGCAGTGGAGAACGAGGGAAAGGTCTTCTGCAGCACCTCCTGGTCTTCTAATACGGTCTAGATACACGTCTGCAGTCAGGATGCTCTTTGATGACGGAACACGTGCTGTGATGTTATTGGTCAGTATAACTTTCTTCAAAGAGACACATGGTCAAACATCAGAAGCCAATAAGACGCGGCTACAGAAGAATGGTTTTATTTGGATTATATAAGCTCATGTGTTTGTTTTGTGTATGTATCTTCGCTTGCGTCACAAACGAAAGGACTTAAAACCGCGGACGGTTCTCGAAGGCGTGTGTTCCAGATGATACAAAGCGAGCTGTTCATAAAGGTCTGCGTTTTATTAGTGGTGTTTTCACATGAAGTGAAAGTGACTATTTGTCATTTTGAAACACAAACAAATGCAGCCTCTGCTTTTAATAGACACCGTGCAGCAGTGAGCAGCAATATCCAGCGCCCTGGCAGCAGTGCTGGGGACGGTACCTTGCTCAAGGGTACCTCAGAGCAACCTGATGGTCTAGGATTCGAATCCACGACCTTCTGATCATGAGGCCTCATCTTTAAACACTAGACCACCGCTGATGGTGAATCCATGTAGCCTCGATGTTGGCCAAGTTTATCAGCAAAAATCACCCTGTATATCACCCTGTGTTTCACCCTGTCTATCACCCTGTGTTTTACCCTGTATATCACCCTGTGTTTTACCCTGTATATCACCCTGTGTTTCACCCTGTATATCACCCTGTGTTGCACCCTGTTTCACCCTGTGTTTCACCGTGTATATCACCCTGTTAATCACCCTGTGTTTCACACTGTGTCATCCTTTTTGAAAGTGAGCGTGTGACCAGAAGTGCCGATCACATATGAAGGTGTATCTGGACAAAACATGAGCCTTAATGTCTCACGCTGTGAAGGAATGTGAGATACTGGACTTCTCTGGGCTTGGCACAGCGTCTGAATACCAAAGCCTGGGCGTGGCCGAACCTCACAGGGCCTCACAGTCATTAACAGCTTCTGCACCTCCTGCTGCTGTTTTGTTTTCACCTCAGGTGATGCTCATCTCATTGTATTAACTGGGCTGGTTTTTCAGCACAGGGTGGTGCACTAACGATTCATTCAGTCGGACACTCCTTGCTGGAGATAATTACCCAACATGCAATACAGGTCATTTCAACCACTCTCTGAACACCCAAGAGTGCTTTTAAAGTCCAAAAACCTTCCAAGTCAGGCACAAGTTTGCACAGTGAAATGCAGCCTCTGCTTTTCACGCAGTTATTTAAAACGCCCGGGGATCAGTGATGGGGATGGTACCTTGCTCAAGGGCACCTCAGGGCAACCTACTGGTCTGGGATTTGAACCCACGACCTTCCAATCCGGGGGCCTAGTCTCTAAACTCTAGACCACCGCTGCCCCGGTGAGCTATCTGTTAAAAAGGAAAGTAATAAAAGAACATGGTTCATTGGGAATTTATAAAACTGCATTTTTGTCTTTTTCTACAGTTTTGTGTTGTTAGATTCCTGTTTATTCTGCTTATTAAATGCTCACTGATGACTCATGGGATTTCTGCACAAATTCTGAAAGAAACAAAGGTCGATTATTTATTTGTGGGTTATTCTGCCCACACTAAGCTGATTGATTTTGAGCCAGCAAAAAAGAGACACAGGGCTCTGCTTTGAAATGAAGTCAGACGTCTTTGGTTTCGCAAGTGCTCGCTCGTTCAGTTCGGCAAGCCCGTTTCTCTCCCACTAGGGGTTTATAGTGTGTAAGCAGAGGAATCCTCCAGTGAAACTGTATGCAGCCATATTTCTTTGGTGCACTTGGTCCATACTTGCTGATGAAAGTCACAGATGAAAGAGTTCATTTCTCGACCGTCCCCGTCACTGCTCCGCTTTCATAGCTGCCCCCTGCTGCATGGTGTTTGAGTGCATGGGTTAAATGCAGAGGTCCAATTTCGTTGTGGTTCACTGTGTGCTGTGCTGTGCTGTGACCTTGCGATGACAAGAATAGTCACTTTCACTTGAAGAGTAAACTCTCTGCTTTGTGCTGTTTTCAAGCACTGATGCACCACATGGGAAAACAAAGATTTCATTTTGTGCCAATGTGCAAAAAAAAAAACAACAAGCTCACGAGTCACAAATATCTCGTTTAAAGCCAAACATGTCAGACATGTTTGATTTAATGACTTTTTCAGTCTCACTACAGAAGTAAAATCTCAATTAAGCAACTGAGATTCTAATTCTAACTGGATTTTCAACATTTAGATAATAAACCTCCTGCAAACCCATCGAGCAGCCGCCACATTTCACAGAGACAAAGTGACAGCAGTCCGGAAATGAAGACCTTTTCCTCTTTCCTAATAGATCAGTATTGTCTTCTGTCATTTCTTCTCACAAAGAGTGCGTCTTTAAAGTGTGAGACAGTTTCGTTTCTGCAACTGCCGCCCTCTTTGCGAAAAATCAGTCAATATAGAATCAACAACCTTCACTTAAATGTATGAAGGCCATCAAACTGACAGCACACGATGATGGACCGACTGGGATGTTCCAGTGTTTCAGCTTTCTTTATGTTCATATTTGATAGTAGGTCATGTGGAAAGCTTGTAACAGCCAAGTATCTACAGAGGGCAGATTAAAGTCCACTTACGGAGAATATAAATATAAAACAGTTAAAGGGTGCTGCAGGATAATGGCTCTTTGGTCATAACACATTTAAGAAAACACACACACACACATACATACACACACACACACACACACACACACACACACACACACACACATATACACACATAACAATGCATACTTCGTTCACTGCTTAAGAATGGAGCAGCTCTACATACAGGGACCATGCCAGTGCCCAGGCAATCCCCAAGGCCTGTCTGACTGCTCGAATGATGAGTAGACAGGCAGTATGATCCCATTAAACACATGATCCGGGTACAGCAGCCAGCCATGCATGAAGAGCAGACAGACAGCTCCAGCTGCTGTAGGTACGGCTGCTTTACGCACCGCTGAGTACACACCAGGCAAAGAAAACGAGATAATCCAGCTTCTTTAAGACATCACACCTCCTGAAGAAAAATACAGCTACTGAAGCTCAAAGCTCAACTTGATACTTCAGCAAAATGATTATTTTCTGTTTCAGATTTGGCATTTGGGAGAGAAATGTCATGTCTTTGAAAGTCTTGACAGATAAAGTTGCTAATCCCCTCTCTAAAATGCGCAGAAATGCTCAAGGAGCTTTGGCTTTGTCTCGCTACGGACAACTCATGGATTTCTTTATTTCATCCTCGTTTTTTTATCCTAAGTGATCGGATACCTAACAAACACACTGTTCCTCTCTTGTTTACGTACATTAACGTTTCTTTAAAGAACAGCTTTACTCACTTACATAACACATCGCAGTCTCAACACCGCTCCCAACATGTTTCCATGTTACCTTGTTTCTCATAAATTCATTTTCAATTCAAGGTACTAGAAATACACTGTATCAAAAAGCAAGCCCGCAGTGGGAATTCGTATCGTAGGCTCTGTGCTGCTTATTTTTAAGAATTAAAATCTAAAATTGAATCCCTTTTAAGGTCTTTTTTGGTATGATGCACACTGTACATGTTAATTAAGCCTGATTTAAGTGAAAGTGACTGTTTGTCATTGTGAAGCATGGCATAGCGAGAGACACAACAAAATGCATCCTCTACATTTTACCCACACAAACGTGCAGCAGGGGGCCGCTGTTTAAATTAGCTGGGGAGCAGTGATGGGGACAGTACCTTGCTCAAAGGTACTTCAGGACAATCTAACAGTCTGGGATTCAAACCCACGACCTTCCGATACTGGGGCCTAGTCTCTAAGCTCTACACCAGCGCTGCCCCACTGATTTAGTGGATGCTTTCCTTCATTTTGCTTTATGTTGCTAGTACGAATGTGTTTCATGAAAGACTTTAAAATGGCCTGAAAAGCCACCTTCTGTGTTCCAGCACTTCCTAGACTTAACGTGTAGCTCAGACTGGCATTGTGTAAAAGGTCCTGGCATGTGTAAGCACATTACTGTGTTGTTGCTAATTACATTATAATGAAACATTGTTCATTTCCCTCACAAAGACCGAAGGGCTGAAAGAAATCTCACATGCTCAAACATGAAATCCAGGCTTACACAGCCGAGCTCACCCCTACACTGACCTCAGCCTCGTCTCAGACACAGACCGAGTTCCTCGGGTCCCCTGCATAAACGATGCTCGAAGGACATGCTGCCACTCGATAGTGGAAGCCTTATCCTGTCTTTCTGAGACGCCATGACCACTAAACTCTGAAGACAGCTTAAGGGTTAAACTCAGCACTGTCCCAATGAGTTAGTCAGAGGCTTCATCAATTTTTAAGTGAGGCTTTTCTTTGCTTGCAAGGAGCTTTAATGCCAAGTGAAGCATAAAGAACAGAGGAGCAGAGGTGTGTTTCATGCATACTTTCTTCTCTATAAATAACACTTCATCTGCTGAGGAACCAGCTCCTTGTAGCTTCTCACAGGGGCAGCCATCTCAGCTTGCAGCATTGCAGTTTTACATTGTTTTTACTGTCCACCAAAATTAGTTTTACAAATTTTAATCACATAAAAATCATTTTGGAGACAGGGTTAGAGAAGTGAGACTGCGTTGGTTTGGACATGTCCAGAGGAGAAACGAGGAGTATATCAAGAGGAGGATGTTGAAGATATGGAGCTGCCAGGAAAGAGGAAAAGTGGAAGACCAAAGAGGAGGTTTATGGATGTGGTGAGAGAGGACATGAAGGGGGTCGAAAGAAGAAGATGCAGAGGACAGGAAGAAATGGAAATACATGACCTGTTGTGGCAACCTCTAAACGAGAGCAGCCGAAAGAAGAAGATGAAAATCATTGCATTTCCTAAATAATTTTTACAGCATAAGCCTTCTCATAATGAATTGTGCAGTAAAATATTTAACATACACACAGTAAACAAGCTCAGTTAAACAACCTTAATGAAAAAAACAACAAAAAAACATGCAGAACATCTGCACAACACTCCTGATACAGTTGGGACCTGCAAAGCCAGTCCTGATGCAGTAGTGCTTCTGTCCCCCTCAGCACCAGATCAGTAATGACTCAGTGCTTCTAACTGAGCTGAGGAGACAGCGCTCGCTGCGTCCACAGAGCTGATCCACAGCACCTTGTCTTATTAAGCTTTAGGCTGGAAGGCCTGACACCTGACTGGAGCTGCCAATTGGAGATGTGCTAGAAGGGAAGCCCTCGCATTAATCTTTCCCCAGAATGGCTGATGTGTACGGCATGTCAGATATGAGAAAATAACGTCAGTGTATAGATTTAGATATTTTCAGATGGTAAATTTTTAAGGCTGTTTGGCGTTAGATATCTAACGTGCACCAAAAAAATCACAACCCCTAGAATTTAAAAGAGCCCTTTATCAGGAACGTGCAAAATTAAAAAGTGCCGTTAACTTCTAGACATTGAAAGATTCATCGCTGCTTTTGAGAGCAGTTTAAAAGAATGAAAATCTGGTACTGATACCATTACCGTTAGATTCTTCTGATCGTCTGCTTGTGTTTTTTGCCGTTAAACAGCATTTATCTTTACTTTTAGTATTCATTTGCTGGAAAAGGCTCAATCAGCATATTTAAGCATGCTGCATCCAGACTGTATGCCATATGAATTGGTCTGAAAGATTAATGTTGACACGAATAAGGAGCATTATCTCGACCTACATTATAATAGCTGCATTCCGACTGGTTTGTCAGAACCAGAACTTGTCTTCTTCCAGTCCCAAAGTCTGATCAATTGTGGTCACTGGAGATGATTTGAAATACTTGGCGTTGAGGGCTACACGTCTCACTGTTCACGTGTGACCAGATCCCTCAAGATATACTTTTATACAAACTGTGAGTGGGACCTGATTTAGAAGAGGCTGGTGAATAAGGGCAGAAATCTCAAGACTCATTATCCATGAAACTAACCTACTCATTCTGCAGCCTAGACCTGGAAAAGCAGGATGTTTCAATGTTCTACAACCTATAGAACGATGTTCTTTGTTGTTCTATTACTACTGTACTACTGCTGAAGGACTTAGTTTCAGAGGTGAACCTGCGCTGGTTTGGACGTGTCCAGAGGAGAGAAGAGGAGTATATCAGGAGAAGGATGTTGAGGATGGATCTGTCAGACTAGAGGAGAAGATGAAGGACAAAGAGGTTTATGGATGTGGTGAGAGAGGACATGCAGGCAGTTGGTGTGAAAGAGGATGATGCAGAGAACAGGAGGTAGATGTTCTGCTGTGGAAACTCCTTAAACGGGAGCAGCCGAAAGAAGAAGAAGTAGAAGAAAGATGCTGAAAGACAAAGACTTCATGATTCATTTGTTAATAGGAATGGTTGAAAACCATGTGTTGTTTCTTTTTGTGATTAAAGTTCTGAATGTTTTCCATTCACGTTTCATCTTTCCAGAAGATTTCATACAACTTATTCAAAGTGGTTTTGGAAATACAAGAACATGCCAGAACTACAAAAACCTGCAGTTACGCTCTCTAAAATGCTTGCGCAGTTCAGCAGATCCTGGCTCACATTTAGAGTCCGTCACTCTGGGAGAAGGATTAGCCAAACAAGAGCTTATCTCTGATCTGAGATGAGATTGCAGACATTCTCTGCTTCTCCAGACTGATTAATAAGGTGAAAGTGAAATGGCCATCCTGTTAACAGCTCTCTGCCGGGTTCAGTTCAGATGTGAAGTATCTCCCACCGCATGGATGGATTAGAACTGTACGTGCTCATAAAAGATGGCTGCATTTTATGGAGCTCCATGAGACGAAGAGTGAGAACAAAGAGAAAAAGAAAAAGGAAACGAGTTATTTTGGACAGAGAAGCAAGTGAGAAAGAAGCAAATGGAGATACAACAATCTAAGAAAGGAAAGAATATGAGAGGCAGAGGCAGAGAAGGTGTGAGAGAGAGATTGGGTGAATTATTGGACAGGGAAGAGAGGAAGAAAAGAGGACGAAGGATGTTATGCCCGTTTCCTGTTTTCAGAACCAGCCGGCCCACTCGCAGAGCCCTAATTGGATTAAACTGGAGGCTTACACTGCGCCACATGGCTATGACTGGTGTATTTGAATAAGGAAAGGGGGAGAAAGTAGGAAGAAAAAAGTGAAGACATTTTCCCTGATGAAAAAACAGGCAAGGAAGAAGAGCAGAGAAATCAAAACAAAATCTAAGGATATAATAATAATAATCCTTTATTTATAATCCCACGAATGGGAAATTCGCTCTCTGCATTTCACCCATACACACATGTGCAGCAGTGGGCTGCTATTGAAAGCGCCCTGGGAGCAGTGATGGGGACGGCACCTTGCTCAAGGGTACCTCAGGGCAACCTACTGGGAAGGGGTTCAAACCCCTGATCCTCCGATCATGTGGCTGACACCCTAACCACTAGGCCACCGCTGCCCTAAATTGCAAAATTGCCCTAAATTGTAAAATTGCAGCTGCATCACAGAGAGAAAAGTAAAGGACATTTAGAAAAAATGGACCAGAAAAAGACAGTGTTGGGTAAATTCAAATAAAAAAGCGTTATATTAAGAATACATATTAAGAATTTTAATATCTTTATTTCATCTCTCACTCTGGGGAGCAGTGGTGGTATAGTGGTGAGCAGAGGTTTCTTCCGTGTAGTGGACCCGGGTTCGACTCCCGGCCAACTTAAGCGGCAGCTTAGTGTTTAGGGACAAGGCCGCAGGAGGCCTATGGCTTGCTGCCTGCTGCAGGATGTGTGTGTGTTAAAAGCATAAGTTGCACTCTGCTGTGGTTCTCTGTGTGCCGTGATGTGTTTCACAATCAGAAATAGTCACTTTCACTTCAGCCTCTCAAAATCTCTTGTGGTCGTAGGTTTTCAGGGAATTCAGAACTTCAGAATGTTCAGAATGTTCATTTTAGTAATGGTTTTGATTTTTTCAATAACTGGCATGAAACCAGTGGAGAAACCCACTGATGCTGAGGACTCATGTGGAGATAATTCCAGAAGCTGTGGCTCCCCAGTCTGGGAAAGAAATATTTCTGATTCAGAGAGAAAACCGGCAACTGCTCGTCTCTGAAACCAGACTGAGTCAAGTCAAGTCAGTTTTATTTATATAGCACTATATAGACAACTGTTGTCACAAAGCAGTTTTACAGAATCCTGGTCCGAGCCCCAACTGGGTAAGCCAAGGGCGACAGAGGCAAGGGAAAACTCCTGAACTTTAGGAAGAAACCTTGTGAGGAACCAATACTCAATAGGGGAACCCATCCTCCTCTGGTCGACACCGGAAACAAAGAAGGACCAGGCTGTGACCATGTGACCAAGCTGGTGTTTCAGGCTAAAAAGCATCAGTATCGGCAGTAAACGATTCACCTGATTAGTTCATGTCTTAAGTTAGACTATTAAACATTAAGAACCAGATGCCACCATCAGTCAGATCTTGCTGCCTTTTCCCCACAACCCCCTGCGTTCTTAAAAGGATTCTTTTGAACTGAGCAAAATAAAAAGAAGCCTCTTTAAAAGGAACTGGGTTGTCTGAGGCGCATGCAGGTCTTTTTGTGACTTTTTTGACTCTTAGATGTATTCTGAATGACTAAGAGTAAAAAGAGAAAAAAGGAGTGGATCTTTCGTCTAACTTCTCCACACCTCCTTTTGTAGATTAGCTTAGAGAACCGCTTCTCTGAACAGCTGATTGAGAACTCGTCTCTAGCTCCTCTCCGTTTTCTTGTCATTGTGAAAACAGTGGGTAACGGGGCTTGTGTGTGAGCATGTGTGTGTGTCTGTGCACAGAGGAAAGTGAGTGTGCCAAAGCCCAGGCTAATCATCCTGGCTGCCCGGCTGCCTCCCCTGCAGAATAGACGGATGAGGTCAGGAGAGTTCACATGTGGAGGAAGAAAAGAGAAGGCTTCACCATCAGGGCCTGCCAAAAAGACAAATATACACCCCCTCCCTCCCATACTCTCTTCTACTCTGTGCAGCCCTCCATCACTCCTTCCATCACTCCACTCTCCCTCAAAAAAAGAGATTTGATCCCAGAAAAGTTTATTGAAGTAAAGAAGAAGTAAAAGTGAGCAAAGGGCGGGGGTGAATAGAGAAATGCAAAGAGTAATAGAGTGGACATGCTGGAAAAAAAAAGCTTTTTTTCAAAATGTATAAAACCAGCTCATCAAAAGCAAGTACAAAAGTAAAGCAAGTACGAAAGTTTAAAAAATCGTTCGGTATTCGTTGGAAAAGACCATTAACTTCAGTTTGGGCAGCAGTGGTCTAGTGTTTATGGACTGGGCCCCAGGATCTGAAGGTTGTGGGTTTAAATCCTAGATTAGGTTACCCTGAGGGATCCTTGAGCAAGGTACCATCCCCATCACTGCTCCCCGCTGCCCTTGCATGAGCGTGGGTGAAATGCAGAGGTTGAGTTTCGTTGTGGTTAACTGTGTGTTGTGTTACACAATGACAAAATAGTCACTTTCACTTCAGATTCTTTCTAACGCTTTTAGTTTTAATGACACTATGGGTCAGTTTTCTGCACAGAGAGTAAACCTGGCTCATAGCTGTTTTTAACAGCTTCTTAATTTTGCATACATCAAAGAAAGGAAGCCGGGATTTTTTCTATTAGTATGTTCCTGTTAACAGTATAACTTGAATTCTCAACACAACCTTCTCGTGTTTCCATTTGTAGGTACAGTTGCTCCATTTTTAGTTTGGAGGAATCAACCAAAACAGAGATGACGCATATCCTTAATCTGATTGTAATCATACAGTCACATTTCAGAGGAATGTGAAACTAATCCAGATTCATAAGTGCTTAGTGAGCTTTCAGATCCGAAGCCTTTAGTCCTTTTTAATTGAACCACACTTTGTTTGACCCCTTGATCTGGTTTGTTTGCGTGGATCTGAACGCAGTAACTGCAGCTCACCTAAATAATCAGGAGAGTTTGTGATGGGCGTGTTCCATTCCTCTGGAGGAGTTTTGAGGAATATGATCTGACACAACCACCAGCGGAACTCGTTAGGGAAGAGCAAAAAATGGCTTTTATATAGAAATCACAGTTTGGAAGAGTGCAGTTTTCATATTGCGAGGGCTGCGACTTTAATTATTTCCTATATAATACAGAACTACGTTTACTTATTCTAGTGACACGATGCAGAAAAGAATCAGTTCAGATAAGATAAAAGGGGAAAAGAACCCGAACTGATACAGACTCAGACTGATTCGGATCAAAGCGAACAAACTACATTTGTGAAAACCCCATAAAGCTGAGATCAGCTGTCAATCAGCCCGACACTGGCTGGACTAAACCTAGCCTACAGCCACGCTAGCTCAGACAAGGAGGAGGACTTAAAAAGAGAGAGAGAGAGAGAGAGAGAGAGAGAGAGAGAGAGAGAGAGAAAGTGCATGTGTGTGGCTTTGACTATAGCCACTCCCCCAGTGTATCCTTGTGTGTGTGTGTGTGTGTGTCTGTGCTGATTACAGCAGAGGCTTGGCTACTGGAACGTTCGCAGTGCCGCCGCTGCTGCACTTGCCTCCCTGTGTCACAGTTAAACGAAAGACAGCAGAAAGAAAGAAAGAGAGAGAGAGAGAGAGAGAGGGAGAGAGAGAGAGAGGGAGGGACGGGGGGTGAGAGAGACAGGTTTAGAGTATTCACTGTTACACTGGATCTGAGACTGCTGGGCTGTCGGGCTGTTTCACTGTCGAGAGTGAAGAAATGAGAAGAACGAGGAGCTCCTGAATGTCGTTTGTCCACAGTTGAAAAGGGACCAGTTCCCCAGGAGTGCGTGTTAAACTGGGGCTGCTTCATACTGAAGGCTTTCTGATGGATTAACGCTGTGTCTGTGGCGAGAGGTGAACAACTACAACTATGGGGAATCAGGCGGCCAGAGCTGAGGAGCCAGAAACAGGTCTGAGAAAAACTCGGCTTGCTCGCCTTTTCCCTTTTTTTCATGTTTTTGCTTCATGAATGACTCCCGCTTCTCGCCCTACATGTTCAATCTTTTTCTTAGGAAGAAAGAAGTAATTCAGGGACAATTCCGTCCATTTTCTTTCTGCATTTGTGAATTCTTCAATCTCAAGGACCGAAACTCATTCATAGGGGGCTGATATTAAATGTAGAACCATTCAATGCTTCTCAATCAGGATTTATAAGCCTGATACATTATTTCACAGCAGTGTTGAAGTTCTTTTGGCCTAAAATGTGCTTTTTAACCCATTTATGATTAAGAGCTACATGCAGGTATGATTTTCCAGAAACATTTCGTAGACAAAATCACTGTTAGGGATGGAATAGAAGTGGAGGATTTCCCTCTGACTGTGTTCATCTCTGCTCCATTGGATCAGTCAGAAAAAACAGTACCAATGTTGGCTCCAGCACGTTATCGTCAGTGGGATCTAGAACTTCGAGAGGTGAACCCTCACCTCTGGCTTCTCGCATGCTGGCTTTTCCTCGTGCTGTTCCTCTTCCTCACCTCATCACTGAGCATCTGCTCTCCACCACACTCGCGCTACTGATTAGCAGTCGTTCTGAAAGCAGCACAGCCTTAAAACTCTGCTTTTTGTGAGTGCCACAGCTTTGAGCTGCAAAAACATGAATCTCTTTCATCAGCGTGGTTTGATTAATGACAACCGAAGGACTGAAAATGTTCTGCTGGTTTTATTGGGACAGATTGAGCTGATTGTTATAATACAGGGTGGCTGCTCACTTCTGGACTTGTAAAGCGCTGAGTACGGCAGAATAACTGAAACACCTTATTGAGGGAGTGTGTGTCTGTGTGTGTGTGTGTTACACAGGAGCCTACATCACTCCCTGCACTCTTCAGATAGCCATAAACTTCCCCGAGGACAGATTTAAGCCATTTCCATTTCAAAGGTTTTTTAACTTTGAGCATGGAAGTCATCATTTCAGCCTGCGTTCGATCTCTTCCTTCTTTCAGTGACCCTTCCTCCCTCACAGTAGCTTTACTTCTCTCTGTCCCTTCATGCACGTTCTTCATCACATAGAAGCTGAACTTTTCACCAAATATAGAGATCTTCTTGTTGGGGTTATTCAACAGCTGATATATTATTCATCAAAAAAAGAATGATTTATGGAGATAATCAAAGGAATGAAACCCGTTTACCCAGCCGACTACAATGAATGAATTTAACACGCATTCTATAATGCATTTAAACCTCCCCAAAATTGATAAATGGCACAGCCAGAAAAATGTTAAATCCTTTAGTGATAATAAATTCGAAATAAAATCCTTTGGCATGAAATCTGAAAGCACGAGAAAATCTGAATGTATTAACTACTAGATAAGTGACAAAAACTTTTTTCCCAGGAATTTTCAGTAACTGTTGTTTATTTCAGCCGGTGTAAAACTAGAAAAATGTATTTATTTGTTCATAATATTCTATATTTTTATATTTAAAAGCTGGTTTCGTTTGAAATAAGTCGCAGAAGTCAGGTGATGCAACCAGTTAGCCGCGCATCACAGCAAGTCAGTCGAAAAAATAACGATTGAATCTTCAGACAACCACTTAACATGGAGGACTGCTGCTCGTCGTACCCGACTTACTTAAGGCCTGAAAGCTTTCAGCACCTCAAGTTTTACTACACGCATCCACAGACTAAAGAGATCTCTATTATTTGCTGTCCTCTGTTTTTCACAAACGTTGTATCTTCTGTTTACCTGCTTGTCAGACAGACGTGTAAAGCCGCCTCTTTAAGAAGCGAATCCCGGAGCTTTGTAAACAGGAGATGTGTCACGTTTTTGTGTTTTTAAAGGCGTCGTCTGAGCAGCCGTCAGTCTTCAGATTAAGGTGCGTTTTTTCTTTACGGTGTCAGTTCTGGATGCTGAGGAGCTGATAGGCTGCTTTTGGGATGCGCAGGCCTGCAGTCTAATGAAAGGCTGACTAAAAATGAAGCCTTTGTGAGGCGTGTGTGTGTGTGCACTGGGGGGTGAATGAAGTGGTCTGTGTGTGTTGTCTGGCTGTGAGGAGTCAGGCTGCCAGTGTCCACTGCAGGGACCGTATCAGCCAACACGAGAGGAAGTGTGTGTGTGTGTGTGTGTGTGTGTTGAGATAAAACAGCAGGCTCTGATTTTGAAGTCAGCCCAACACACACATGTGAGTGCTGTGTCTGTGTCTGCCTCCACAGTTTGATTCCTCTTGGCTCAGGAAACCAGCCTCGGTCCGAAGGTTAAGATGAACATTTTCTTCAGAATGATCTCAGTTCCGGTCAAGTTTAAGCCAGTCCGGTCAAGTTTATCTTTTAAGCTAAAAGATATCAGCTCCAATAAAACAACATGCTTTATTTCTCCATTAATTATTGCTCGTCTGTAGTTAAAAATGAGCTGTGTGTTGAAAAGGACAGAACAGAGATGTGTTGTGGTGAATGTTTAGCTCCGTCCGCTTTGTTCCTGAAAACAAGGAGAAAACAAGCTTTTGGCCGAATCGTTTGTTATAGATTCTAATGTTCACTAAATGAAGGATCAGAGGGGATGGCCAAAAGGCTGTGTGTGTGTGTGTGTGTGTGTGTGTGTGTGTGTGTGTAAAACAGCTGGAACGGATCCTTTTTTTAGATATGATGTCACATCTAGAGGTCATACAGAACTGCAGCTAAGACTTTCACATCAGGATAAACTTGCTGAACATCATTATTGCATCATTGCACACATGCACACACACGCACGCACGCACACACACACACACACACACTGAATGCAGTATCCATGAAGCTTCTGTCCCTCTCAACTCTTCAGATTTGTGAAAACCTGATAAAGAAATGAGCAGTGGTGGGGACGGTACCTTGCTCAAGGGTATCTCAGGGCAAACTACTGGTCTGGGATTCGAACCCACGACCTTCCATTCTGGGGCCAACTCCCTAAACACTAGACCAGCGCTGCCACTTCCAGACAAACTGATGAAATTTACTTATATTGATGACCGTACCATGATGTCCAGATCAGCTCAGCTATTTTATATATCATTCGTCTGGAACCGCAAAACATTTGATTAGCAATCTGACTGCGGATTTCTCGCCAACATCATCAGCAGTGAAAGCTCTCTGTTCAGCTTCATGACTTTTCTTTTTTTGTCCACTGTTTGCTCTCCGAGACTCGATTAGCCATCAGGATGTTGTTTGTGACATATATTTTAGTGGACAAAAGAACTATTTTTTTCTTCCAATATCACAGTGTCACCAGATAACTGTGTATTAAAATAAATAAGTGAAATTCCCACACTGTTTAACTCTGTTCTGTCTCGTAGGCACAACCGTTCTGTCAGCTCAGGCGCAGGAATTTGATTAATTGGTTGGTTTGTTTCTCCACCCTGAGCTGATCTACATGACCTCCCACTGTCACATCTGCTATGTTGAAGTGCAGTGTGGTGAGTTTCACACGATTACAACTATGCACTGTGTCTGGCTGGGAATTCCTTCGTATTATCAAATGCGTTCAGGCACATCGTGCTGGAGAATCACTGCAGGCATTCATCGATCCACGCTTTTCCTTCACATTATTTTGATCCCTGATCTGCTCCTGCAGTGGAACAGGCTTCCATAATGTAACGAGAATCAATTGTACGTGTGAGGTGCTGCACCAAAACCTATAAGGGGTGGTGTGGCAGTGGCTGAAGACTAGAGAGGGGCATAAAATCTAAAGTATTAGAGCATGTTGAACACAAGAATTGAGAGTCCCATTCAGGCATATTGACAGCAGAGAGTGAAGATCATCTCTGGTTCATCCGAGATCAATCAGAAGCTCGTCTATTCTGTTACTTAAACCTCCTCTTCCTACCTGCTGTATTCCCCATAGACTTGTCAAAGATGGACGATCCAGTACATCCAGCACGAGCCTGAACCAGCATGACATGGAAACTTCTTATATGTTAGTCAGAGCTCAGCTTTTTATATTCCATTGTAGTCTGGACTCTGTATCATTGCTGTTACTTCGAACGGCTATGTATGAATTTTTCTTCAAGATCTTGAAAGTGACAACGTGAGCACATCGCAGCACAAATGCGTCTCTGAATTTAACTCATTTAACTGTCAAGCCATAACCAACACCCGTGGAACAGTGGGGTTCAAACCCTGGGGTCTCCCTAACCAGTAGGCCACTCCTGACAGATCTTTGATGAGCAGCTAATATTTTGTCCTTGAATCACTTCAGAACAGGAATCATTTCCACAGAGTTTTTGTGACGAGCCAGGTACGAACGCCATCGTTTATGGATATCCAATGGCAGCTGCTTGACTTACTGTTTGTTAGTCGTTGTTGCAATACTGGCTTTTGCAACCAATCATCACAGAAGGCTCTAATTCACTGAGTAGCTTGTCTGTGTTGCTGTGAGAGTCATGAAGATCCTTATCTAATACTGACATTCAGCTCATCTTAGAGTCTTACTTCCAACTTTCCTCCTTCCTGTTAAAACTCCTTACTTTATTGGTTCAATGGTGTCGACTGTAAGTGGATGCTGCTGCAGGCCGCTGTCGTTTTTTGGGGTTAGCCAAGTAGAGGCTGGACTAGCGCCCATGCTCAGCAGATATCTAAATGACCTTAGTTCAGAAATATGGCTCAACAGTGGGTCTATTTTCAGCCCAGCTTGGCAACCAACATACCAGTCTGTACCTTCTCTAGATGTTTCTCCAGTGAGGTGGGTGAGAAGAATGGATAGAGACAGGCTGGGGCAGCGAAAGGGGCAGTTTGGTTCTTTCATGCTCAAAAAAGGATTGAGAAGAGGTCCACTGCTCCCGTGGTGACCCGGCTCTGGTTGCCCAAATGTTTGGAAGTTTGGGTAATGCTGAGGTTGGCTGCCAAGTGTTTTTGTTGAAGGGGAAATGGTTGAGAGAAGGTTGAGATCTTGTTGTGAAAGGGCTTGGTAATAGCAGTGTTGTTTTCTCTGTCTCTCTCTCTCTCTCTCTCTCTCTCTCTCTTTCCCTTTTGCCTCTGGGATGTGTATCACTGAGTTTTGATGGGAGGAAAGGACAGACAGGCCTGATTCTCACAGTAAAGACATGCTGGGCACTGTGTGTGTAACAGACTGGAAAAACACTGGCTTTGTTGAACGGAGTGATTTCCAGCGGATCGTATCTACTTGTGAACACAGTTTTTGTTGTTTTGGTTCACGGAAGAAGAAACAGGAATTCTGCCCTGGATTTCTGCGGCTCTTGGAATGTCTCTGGCGTCTGATCTTCGTCCACAGTAAAGAGAGTAGCCATACTTTAGATCATCTGTGTGTGGGAGATAGGAGTTTGCATCGTTGCATCCAGGGAGTTGACATGAGCTTCATGTTCTCAAGCCTGGCCTTATGCAAACTGAAATTTAATTGCTTGTCTTTACCTGCCTGAGCAGCAGATTTGAGAGTATTTTTCATGACTCAAGTTTTATTCATTCCCACACGCCCAAGGCCGTCAAGCATGATAAATGAAGCATTTTATGCAAATTACTCACTGGATGATTGGGTATTTCTTTTTGGGGACAGTTCTGCCTCTTTCCCTACTTCTGTCAACAAAGTCAGGCTCGTTTGCTCCCCGCTTCTTTTTCTTGCATCACCAAGCTTTATATTGCATCATGGTAATTCTCCATGACACCCCCGGACTCTACAGAGCAACGTGTTCCCTCCCCACGAGGCACAGACCCTGACGGTAAACACTCCACGTGAAATATGTTTCATCAAATCACTTTCTGCTGCTTGGTTCTCAGTTCCCCTGCAGAGATCAGTTTGGGGTAGAAGTTTTAGGAACAGACACAATCAGCTCCTGGTGGTTGGGATGCAGCTCTGAGAAAAAGGTTCAGTCCTGATGTTTTAATTGTGGTGGAAACCTGAAACTAAAAAAAATTCTCTTTGAACATCACATAAAAACCAGAGACTGAGCAAGTCTTAATCACCACCCATATAAAATAATGGTTAAATGAGTTTGACTTATTTTTTTAACTGTTAAAATATCTCATTACATCCTCGGTTCAGCTTAAAAATATCTCAGTTTGCATTGTTTTCCGTTTAGTCACAGAATAATAGGTTAGGGGATTGAATCCATCAGAAACATTTTTCAGCCAGATCAGTCAGCCTGATCTTGTACATTGCACTGGTCAACCCCATGGGTCTCCAGTACAGCAGATTGAAATGGCTGATTATAAAAGGGGGGATGTGTAATAAGTAGCTGGAAAAACTGAACATCAAACAGGGGAAATATTAAGAGTAATGTGAGATTTAAACTCAAGTCCAGCTGATACTTAAGAAATGGTCTCAGAACCGGATGTGAGTTGTCCAATTCTGAAATCTTTTAAGCCCTGCTGTGCCCTCAAGCTTGAGTAAAATTGCTCTCACTCGTCAGAAAGCCCAGTCGCTTTTGTTTTCTTTGGTATCCTGTTTGTTTGTGAACCATTCCTCAGTTATTGAACCGGTATCGGTCAGTGCCGTCACAAGATTACTCAGCTGGATTTACAGTCAACAGAGAAGAAGCAGCTCTTACTGCCTTTCAGCTTTGCTTTTCGGCCCCCCAATACCTAATGCCTTCTCTTTTAATGGCCATCCAAAGCAGGATCGTTGGGAGTTATCTGCTAGCTGTTATGAGACACGCAAAATCTCTACAAAATCAGTTTGCATGGAGATCTCATTGATGTCATCTCTTGTCGTTCGCTTGCTTTGGAAATTATGAGCTTTAAAAGAATTCAAACTGAATTCAGTAGAACAATTCCCATAATGGTGGCAATTGACAAAAGCATGTATCCTTAACATGCCAATTGGTGGACCTTTCTTTCTTTGTCTTTCGGCTGCTCACATTTAGGAGTTGTCATAGCGGATCAACTGTCTCCGTTTCTTCCGGTCCTCTGCATTTTCCTGCTTCAAACCAACCACCTGCTTGTCCTCTCTCTCCACGTCCATAAACCTCCTCTTTGGTCTTCCTCTTCTCCTCTTTCCTGGCAGCTCCATCTTCAAAATCCTCCTTCCAATATAATCCTCATCTCTTCTCTGGACATGTCCAAACCAACACAGCCTTGCTTCTCTAACTTTGTCTCCAAACCTGAGCTGTCTCTCTACTATATATATTCATTTCTAATCTTGTCCATCCTCGTCACACCCAACGAAGATCTCAGCATCATTAACTCTGACACCTCCAGCTCCGCCTCCTGCCTTTTCGCCAGTGCCACCGTCTCCAACCCATACAACATAGCCAGTCTCACTACTGTCCTGTAAACCTTCCCTTTTATTCTAGCTGGTACCCGTCTGTCACAAATCACTCCAGCCACTCTTCTCCACCCATTCCAACCAGCCTGCACTCTCTTCTTCACCTCTCTTCCACACTCACACATTTCCACACAGTTGCTCTGAACTGTTGATCCCAAATATTTAAACTCCTCCACCTTTGTCACCTCTACTCCCTGCATCCTAACCACTCCACTTTCCTCCCTTTATTTCACACTCATGAATTCTGTCTATGTCCTACTCACTTTCATTCCTCTTCTGTTTCAATTTAGTACTCGTCTTATTTGCTTATTCAGTGAAGCTGTTGTTTCTGGACGGTAGTTGATTTCTGGCAGTTGTATTTTCTCTTAGAAGAATCTAAAAGTGTGTGGATATCCAGAGCCTGCACTGTCACTGGCTTTTATCAGCTATGCTTGTGTGCTGGTTCTTGAACCTTCTCCGCCTCTATTTTTGGCTTGTTTTTGTCTGCAATACACCAAATTAGCGAATTTATTCTGGGCTACACCTAAGAACACAGCCTGAACTGAAAGACAAATATAGAAACAAGCTCTGGATACCTCAGCATCTCGTACGTCTTTCATTTGCAACTTGTCTTCAAGGGTTACACCTCAGTGAGCAAGTTTCAATTCATGTGATTCGTTGATGAAATTACTTGATTTTGCAGGGCCCAAATCTCCCGTAAGCATTTGCGTTTGACCTCACTGCAGCCTTTTCTTGTTCAAGTCTGTCTGGGTTTGAGCTAAATGAAGTGTTTGAGGAGTAAACATCTGGGTCTTTCTCTTTAATCCTCTACCTTATGCTCGCTCTGTCAGGGTGATCACAAAATGATGACTAAAAAATTGTAGATTAGGATCCTTTGAATAATTTTTTATCTTTAAAAAAAACGCATTAAACTGGCTCATTGTGTGTGTGTGTGTGTGTGTGTGTGTGTGTCAGGGGTTTGCAGTAGGCATGTTTCCCAAGTTGATTTACAGTGTTTTCCAGTTTGGAATCGCTCTCCCATTTGTTCTTCGAAACTAAAAATGTTGCTTATCATCGTTTCCTTCAGTGAATTTTTTTATCCGCTCAGAAATAATTTGAACAGATGAAACATTTTGGTTAGGGTTGGACTTAATTACCTTAGCCTATTTTTATTCTAAGCTAATTTAATGTAATTTTTGATGTTCAGGGAATTGGGGAGGATTTGAGCACCTGCCAGCCATACATGTGGAGCAGTGACCCCGTATCTAGAACCCGGCTTTTCCATATAAAATCTCTCCCTTGTTTGTCCCAATTATCTTTATCTTGGTTTCAGCAAGTCTGGTAATCAGCAGCCATACGAAGATCCGAGGAAGTGATAAGAAGCGGTAACATCAAACAAAATCTCCACTTCTCTGTTACCTTGTGTTGGACTCACTTCCCTGCACATTCCTGCCAGAGTAGAACCAGAGAGAGTAGGACTCGGGTCTCAGATGGAGGCACCGCAAATGAAAAACAGCAATCGAGGGAAAAACAAAACAAATCTGGTCAGCATTAGATCGACTGCTCTGCCAACGGCAAATAAACGTGCTCAGAAAACAGCTGTGCAGGAAGCATAACATGGATGTTGAAAATTGAACAGCTTCTTCATGTTGGATCGGTCATCTTATGTTGGTGGTGTGACAAGTGACTTTTACAAATTCATAAAAGCCTTCACGAATATGAGAAGTCTTAACTGCCACTGTGTTATCAGCAGTGGAATTAAGGTCAGATGGGTGTCATCAGTGCGGAGACCGTTGCTACACATGATCGTATATCTGCTCAGTTTCTTATTAGATTATCTTGTATCTGCTGAGCACAGGTTGATTTAAGATAGTCCGTGTGAATTTATCTAAATAATTGAATAATCTAAAAAGAAGACGGATCACTGGCCTAAAACCGGAGCTCCTTACGCTTTATGCATTTTCATTGATTTTGCTGATTTCCCAGGATGTTTAATGTAAAGTTTAGGTGAAGGACGTTTGTGGTGGGTCATTCATCTTTCCAGAGTGAGAGATGACTGTGAGCTGTGACTTAAAGAAGATAAAGCTAAAACAATCAGCAGTAAAGCCCATCTGAGACCTGACAGATGTTGTAAAGAAGTCACTATGATGGAATTTGCAGTGAGGATGCGTGAAGCCCAAAGAGGCAGGGCTCACTGAAGGGTAACGGTAAGCAATGCCGAGCGAGAGCCCTTACGATAAGCTGAATGGTGGCTGTAAATCTGGGATGCGGGTTCCAGAGAGAGCAAGGATGCCCGTTTGGGAAGGAGAGCAAGCAGAACGAAAGGGCTGACTCACTCTGTGGACTGACAGCTCGACTGAGAAATGTGCCTTATACAGCCGCCGGAGCAGGCCATTACATGATTACACAGGAGACTGGAATGCCAGACTGAGAACAGAAAAGGTTTACTCAACAATGGTGGAAGAAAAGCCAGGTTGATGTGCTGGCCAAACAAAAACATTTCCTGGAACATGTAGGTCCTCATTAATCTGCTCTGTATAGCACATCTCAGCTAAATGTTTTCTGAGCTGATGTAATGAGGAATGCATAGTGGAGTGATCACACTCAGCTAACATCCCGTAAAACACGGATGACGCCGTCGGTGGTCTCGTCGATGTCCCAAAATCCTAGCTTTTCAGTTGTCAGGAAACTATTATGCAAAATATAAAATCAAAGATTTTAAACCACTCCCATGCTGACAGTTTGTGCCTGTAGCCATGGCTGTGAAACATCTGCAGACGCTGGGCTTTAAATCACGGCAGTGCTCAAGTGGATCTGCAGACCACGAGGTGCATTCACCAAACGGTTCAGATTGAGGGTGCTGTGTTTTGGATCAGCTGTGGTTTCGCCAATAGTCCCAAAGACCATTCTGTGTAGGAGGATCTCTGATCCCAGGTCAGCACTCTGTGGTGTTGTAAATATTGCTCCGGGCCAGTCTTGGTCTCTAAAGCTGCAGCCTCCTCCACACTATGTCGTATCCTGCCTTGGAGCAAGCCGGGGAGTCAAAGCACAGCCAAGAAGATTTTTCTTAGTCTGGCCTGAGTTTTAGGAACCGATGAATAGCTATTGAGAGAGCCGTAATTACAGAAGGATAGTGAGCGAGGGGTGACCGAAAAGAGCCTGTGAAGTTTTATTATGGTGCTGAGGATAAACTCTGAATATATATATATATTTAAGCAGACGCTCATTTCAACCAAAATCTCCACATCATGATGAGTTCACAGGTATAACTCGAGTAATGCCCTAACATTAAATCATGAATTTTTTTTTTTATCACTGCTGGCTTCACACTTTGGAAATCTGCTAAGAATTTGGCAAATTACTAACGGAAATGGCAACAAGGTATACAATAAGCCTTCCTCTTGTAGGCATAGCCCATCAGGATCTCCTGACTCAGACCAGCCTGACCATAAGGCATGTCACTGCACTGACGCAGATGGAAATTTCTTTGATTCCCTTCTCCCTTGGAACAGGATATGGAGTGGAATGACAATGTATCCTGGATTCCCTGTCCCAGGACTGTATCGTGTATGGAATCCAGTTTAACTTGCCCATCCCTTTTTACTGGCAGGGCAACAGGAAAGGGTGACAGCAAAGCAGGGGTTGTTTTTAAGTTATACTTCAACATCCCCATGGCTGGAAAACATTATTCCTTGTTTAAACTTCCTGTCCACAGGAAAAGGATTAGAGTTTATATCAGAAGGCCTTCCAAGACAGCCATGATATCAAGAGTCCAAACGGTACTCTCGACAACACGACAAAAAACAAATCCAGATACTGTCCTGAATTTAATGTCCAGAGCTTAATATAAACTGACGGTGTCAGGAAAGACTGCACTGCTACTAACCTTGTGGGCATTTTCACGAGTAACTTCAGGTTTGATTTGCTTTCTTGGACCACTGCAGGTAAAACCTCTTAAAAACAAAACGGGATCTTATAAGCCGTTAATAAACTCATTTTGATCATTTAGTTCCTCATGCTGGGCATATCCATCAAAGTGAAAGTGACTGTCATCATGAACACAGCACGATGAAATACATCCTCTGCTTTTCACCCACACACACCGTGTAGCAGGGGCAGCCATATCCCATATCCATAGCCATATCCCAGGGAGCAGTGATGGGGATGGTACCTCAGGGCAACCTACTGGTCTGGGATTCAAACCCATGAACTACTGATCCTGGACCTAGTCTCTAAACACTAGAACACTGCCACATTAGCCTGTTTAGAAGCTGTTTTTGGGAAAGCAGTGTCAGTTTATTGGAAAGAACATTAGCAATGTAGCCTCTGACTGAGAGGAAACATGCAGTGTTCAGATAACAGGGACTGTTCTGGACTCATTATTGTACATGAGCCTGTTGATCTTGGCTGCCACTGATATGTCCAAAAAGGCATGCGTGCTTGAACTTTTTTACCAAAAGAGAAGTCTTTAAGAATTTAGAGCTCTTACCAGACAGGAAGCGTGTTGAAACTCTGTCCACGTCTCCTGTTATGGTACTCACAGCATTGTGTACCTTTGTGTCAACCTCACAAGCTGGTGTCTCTGTTTATTTACTGGTATCTGTGGAAGGCAGTGGCAGGATGATTTAGTCTGTGGGACGCTGACAGAAGATTTGTTGAAGGACATTTACAGCTTATTCTCCCAGATTTGATTGAAACTCTACCTTGTTTCATAGCTTTCGACGGGAGGTTTAGGGCCACAAAAGCAGCTCATGTTTGTCCTCATTTCTACCCTTTTCGTTCTCCTGTTGCCTCGCCATGTCATTTGTGATCTTTTTCCTTAAACATACCTTGTTTCACATTCTTTGTCCGCCCATTTTCACCCCGTATCCTCCTTTTCACTGAGTGTGCTAAAAATAAGCAGTTATCTGAATTTGGCAGGGTTAAAGACAAGCTGACAGACTTTCAAGTTAGGAAGATTACATGCCTTCCAGGTTTCTATAAAGTTTGTTTCATTCATTAACAGATTGTCTTGTTTTGGTTTCATTTACACTATTTGAAGTGCAAGAAATGGGCATGTGATCACTGGTTACATCATTTGAACAAACGAAGCAAATCTAACACTTAAAACCTCATTCCCCCTCAACATTTGCATATGTGGACACTGAGACAGTAGAACTAGGATTATGCTGCTTTTAGCCCCAAGTGTAGATGATCAGCTGACTGTTTTGTATACAGTTGTGTATTAGTTTCTGGGATTTTGGGGACATTAGTTATGTTATGTTAACTGCTGTCTCTGATGTATTACATCACTTCTAACGTGCCCAACGCAACTAGTCACTTCTTTCACAAGTTGGCTCAAGCCAGGCTTAAGTTTCCCCAAATGCAGCTTCCAGTTTGTCCCTAAATTTGTTCAAAGAAGTGACGAGAAGAGATTTTGATTTGACGTGTTCATCATTGAGTCAGAATCACTTCGCCAGTTGAGGGCATATAATTAAGATGCTGTTGCATCTGTTTAATTGGGAATATGTCCATTTTAGACACTTCCCCTTTGAAATATTTGACATTTCTGTAAGGATAATAAAACGAATAAAACTGCTAAAATGTAAAACTTTAACCGCATGTGTTTTTTATTTATTCAGAGGAGTTCAGTAAAAAAGCGTTCATGGATCAATGTGTCAGTGATCTTTACAGAAAACTGGAAGCAGTGTTTTTTGAAAGTGGTGTTTACAGGCTTCTCCTGTCTAATCTTAACATCACACGGCTTATCCTTCTCCCGTTTAGTGTTAAAGGAGCTTCTTCCCACACGTTCTTCACTGCTGCTCACAGAACCTCCAGAGAGGATGGGTTCTTCTTCTTTCCATTAGGCTTTTAATCATGCCTGAATTTCACTCGATGAACCGCAAGGGAGCAAACTGAAAAAAAAACAAAAAAACACCTCAGATTTCAGGAGATGTTCCAGAAACGATGTGTCTTTATGGTGGCCACAAAGATCCCTGCTATTACAGTCACCCCCACAAGTGGATAAATATTTTAAATACGACCGCAGCGATTATAATGTATAATTCAGGAAGGTGTGTCCTGGTTCTGTCTGATGGATGTGAAGGAATGAAAAAGAAGGGATATAGAGTTTTAATGGTTCACAGCCTCTCAGCGGACACGTGGTTCAGTTCATTGATCTGACAGATAGTGAGGCAAGGATGATCACGTTCTCTCATCGACAGGTTAATGGGAAAGAGTGCAAGAGAGGTCCAAAGCTGTATTTTTTATCCTTCATTTAGCAAATTTTGACTGAAATGATGGGAAACCATCCCACAACTGAAAGCCGTCCCTCATATACACAGTAATATTGTTCATATTTAACCTCTGAGGTCTTCTCTCCAAGTGTAGCCTTTTATAGGTTAGTTGATTGTCACTTCAATAGTGCACCGTTTCCAAAATCCAGAGAAGTGTGTAATTGCCATTCGAAAATTAAATTCACTGAATGATTCACTTCTTTTATATCTATGGCTTCTGTCATCACAGGAATTTAGTCAATGTACGAGTGTGAACCTCGTATTGCCAGGCAGGACGGTTCTTTTCAGCCTTAGGCACAGCAGTTCTTTTGTAAATGTCTAGGCTCGGCTCTAGAACGTTCCCCGCACTGCTGGGTTATTGTTCTCATTTGTGACAAGAGCCCCCCCCATATTTGTGTTGGTGTTTGCTGATTATTCTAAATTCAACAATAAAACCTTTCACCAGACGTTCTCTTCACGAGGGGCCTGGGTACAAGCATCCATTGACTACTATAGAACAATATGCTGTTTGGCTTTCTGATGCCACTCAAATGTCACTTAACACAGACTGTTATGGCTACAATACATCGAGGCAGTGCCCAGCAGTAATTTGAATATGGCAAAACAAAACATCTTCTGTCCAATCAGAGACTGAATGAATGACTTTTTGCTTTGACACGTTTGGCCTTGAGCAATGACATAAAATGAAAGATGCATTGTTTTTATATCTGGCAGTCCAAGCGATGATTAAAAGTGAACCTCTTTGAATTGTGGTTTATTTAAAAACTTGGGAGAAGGCATACCTACTGGTTTTGTTTCACAAAACATGCTTGAATATCTTTGATCATTTTGCTTATTCACAATGAGATTGAAATCCGTACCACCTGCTTTGTCTTTTCACAGGTATCCCGTCAGGCAAAAAATCAGGCATACCTGCTCCCAGAGAAATCCCAGTGACCATATCTAGAGACCGCACCTCATTACGGGACCACCTGAAGACTTCTAATGCCAAGAAGATGATCCCAAGTGCCAGTACCTCCAGCCTGTCCACACTAGCGAAGCATTCCCGTGGTTCCGTCAAGACAAAGACAGAGGCAGAAAACGCCGACAGGGCCCTCTTGGAGTGCCAGGTCAAGGAGCTACTGGCAGAGGCCAAAGCCAAGGAGTTTGAGATCAGCAAGTTGCGGATGGAGCTCCAGCGATGCAGAGGCAAAGAACAAACACAGGAGGCTGGCACACCAGATGGGTCCTCAGAGAACGGAGGTCAGCCAAATTCACCAGACATGCAGACGATAGTTGGGGAGCTTAAAGAGAAGAACAGTCGATTCCAGAGGGAGTTGGCTGCTTTACGGGAGGAGAACCAAGCCTTGAAGGAAAAGCTAATCTCCTTAGAGACCTCCCCCATTTCCAGTGTTAATATGACAGCAACTTCCACATTAATAACCAGTCCAACCACAACTACCACATCACTAACCAGTCCAGCCAAACCTTCTGTTAACGGGATTCTACCAGAGAGTAACAGCACTGAGCTGTCTACAGGTGAACCCCTCAACGGCAGTCCAGTCAAAACCTCAGCATCATCTGGTAGTGACCTCACCAAAGGTTCTCTATCACCTTCCCCAGACTCCTCAGAGTTTGAGAAGATCCCTTCTTGCTCAGATTCTGTCAGCAGCAGCACCAAGGGAGTTGCTCCGGGGACCATGGAACGAGACCTGTCCGTGGAGTGCTTGACAGAGCGCATCCAAAAGATGGAGGAGAGCCATCACAGCACAGCAGAGGAGCTCCAGGCTACCCTTCAGGAACTGGCTGACCAGCAGCAGGTCGTGCAGGAGCTGACAGTAGAAAATGAACGTCTGGCTGAGGAGAAAGGACTCCTTCAATCCTCGTTGCAGCAGCAGAGAGAGCGTGTTGAGCTCCTTGCCCAAAAGAACGAGGGTCATCTACAGCGGCTCAGAGAGCAAGCCCAGAGTCAGGAAGCTGATGCCTTACGCGCCTCCAGGATGGCGGAATTAGAGCAACGCCTGGCTGAGCAGGTGCAGAACTCACGATTTGAGAGGGAGAAGCTTGTAGACATACAACAGCAGCTGACTGGGAGCTTGAGAGCTTTGGAGAAGGAGCACCAGGAGGCTCAGGCAACCGCAAGAGGCTTGAAAGAAGAAGTAGAGCTTCTCCGGCAACTGCTGGAGCGAGAGAAGGAAGCTGCAATTGAGGCAGCAAGGCTGGCAGAGAAAGAGCGGCAGGCTGCTGAGGCTGTGAAGGCAGAAAACGAGCATTTGAAGGCGCAGGTGGAGACGGAGAGGCTGAAGGTGATGGAGCTCAAGGCGGTGCAAAGTGCAAGCAACAGCACAGAGCTGCAAGCCTTGCTGAAAGCGGCTCATGCAGAGAGAGACAAGCTGGAGATCGTCTGCTCTGAGCTGAAGCAGGAGCTGCTACAGGCGCACAGTGAAGTGGAGCGTGTTCAGGGCATGATGAACGAGGTAAATACCTATTTTAATTACATCGAGGAATGAAAGTGAGAAGGTCAAAGACAGAATACCTGAGTGTGAAAGAAAGGGAGGAAAGTGGAGTGGTTAGGATGCAGGGAGTAGAGGTAATAAAGGTGGAGGAGTTTAAATACTTGGGATCAACAATTCAGAGTAACGGCAAGTGTGGACGAGAGGGGAAGAAGAGAGTGCAGGCAGTTTGGAAATGGTGGAGAAGTGTGGCTGGAGTGATTTGTGACAGATGGGTATCAGCGAGAGTAAAAGGGAAGGTTCACAGGACAGCAGTGAGTAGTGTTGTACGGGTTGGAGACGGTGGAAAGTAATTCACCACGATTCTGCTTATATCTCAATCTCAGCTGTGTTAGAAAGCCCTTCTTTCCATCTTTTCCTTCTGTGTCTTATCTTAAATACAAGTCATTTCTCTTCAATAACAAGAAACATAGATTGGAGTAGATTAATTAAGTTAATAAGCGAGATTAGATCATATAAATGAGATTACGCAGATAATGCTTTGAAAATGTTTTCCCGACCACATTTATAGCCCCCATCCAGGAACTTTCTAGCAAAACAAGATGTTCTGTGCTCGTGTAAGCATTTTGCTCGACTAGCAGTGCCTGGAGGGAGGATGTTCCTTGCTTTGTGCCAGTCACTCCCATTGTGCAGGAAATCTTCTGTACTGGACATGGTCCAAGGGAAAATTGGGCTATAAT
The DNA here is from genome assembly GCA_017165825.1 of Hepsetus odoe. Lineage (NCBI taxonomy): Eukaryota > Metazoa > Chordata > Actinopteri > Characiformes > Hepsetidae > Hepsetus > Hepsetus odoe. Next base: position 3,189,286 of record CM029371.1, read on the forward strand.
GGAGCGTGTAAATGAATGAAGGTCATGAGACTGTGGATCTGTTTGTCCCTGTCCAAACCGTACATTTCACAACATTATGGGATGACAGAAATGCACACACCCTTATACAGATACCCAAGCAAGGTGGGAGAATTATCACCACATTGTAACACTTCACATGAGGAGGTGAAGGGGTGTGTCTTGTCATCCACATGTTTTTTGTTTTTTTTTTGCCATGTTTGCCATTCCTTTTAGTTTACTGGCTGCTGCATACCAAATGCATCCATTTTTCTCCTGAGCCTCAGTTGCCCTTCCAAACCGGCATAGTTGGCCAAAACACGTTCAGTACAAGCACAATTAAACATTTAAAGCTTTTTAGTGGATGTTCACGTGTAACGGTTTCTGTAAAAGTACATTTACCTCCGTACGAGTTCAGTCCACAGGTCTGAAAATAAAGCACATTTCCTTTGTATTAGTGGCGAATTATCAAGTGCTCACACCAGCTTAGAAGGTCAAAAACCCTCCTTTCACCACAGAGGAAGCTTACGAAGCTATGATCTGCCTGAGCACTGTAATGTAATTACAGAAGGTGCTGGATGATGGAGAAGTTGTTGAATGGTTTGAGGGTTGAGAGGAATTCAAGGTGTTTACTCGGTGTCCAAACACTCCACATCTGTGGGACCTTGTGGCTGATGGGACTTAAAGGATCTTCTGCTAATGTCCTGGAGCCAGACACCACAGCACCCCTTCAGAGGTCTTGAGGAGCCTGTACTTGTAATTATGACACAAGAGGGACCTACCTTGTAAGGTGGTTGGCCTTTGTTCACTTTTACCTGCTAGTTTGTTGTCACTGTATCATCATGTAGATACATGATTCTGAAGTACCTGGGTTTATCTTGAGATGAGAAGACGGGAACCGTGCATCACGATGAAAACTTCACAAAATGCAGAGCATCCAGCCTTGGGAACAGAGTGGTGATGGGACTGGTTAGGGTGGGATTCAGGACACGTTAGACCAGGAGATTATGTCGTGACTCAGTGAAAGTGGTAAAAGTGCAAGGTCACTTAGGGCCATTCAGATGTTTTATGCTTTTTCATTCCTTCTTGCTTTTTCTATTTTGAGGAGCAGAATTTTCCATGTGAGAAAAGCTTGTAAAAAGTGGGTTACTGCAGTCAAACACAACATACATTTAACTTTTTCACGTTTCGACATGAGTTACTCGAAAATTAGAGAGTGTCTCTTAGAAACGCACTAAATAAAGCCTCTGTGTCTCTTTGGTGGTTGTGACTGTTGTTGCGGTTTATACAGCTGGAAGTCACAATCCTTTAAATACAAAGATGCACAACAACAGTTATGAGGCTTATAAGCTTATATCTCTGTCCCAGCACATGAACTCAGGACACCCTTCTGGCTTTAGTGTGTCCTCTAAATCTCGTCAGAGCTTTAATAGAGAGTTCTTCGGAGGGTGTCCATACTAGTGCAATCCAAGACCCGTTAAAACCTAAGAGTTCTACTTGTTCAGAAGGGTGAGGTCCACAGTGACTCAGAAGTTGATGATGCCATGGCTTTTCTTTGCCGGGTGGTCCAGCTGTCATGTTCATTACTTGGGTGTTTTCACAGATTTTTGATGAATGGTCAAAAAGGATTACTTGATCACTGTTATAACTGAAGGGGACACTCGGTTCCACAGGATCACTTCATGCATTCACACTGCAAGTAAAGGGTTTATGAATCTGTTGGCGTATTTTGTAGGTATATTTGCAGATTGAATAATAAGGAGGAGGCAGAGCACTGCTCTGTTGTCTACAGCAGGATGTGTAAGACTGTGTCAGGGAATTTGGCAACGTTGTGACAATATTTACATTAACGAACGGCAAGAGTATGGGATTCCTGACAGTCGTTACCTGTGCATGAGTTTGTTTGCTCAACCATCAAACTTCATCGGTCACGTTAAAACAAGCTGACAATCAAAACCTCGAAAGTTGCGCCACGTTTCCATTTACAAACACAGCCTCGTGCAAACTATGTGTAGCCATGCCCACATCATTACCTGTGGATTATGAGTGGATGTTTTTAGCAGTGGTATTTCTTTCTGTGCTGGTAGATTGAAGCAGACAGACAGCAGTGTCAGGACAGACTGGAGAAGCAGGACCAGGAACACAAAGCCAGTCTGCTTGCTCTGGAGGAGAAGAGCAGAGATGGAGAGAACCAGATCAAGGACCTGAAGGAGACCATCTTTGAGCTGGAAGATCAAGTGGAGCAACAGCGTGCGGTCCGATTGCACACCAACCAGACCATCGTGGACCTGGAGAGTATGACCTTCATCCATCTTTAGCTTCCATAATAAACATCACTGTCTTACTGCCGTTCACTAACACTCTCTCTCTCTCTCTCTCTCTCCCCCTCACTCTCTCTATTAATATATAGCATGTAACATAAATGAAATGCACTGAAATGGTGGAGCGACTCTCGTCGAAGCATGGCTGAGACCATATGTTGCAATTTTATCATAAATAAAATTCTTTATCTGAATCATTAAAACAGAAAATCACTCTCTTCTGTGAAACAAAGATTAGATTGACAGCAAGTTTGACAGTACAGCGTACTGTGTCTGCGCTTTGTGGCCTCGTATAACTCACTGAATTGCTTTCTCTTGGCTATCTTGAAAACACTGGAGCAGCTGCTATAAACGGCATTTGACCAACCAAACACACACACACACACAGTTCCCGAGGCCTGTTGTGGTTCATAATGCAGAGGGATTGGTCACAGCAGCCTGGCTGGACTGATATAACTGAGCTGTCTCACTCTAATGTCCCTCAGTTCGGTTCTCTCACAACGTTTGCCAGGCCACTGTTTTAACGGGAGTCATTTGCATGCCAAGCCTGTCTGTCTCTATTTTCAGCAAATAAACACAGGTGCCTCTTCATTATCCTTGTCAATAGAGAATTTTTAGTAGCAAACTATTTCTTTAATTATTATTCATGTGTGTTTATTTATTTGTTGCTTTTTTGAGCTGTAGGCGGACAATTTCAGACAGTTTCTTTGGACTTTGGACATGAATTTCTCACAATTTGCCTCCAATTTTTTAGATCAAATTAAGAGGCTGGAGGAGCAAAAGGTTGAGCAGGACAAGCAAATGAAAGCCATGAGCAAACAGATGAAGGTAGGATTTCTAGAATTGATTTTGGGGGACTTGATGCAAAGTGTCAGGTTTAATCTAGTCAGGGTGGAATGACAGCGTGGCAGTCGATGCGAGCGCCCTGTTCAAGTCACAGTACATTCACGAGGGATTTCGCATATGTGTGTGTGTGTTCAGGAAGAGACGGAAGAGTGGCGGCGTTTCCAGGCCGACCTGCAGACGGCAGTGGTTGTGGCAAATGATATAAAGGTGGAGGCTCAGCAGGAGGTGCGAACGCTGAGAAGGAGGCTGCAGGAGGAGCAGGAGCGCAGTTCCAGACTGGCCTCAGAGCTGGAACAGATTCAGGGTGCCAGGTACAGTCCTATTGGCCAACAGCAGGCTTCACTGAATGTTCTCAGGCCTCTGACTCTCTGTCGCCTCGTCCCACAAAGTCTCCAGTTAATGCAGTCCATCATCTTTACTGCCTGAAGTTTACTTCCTGCAGGCTAAAGTAGCGAACCAAAAACGGAGGCCTTCGACCTACACATTCAAATACTACATTCCTAAATCAGACATTTTCATCACATTACATCATGTTGTTATGTGTGGAAACACCTCCACTCAGGACTGGTTGATTTTCTAAGCCATAATTCATCTTTTTTTTTTTTTTTTAGAATGTTACATTTAGCACAAAAGTCAGTAATTGAATATGAAAGTGTGCCTTTTGTTTCATCGTGTGTAGACATTCATTAAAACTTCACCCGGTGTGACCTGAATAAGGATGTTTGTTTAGTGTGTTCTGCAGAAACAGGACACACTTGGACCAAGAACACACATGTGTAAACATCTGAACAGACCATCTGATTGGGTCTTTCCTGGAAATGTCTTTAGCTATGATATGCTCTTACCTAGACCGGATTAGGTTTTGGCAACATCCTTGCACAGAACAGCATATTATTAAACGGCACCAACGTCCGCGCAGTCCACATTGATTTACTGTGTTGTTCTCACCAATATCGTAATTTGTGCAGTGAATAAATCTCATAGTTGTGGTGATATTTTAATATCCAGCTCTACTCATATGTGGTTCCACTAAAATCCAGTCAAGGCTAAAAGGGTTTCTGGTCACTAGCAAAGCCTCACCACAATACGCTCTGCTTCTTTTTGTACTTTTCTCTCTCTTGTATTCTCTTTGTATTTGTCTTAACACGTATTTGCTGCAAAATCCTCTGCTTCCTTCTTTATATATCTGCACTTTGCTCCAGTTACAAGAGCTACTTGGGCTGAAGACCCTTCCTTCCAACACTCATGCATGATAAGGCTTACAGGTAGACGAGAACACACGCTGATTTCAGAATGAATGACGCGGCGATCTCTAATAGATTCACACTTTTGAATCTAGAACTTTAAATGGAACGGACAGAACTTATGATCAGCGCAGTGTTGGATTCTGTCTGAGCAGCCAAGTCCAGGACCTAAACGCAGATTAGTTGTAGTTGAGACTTGAGGTATGTTTTCCAGATACATTTAGGACAGTGGCCATTGCGCCATCCCTAAAAATACCATTTTACAACCTACATATCAGATGATTAATACCCAAAGATTATTTAGTTTATTTTACTTTTTTCTAGTTCGTTGTTAAAGTTATCCTGTTATTCTTCTAAATATTAAACCACAGACATGGTTTTTCCTTAAAACACGTCACTTTTAAAAAGGGCTTGTGTTCCGTTCACTCCAGATCTTGCTTATAAAGATGAATATCTTATAAGCAAGATTTTCTTGCTTATAAGATATTAATAATATTTTCTTTTTCTTGCGCCATGATTTTAGGTTATTTTATTTTGTTTTAAGTGGCCCACCTCCTCTTTAAAAAGCCACGGTCACAGTCTTGGAATATTAGTGCTGATTAAATAATCGTCTTTTAAATAATTGGTTAACCGTTTTGTTAACTGAACGTAGCATCCTTAAGCTCCAAGCTGATGCAGGATTAAGGGTTAACTAAAGGTAGAAAGGTTTGTGAGAGTGAACGATCGAGGAAAGTACTGCAGCCTGCTGGAGTGAAAGTGATCAGCGGTAATAGTTGTGGCAGGTCTGTGTTCCCAGGCTTCGTCTCTGCTTAGTAGACCAGTCTCAGGGGTTTGCCTGCTCCTGCAGTGTGAAGTGTCCTGTGCCCTGGTGTGTGTTTACCCTGTTGAGGCTGTTGGCTGTTCTCCTGCATGAACTTGCTTAGCAGTAGCTCTTCAACCGTTTCTCACGTCACAAACCGCTCCACTCTTTTACTTCCAGTTGCTTTCTAGTAGGAACAGACACAGTTCTTCTTTGAATACTGATCTGTAGGTACATTCAGAACTTTTTTTTTATGACATATCATTATTTCACAGCTGCATATTTGATTTTAGGAATGAAGCTCCAAAAAGTGAGTTTTCCTCGTACCTCAAATGTCTGAAATGTGTAGCTAATAAGCAGTTAAATGTACATCTTTAAATCTTATATATGACTCAACCTTCAATAGCATTGTGTTTAGTCCCAAATAGACTTTCTATGATCTGTCAATGAGGATGGAAGCATGGAGAGCATTCAGACTCCAGATTAGGTGCTCCATTAGAAGACATACAGTTTCAGAAAGCAAATAAATGAGTCTGGGTGAGAAACTAATCGAACACTATTAATCCACGTGGAGGATCTAGATGCGCCGCGTGCTAACCCGTTCCAGTTTTGAGTACATCACCCTCAGCTCCATCGCAAAACGAAAGAAGCAGATCTAACGAAACAAAAGGGGGATTTTTTATTCTGATTTTTGTTGCTAAGCAATTGTGTAGGATTTGATTTAACAGGTTCAGTCAATAGCTGTCAATCAGACTTTTCATAAATAGTGCCTTTGTGTTGCCAGATCATTAAGGATCTGCGCACATCTGTATTTTACTCTCCCTGCCGTGCACAAACGGACTAGCCGGCGAATCCCCCTTTCCCACGATGCTCCCTGAGGTCGCGCTCTAAAGGATTTTCCTCAGGCACCGCCACCTTTTTGTAACAGCCAGGTGAGTGTACCGCTAGCACCAGCCGAGCTACCACACAGAATGAACACTGAATGGACTGATCAAACAGAGTGGAAGAATTACTGTGTTTGAAGGAATAAAGACATTTTCAACCTTATCTCTGTCTGCCGCGGTTGACATCCGTAGACTTTTGACAAATTTGGACATTTTTCAAGACTTCAGAACCGAAACCCCATTGACTAGAAACTCTCTTCCAATAGAAGCCAGTGGGCAGTTGCTGCGATCCCTTCTCACCGCCTTCTATTTGAAGTTTTTGGGGATTTCAGTTCTTTACTAGAAAATAAAGACACAGATGATGTTGAAAAATGCTGGACTATTCCTTTAAGAGCTTGTGTGTCCTCTGGCCCCCACCGAAACCGCCTCTGCTTGGGATAACCCTAACATCTGGTTGGCTTTGCTTTTTGTCATTTACCTAACAGGCCTTGTCCTGCTTTGCCTTGTGTGGCATGGTTCCTTCCTTTCTTTTGAATAACTCAGACATGTGGCGCCACCTGCTGTTTGTCTCAATTGCTGTCCCCTTCTGGTACAGTCTCAGTGTGTCAAGCTTTTCTGAAAAGCTTGAACCTACAGAACACACTCACTTTATTGCCAGGATTATTTAACCATTGAGCGGCCTGTTTCTGAAAACTGCCGACTTGGTTCATTTCAGGCTGCATGATGGAGAAATGAGCGTGTGCTGTGTTAACGAAATGCATTTCATGAGTGAAGTTGTGATGTGGCCCCCCTTAATGACTCTAAAATTGCAGCGTAACATGTGGTGATGCGCGTTCGGACACATTTGTCTCCTTTTGTGTTTCAGAATCACGGCGGGAGCAGCATTCGAAAGCAGCAAGACCGCAGTGGAGGGGCGATAGAGAATCTGAATCTGTTATACCACATACCAAAAGGCAGTATTGCGACACGGATACGTGTGTATGAGTGTTATTGTTGGAGAAAAAGTCTACAGTCACATAAAAACATTGTGCAAAAACAGGCCAGTATAGCCTATTTATTTTTCACAGCAAACAAACGCTAGATTTGAAAAGACTCACTTTCAGATCAGTGTGTGATGTGTTTATGCAGCGTTTCTCAACCTAATCTCCATCCGCCTCATCTGCAGCATGCGCCCCATTTCCATAGGAAGTCATTTGTTGCTCAGAACCTGAATGCAACTCACCAATGAGGAGCCGCTGATTCTTTTTAAAGTAGGGGGAAGGTAGCACCTGCAGCAATGGAAGAACACTGATGCGGCAGATCGAAATTAGGTGGGGAAAAAGTGACAGACGATGCAGCTCATGCACTTCTGTGGTTTTCTCATGTGGCTTTGCCTTGAGTGCAACTGTAAATAGCAACGACACTTCTGAAACATGATGAAAACTGAAACGAAACAGAAAAATGAACAGTGTGTCTGTAATGCTGGTGTGTTTTGCCTGTGAAACACTGTTTTTCTTTTAAAGCCCGATGCTACAATGTACTGCCAATCAGATCGTCTCCTAACCAGCACTCTCTGTTTGTTTTAATGGCTTTTTAATCATCTGTTAGACTGAGCGGACAGCTTGCTTTAGTACTGAAATCGGGTAATAAGGATATTAAAGCCAAAATTAAAGCGTGAATTAGTGTGTGGCTTAAAGCATCGTACTATTTCAAAATGTTTACAGCGACAAGGACGTGCCTTTGTGTACTGTTCTCCTTTTAAAGGCCTGAAAGTACAGTCTGAAGCCGATTTGGAACTTCTCTTGCACACAGTCTGTTCTGTAAGAAGCATTGTGTGATTTTAAAGAGAGGCACCACTAGATGGCAAAAGGTGACAGTATTAGTGTCTGTCCCGATAAGTTGATTCTGCTGTCGAGGCCTAAAATGATTGCTTTAAGAGCGGACGCCCCACAGCTGTTCACTTAGCAAGTGCTTTCCAGCTCATGAAAGAACGAGATTAGATTTTTTTACACACGCTTCCTGCTAAGATAGCCTCCCCCATCAAGAACCCCTCACTGACGGCGTGAGAACACTTGGTGGCCTGCTTCACTTTTAAATGACATTTCAGATTTCTCTCCAGCGTGAGTGTCAAGGTTGTTTTTGCTGTCGACACATCTCATCCTCGTACCGATTTTTGACACACGAGAGCCTTTCAGAGATCCTCAGCCGGATACTTTACTGCCATTTTGTGAATCTCAGGTTTCAATCAGCACCCAAGAGCACGTAACACTCTATTCCGATTTCCCTACCACACGCTGGTATGAAAACTTCAGGACGCAGCCTTGCCGGAAATACGATTACGTGACCATTCGGGTCCAAAGCCTCAAAAACAAGCCATGTACTTTGAGATTCCATGAATGTGCGAAGCTTTAATTTATTTACTGTTTACTGTGTGTAAAACGTGGGCATCCATGACCAAAATGCTGTCTTATTTCAGATCACATGTGGTTATTAATGTATGATTGATGTATCACCTTTTTATCTGGTACCGTTGTTATTCTGAGTTTAATAAATCACTATTCCGTCATGCTTTTTCTGTGTGGCTTTCTTTCAGACCACCTCCTCAGGGGACTGTCTTTTATTTTCCCATGTTTCATCGCATCCATTTACGGGAAGCCATGCGAGATGCTAATGGCAGGGGACCATTTAAGATGGGGGGATGTTTATAAAGTGTTAAACTGTTTGTTGATTTTGCTGATAAATTGTGTGCGAGCAGGGAATAATATCTGATGTCACATGTCTCCTGTTAGTTTTGTGAATGCAATTTACAGCCGGACTACAATGCCGTATGCAGGGTCAGAGGCTTTGGCTTGGCGCTGTATGATTCTTTGCTATTTACTGGGGAAGCTTCACAAGTGATCTTATTCTGCATCAGTTTTATTGGAGCAACATAGTTTTGTGCTTTTGAATGATCCGTCCTCTATTAAGGACATCAGCATCGTGTTACGCTGTATATCCAGGACAACGCAGGTTAGCCATTCTTCTCTGTAGGACACGTCGCCATATAGGCCTTCTCTGGAAGACAAATGGCCTTCATTTCTACAAACCCTTCTTCAGTCCACGATTTCTTCTGCTGGCCTCAAGGTTATTCACCATCGACAGTTAGAAGCATACATTTCCGAACTCAGTCTCCTTTGTTTTTTACAAATTACTTGGCCATCCCAACACTCGACGCTTACTACTTACTCAAGTTCATCATTTCAAACCCTTTTCATGACCTTCTTGTCCACATTTCACTCCTTTAAAGTTCCTTATATGAGTGGTTCTAGGACCACTGCTGTGCACCAGGCTCGTATACAACCTAGAGACCTTCATTCATGTTTAACGATGCTGCTTTGGATCGAAGCATGACTCCCTAAATTTGTGACTACTGCTTAATCTGCTCCAGGTGTTGAGCCCAATATATAACCTAGAAACCAGAATCTTTTTATCCAAGACTCCAAGCTTGAAGAGTTTCATTGCTCTTCATGGCCCACCATCAAGAAGATCTCTGTTTATTGTGCAGATCAGCAAGAAGAGCCTCTTCATCCAGTCATGTGGAACTGAACCCTCTTATGATGAAATTGCATAAGTCTGTCTTAACCATCTTAGACCTACATTCATGTCCCTCATCATTTCTGTTGGGCCAGCAGATTTTTGGGATTTCATAAAATGAAGGTTTCATTAAACATCCTCTTGAGTGTTCCAACAGGCAGGTTCCTCCACTTTCTTGCAAGATGCTACGTCGGTCTAAGAGTTTTATTTTGATCAGAAGGGCAGCTGTGTCCCGTTTTCCTGTTGGAGATGATTTGACCACTTTAAGCAGCTTCATCTGCAAACTTGGGTCATTTTTGTTTTTCACTATTTTGAAGACTTTTCACATCATTTGCTCTTTTATTTGTTGCTTCAGCGTTTACTGAATTTGTTAAATGTGGTCTTGACTTTCTGCTAAAAATCTTCAGTTTTGTTCTTCCACCACAATTGGTGGGTTTGTCTTTTCTCCTTGATCAACTCTTCAACTTCCATATTCCACCACTTCATTTTAAGTTGTCTTGACAGTCCTTTTGTTTTCCCCACTCTTCTTAAACACCTTGTATTACCATGTGAATGTGAAGAGCATTTCCTCTTTTTTTGTTCAGAACATCAGAGAACATTCTGATTCTTTGATTCTTTGGTCACCACATAGCCATCTTTCTTCTGAATTGAGTCACCCACTGTTTGTATCACCAGAATTTGAGGAGATCTCGTTCTTGAAAACTGTAATGCACAATACCATTTCCAATGCATCTGCAAACTTTAGAATTCATTCTCCATCTTTGGTTAGAATAGAATAATCCTATTCTAGTGCTCATCCATCCACATTTGTTACACTAGAATATTTTCCCTTATAAGAACTTCTACGCAGTTTTATTTTCCCCAATGATTCTAGTGCCAAGCCTTTCCAGTGTATCTATTTAGCACCTTAACTCATGAGCGGTACTACAACTGAATTGTTTTGTTCCAGTACCTTCTTTTGTCAATCCCAATACTTATTTACTGGGTGATGTCTGAGCCAGTATCGTTTTTTTTGTAACTGGTTTGAGACATTATGGAAACTGTTGGAGCAAAATCTTGATTTTCATCAACCCTCAACATTTAACTGGGCTTGGGACTGACACTAGTAATCTAGTGGCCGTTTTAAGGCCTAAAGGAGGTGGTGCTGGTTTAGGCGTAGGATGCTCACATATGGACCAAGAGGTCTCCAGCACCACCTCCACTGGATTTCTGAACAAAACCCTGTACCTCAAGTTGCTCCAGGGAGATGAGACTGTCCTTGTAATGAGGAAATGAAAGTCGCTCTGGATAAGATAAAAGTAAAATGCATCATACAAAAATCAAATTAAACTCTGCTGACACTTAGATTGGTTGAGTTTAACTTCTTTCATGCTTAAATTGAGCATAAGTGTAAATGAATGACACACTTTCCACTGTCTAATAGGTTTATTTAAGAGCAGAACGTGGAAAGGTCAGATCGTAATGCTTCATTTAGAGTCTGTCCGGCAAAACTGACCACAAAGGTTTCTGTGGCCCATGAGAGTTTGACCAAGATCATCTGATCAGTAGGAACAGTAGGACTCAATATGTGGCGAACACTCTGCTCTGCTTTGCTCTATATCTGTGTGTGTGATCAGCAGGTCCAGAGTGGAGGAAGGAAGTCTCTTGGATTCTGACAGCAGCCCTCACTGGTGCGGCATCTCACTGACCCAGACTGTGTCCGACGGCAGCGGGAGCGGAGACGCCACGTCCTCAGAGTCCGGAGCCACAGTGAAATCCCTTATCAAGTCCTTTGACACAGCTGTTAAGAGTGAGGCTCCTTCCCCCACGTTCTCCCTGCTTTTGACTCTTTTTTAATATATTTAATCCTACTCAGTGACTTCATTCACCTCATCTCACCCGACATTAAAACTCTTAATTAAGTCTGTGTAGGCATCATGAACAGTGTGACTTTAAAAATTAGAAACTGCAGTTTGTTAACATGTTTTGTTCCATAACAAAGTAACATAAGTTCCATAATGATCCGTTTTCAGTCATTTCCTAGTTGTCTGCCTCCAAATTGACCACAGTCAGGCTGATGGTTTTACATTTGAGGCGTTCTAAAGATAAACCAAATGGTCTTTTCGATCTGGACATCAATTATAACTGAAATCTCATTTAAATCTCGATTTTCATTTAAAAACCTAGCTGCATCGAACAGTGATGTGCTTGAATCCTGTTTAATCTGCAGCAAAAAAAGATTGCAACGTTGAAAACGTGATCTGAACAATAGCACACGGTGCTGTAAACTGCATGCTATGCAGAGTCATCAAAATATACATATATATAATATATGAATATACCCATTTATGCATTCATTTATTATTTATCAAATAATTTTAAAAAAGGTACAATATATTTCCTAGATATTAGTATATAATATATATATTATATATATAAACAGTACTGGGCAAAATTTTTAGGCAGGTGTGGGAAAAAATGCTGTAAACAAAGAATGCTTTCAGCAACCAGTTTTACCAAACAGGTGCTGCTGATCATCAGTGTCACACGGCGGTTGAAACACGAACAACCATGTTTGGAACAACCTACCAGCCGAGTTCCTTCAAAAAATGTGTGCAGGTGTACCTAGAAGAATTGATGCTGTTTTGAAGGCAAAGGGTGGTCACACCAAATATTGATTTGATTTAGATTTCTCTTTTGTTCATTCACTGCATTTTGTTGATTGATGAAAATAAATGATTAACACTTCCATTTTTGAAAGCATTCTTTGTTTACAGCAGTCAGTCAGTCTGCCACATTTTCTGCCACTTGTCCCAAGCGGGGTCGCGGGGCAGTGCTGGAGTCCATCCCAGCTCACACAGGGCGAAGGACGGGAGACACACCCTGGACAGGTCGCCAGCCCATCGCAGGGATTGTTTACAGCATTTATATTTATATATATATATATATATATAATATATATATATATATATATATTAATAATAAACACATAATGAAATTATTCAAATACATAAATTTCTATAAGCATGAAAGCTGCCAAACCAGTAGAAGTGATACTTCAGTATTGCAAAGATTTAGTTTTTCCAAAATTTAATTTAACACATCAGCAATTATCAGATCCAGAAATCTCCTTTATCACTGATGTAGTTTTGAAGTCAAGCTGCGTTCGTGTTGTGTTTTTTAAATCTGGCTCATTTTTAGGACTCAAATCATACATGGTGTTCAGGTGAATACTTTTAAACCCATTCTTCACCCCAGATTTTGCGCTGTGTGTCACACTCGCAAAAAATATTTAGACAGCACTGTTGTTGCAGCTGCTGGCAGCGTTCACTCCACAAACATCACCATCATCTCAGTGTCTCAGGGTCAGGAAGGGCTGACCTGATAACCGTGACCAGGTCACTTTCAGAAAGCTTTTTTAAGCTCAGCCCTTTTTCCTGCATAGAGCAAAACTCCTGCGAGATAATAGAGGGAGATGAGCGAACATTCATTTTGAGTGAAGCAGAGTTTCTATTTAACACTCTTGTCATAACAAAGACAAAGGGTGCTATTAATAACGCCTGCGATCCATCTCGCACGGATGCAATCATAACACTTTTACAATGGCCTCATGAAACACAGTTCTCTGGCCTTAGACACTTGCTCATCTGCTAATCAGCCTGTAGCACAAGGGCTCATAACATTAGCGATATTACCCTGGAACCCTGCATTAAATCACTAAGCAAATGGAACTACATTTCAGTCTCAGCAGCATTCAAAGCTGAACCTTAGGCACATACCCTCTTTGACTTTTTTTCATTTTTGCTTTCAGATGGACCTGGCAACACGGTGCAGATGCATTCATCTCCCAGATGCCCTCTGAGTGGAATACCAGTCCGCACCGCTCCTGCTGCAGCTGTCTCGCCCATGCAGGTACTTCAAATACAACACTCGCTCACTCATTTTCTGAGCCGCTTGTCCTGATTAAGGTCGCGAGTAGTGCCAGAGTCTAGCCCAGCTCTCACAGGGTGAAAGGCAGGGACACTCCCTGGACAGGTCACCAGTCCATCACAGGGCAGACGCACACACACACACACACACACACGCACACACTTATAGACAATATAGCATCTGCAGTCCACCTGACGTGCAGGTCTTTGGATGGTGTGACAAAACTGGAGCTCCTGGAGACATGGGTGCAACATGGACTGTCCTGTTTGGGAATCGAACCCAGGACCTTCTCGCAGTTAGGTGACAGCACTTTAAATATAAAATATAAATTTTATACCTTTAAAAGGAGGTTCTTCATGGCTATGTACCGCGTGAACAAGTAAAAGATCAGCATTCCAAAAGTTCTTGGTTGTCATAGCAACAGCTCACCAACTTAGCATCAATGTCAGCATTAGTCTACAAGCTCGACTAGTTAAAAGGACCATTTGAGATACGGATATTAGATTCTACTTACGTTTGCTTTCACACATTCCGTGTTTGACGTGATTCTCAGTCAGATTCCAGCTCCCTGTTCTGGCTGTTTAATCAAAGGCTGGTCATTATCCAAATTCTTCAAAATAAATATGTAGAGAAGACCAAAACCATGCCTTTACCAAATTATGAAAAAAGATTCTGTGTGATAACTTACATGCACATGAAAACATGGTCAGCTTCAGAGGGCGTACCTCCAAAACTAAAGAACATCTCTCTTTACAATTGGCAATTTGTGGGTTCTAATCCCAGAGCAGTAGTAGTCCTGAGGTACCCTTGAGCACCAAGTACCATCCCCATCGGTTCCCTGGGTGCTCCATTTGACTGCCCCCTGCTGCATGGTGTGTGTTAGTTTTAATACAGATGATGTATTTCCCTGTGGTTCATTGTGCTCACAATGGCAAAATAGTCACTATTATTTTCACTAATTCTCTCTCTTTTTGTAACATGTGCACTTTCATCACAGAGGCATTCGGGTATGAAGCCGCTGCCGAAAACCCTGGAGAGGAGGATCAATGTCGGAGATTTCCCACAACAAGGTAACAACAAGGTTTAAATGGTCAACCAGCACTTCTCCTTTCGTGATATAACAAACCACATCAGACTGAACAAGGACAAGGATGTTTCGCACCATCACCCAGTGTGGTCACAATAGCCAGTGCTAATGCTCAAGTCAAAGCATCATTGGATCGTTAAAAATATGACTTCATTTGCAGGTAGATTACTCAGATATGTTTAATTAAGTAAAAGTAAAAAAAGTCAAGAAGGTAAAAAAGCGTTTATTGATCGGCTACATGGAACTGAGTAAAGGGAGGTATTTACCCGTACAAGCACCTTTTGATTAGATTTTTTTGTTTCATTTGTGCATCACGCCGCTGTGCAGTGGTAAGTGCTTTATGGTGGTGGGGTCCCTGTGAGCCTGACATCTCTTGTGCCCTCAGCAGGGTGTGAGACATGACTCAGACTCAGACTCAGACTGTCTCTACACGTTATACTTCTCTGGTGGGGCTTTCACAGTAAATTGACTCGGCGCTGAAATCACACTGTCAGATCCCTGACTTTCTACTCAAATAACGAGCAGACAAAACACTCGCTCTGGAACTTTTCACATAAGAAATAAGAACAGTGCCCAACTATTCCATGTAGCTAGTAAACTGTTACATCACATCCAAATGAGCTGCCGTTTGAGTGTGTCTAGGGTGTGGCAATGTGATCATCATCATCATTTAGATCATGATCATAATAATTTTCTTTTCAACATCTAATAAGTTGGAAAAGAAAGAAGAGATTACAAACGCTGTCAAAACGCTGAGTACAAATGATGTGTGTATATATATACAGTACTGTGCAAAAGTTTTAGGCAGGTGTGAAAAAACGCTATACACCAAGAATCCTTTCAAAAATGGAAGTGTTAATCATTTATTTTCATCAATCAACAAAACGCAGTGAATGAACAAAAGAGAAATCTAAATCAAATCAATGCTTCATCCATGCTTCACAGTTTCCTGCAGACACTCATTATTGTAACGCTCTCCAGCCCTTCGACGAACAAACTGCCTTCTTCTACAGCCAAATATTTCAAATTTTGACTCATCAGTCCAGAGCACCTGCTTCATTTTTCTGCACCCCAGTTCCTATGTTTTCATGCATAATTGAGTCGCTTGACCTTGTTTCCACGTTGGAGGTATGGCTTTTTGGCTGCAACTCTTCCATGAAGACCACTTTTGGCCAGACTTCTCCGGACAGTAGATGGGTCTACCTGGGTCCCACTGGTTTCTACTAGTTCTGAGCTGATGGCACTGCTGGACATCTTCCGTTTTCGAAGGGTATTAAGCTTAATGCATCTTTCATCTGCTGCACGTTCCTTGGCCAACAACTGCATCTACGATCCTCAACTTTGCCCGTTTCTTTGTGCTTCTTCAAAAGAGCTTGAACAGCACATCTTGAAACCCCAGTCTGCTTTGAAATCTTTGTCTGGGAGAGACCTTGCTTATGCAGTATAACTACCTTGTGTCTTGTTGCTGTGCTCAATCTTGCCATGATATGAAACCGTCTTCCACAACCCCACCTTGGTAGCAGTTTGGCTGTTCCTCACTCAGTTTTAAGCCTCCTACACAGCTGTTTCTGTTGCAGTTAGTGACTGTGTTTCAACCTCCGTGTGACATTGATGATCATCAGCACCTGTTTGGTAAAACTGGTTGATCATACACCGACTATAATCCTACAAAATCCCTGACTTTGTGCAAGTGTACCTAGAAGAACTGATGCTGGTTTGAAGGCAAAAGGTAGTAACAGCAAATATTGATTTGATTTAGATTTTTCATTTGTTCGCTCTCTTTGCATTTTGTAAATTGATTAAAATTAACAATCATTATTTATATTTCTGAAAGCATTCTTTGTTTACAGCTTTTTTTCACACCTGCCTAAAACTTTTGCACAGTACTGTATATATATATATATATATATTTTTTTTTTAATTCCTTATTTCTACTTAAAATTCTTTTGACATTTGCACATAAATATGCTTGAAAGTCCTTACTCTGGGCCAATTTAATCTTATTATCCAACAATAGAGGAGAACCTCTTTTAAGAACCCCTGAGACTTGAGGTTCTAAACTCAAGCAAAAGTAAAAAGCAAGATAGAAATCATGACTGCCTGCCATTTTCACAGCTAAATATATTGATGAAAAAGTCCCCCATGCTAAATGTCAAGCATAAAGGGGATTTTCTTTATCATTTGGGGTTGAGTAACAGTAAAGTATTCTACCTGACACATGCTGGAAACTAAAGTTCAACAATCAGCGAAGAAACTGATTGTTTTAAAATCTATCTTCAGGTTTGAATAATAACTCAAGATGTAAGATGAACTATACAGTACTGTGTAAAAGTTTTAGACAGGTGTGAAAAAATGCTGTAAACAAAGAATGCTTTCAAAAATGGAAGTGTTAATCATTTATTTTCATCAATCAACAAAATGCAGTGAATGAACAAAAGAGAAATCAAAATCAAATCAATATTTGGTGTGACCACCCTTTGCCTTCAAAACAGCATCAATTCTTCTAGGTACACTTGCACACAGTTTTTGAAGGAACTCGGCTGGTAGGCTGTTCCAAACATCTTGGAGAACTAACCACAGATCTTCTGTGGATGTAGGCTTCCTCACATCCTTCTGTCTCTTCATGTAATCCAGACACACTGGATGATGTTGAGATCAGGGCTCTGTGGGGCCAGAAGAACTGATGCTGGTTTGAAGGCAAAAGTTAGTAACACCAGATATTGATTTGATTTAGATTTTTCTTTTGTTCGCTCACTTTGCATTTTGTAAATTGATAAAAATAAACAATCATTATTTATATTTCTGAAAACATTCTTTGTCAGCATTTTTTCCACACCTGCCTAAACTTTTGCACGGTACTGCACATGATCAGAAACTAGAAGCAGCCTAAAAGGAAAACTGGAAGAAAGTTACCCAATCAGCCAGAAAGTGTGAGCAGTGTTATAATCATTTTGTTTCTTGCAAAGGTGGTCAACAAAATATATCATTGAATGGGGGTGCACAAACTTTCCAGCAAAACTGTTTCTATTTCCCTTTTCTTCATGCTATGCTCTCAAAATGATCTCCTTATACTTGCAGTTTTCCTGAATCATGGTTTATGTGATGTAGGTCTGAGCCAATAAAAGGAAAACCTTCCAGAGGTTCTTGGTATCAGTTACGGCGCAAGCTCTTCTGAGACTGAGCTCAAGACCTTGAGTTGAACCATCTTCAACTTTTATCTACTTATGTTGTGCATACAATATACAAAATGATTAATATGAACTTTTGATTTGAAGCATTTAATGTTTAATTTGGAAGTAGATTGACATTATGAGATTATATGAGAACTCATGGATTCAGGATGGGGCAGGTGACCTTGTGGTAAGGGACTTGAGCCCATGATCAGAGGGTTGTGGGTTCAAGTCCCAGACCAATAGGTTACCCTGAGGTCCCTTAGCGCAAAGCACAGTCCCCATCACTGCTCCCCGGGCTCTGCCTACTGGAGGGAATTGCTTTATCCTGGCCTTTCTCGTTCAAACTCATCCAACCTCTTTGTTGGTTTATTCTTCTCTTTCTCTCTGCCTCTCGTTCTCGCAGGTGATGAGCTGAAGCCTTCGTCTCTGATGAGAAAGAGTCCGTCACTCGAGTCAGTCATCAAGTCTCCAGCAGCACTGGGCAGCAGGACAGCTTCCTTCACCTACAACCGGGCGAACAGCAAGCTCAAGTAACGCTCATGTGCTTCCACGTGTCTCACACTCACTAAAGGGCCCATGGCAAAGCACCAGCTTCCAAAGCTCATGTGACACACAGCAGTAAAACAGCATTAAAAGACCAACAGTCTGATCACTAAAGCTCCTGACACAAACACACGACCACCAGGAGGATGTTCACTTTCCATTTTTCCCACTAGAGGCACTACAGTTTACCAATAGCTCGTTGACAGTTCAGGGCGGACGCTTCCTTCTCCAGTCATGATCGTTTAAGTCAGCATCATCTGTAAAGACCTGAATTGAGACCAGTGGTTAATTCTCTGCACATACAGCTTAATTCATTGTGGCCTGTACGTACTGGAGACCTCTTACATGAAAAACACCAGTAATTAAACTGATATACAGTCAGCTTTATGTCTCTCACGCCTAAAACGTCTTTTCATCTCAGTGACTTACTCTGCTGCTCTTAGCTCTACGGTACTACAGCCAGATGAAGCAATACTCTATCAGCGATCTGTTTAAGATTTTATCACAATATTCATTCTTCAGGATCACTGATAATGAGAACAATGCAGTTCTGAGGGTTTTTTTTTTTTACATAAAATATCTCCATCCTGTACCAATAAAGATCATAGAGCTTAATGCAAAGAGATCTGTGCTGGAGGGTGCTGGAGGGCAGAATCTAACGCCAATGTTGTGGACCAATTAGATGGAGATGCCGCACTAAGGTGAAGAAAATGTTCTAGTCCATATGAGTGCCTCTAACTCCTCCCATGATATTCTATAAACGCATGCTCTCTCACACACACACACACGCTCACATAGTATGCTCACAAAGTACAGCTTGCACAATAAATCATGTTATTACCCTTATACCAAACGTTTCTGTGATAAAACGATACATTGTTGAGTGCTGAAAAGAGACAATGTAGCAGCTTAACATAATTACACTCAGTCCAAAACCCAGCATTAGAGCATGACCTTTAAAATCCTAATAATTAAAAAAACAATGGGCAACACACACTGGATTTCCTGTTTTGCACACAGTTATGCAGGAATATTTGCAACATTTATGTGCGTTCTGAACTAAATTATTCTAACAAAAGAGACAAAAAGCATAAAATGAAAAGAAAAAAGTCCAGAGTTGGAACTGTGCTGCATCCATTCCTTACTGGGTACAAACCCTTTACACTGACTTCTACTAAAAATACAGAACCCTTCACCTTCTCCGGAGAAGTTATAGATACTAGTGTTTTGGAGAGTGGCGATGTGCTAACATTAAACCCCTCTGTATGGTAGCATCAGCCGTGCTGCTGGACGGGTTTTTCTGGAGAGAATTTGTCCTTTAGTTAGGTTCTTTACGTTGCTTCCTTTAGTAAAGAGTTTTAATTACACTCCCTCCAGCTGGCAGGTTTAATGGTTATTCTCTGCAACTGGGAAACCATTTACAATGATTCTTGCTTTTTTTGCTAGAATATCTTTGGGAGTGTGATCTTTCAAGGTAAAATATTGTAGCGATATCAGTAAAGAAAACGTGGTATCATGCCTCTGCTGGCTAGTGTTACACAGGAATGTATCTACGGTGCACACACACTTCTGCAAAATCTCAAATTCCTGCTTGCAAATTCAAATAAACATCCCTTGAGTGCACATACGCATGGACCACAGATGCAGTGTGAGTGACCGCATGTATGTTTGTGTGTGTGTGTGTGTGTGTGTGCTTGTCCCCTGGTGTTAGTGTGGAAAGAACAGACCCTCTGGCTGCTCTGGCGCGGGAGTATGGGGGATCTAAGAGGAACGCTCTACTGAAGTGGTGCCAGAAGAAAACAGAAGGCTATCCGGTAAGGAGCACAGGCCCTGACCTTGCATCCACTCACATCACCAAGATTGCTGGCTTACACTCTCTCTCGCTCTCTCTCTGTCTCTCTCACTCTCTCTCTCTCTCTCTCTCTCTTCTTATTCTCCTTCTTCCTGCTATCAGTCAGCTATTTTATTAGCCATTTCCTTAGAAGAATTCCTCGCATTTGAGTGTTAATACAGAGACTCTGAAGACGACTTTCTTGCGCTTTGGCTTTGGCCCCTTTAATTAATTTTAGGAAGCACTAATTAACCTAATTTCTATGCATGGCGTCGGTATTGCGACACTTAGAAAATATTAGAAAAGCACTGTACACGGAGCACGTTTGCAGAAGACATTCAAAACCAGGTCACACTTGCTGAAGCATCAAGAGATTGAAAATGCAGGAATTTTTTTTTTAAAAGCCCCCAGAATTGTCAAGCTGCACCTCTACATGAAGCATTATGGGATGAATCAGCCTAGGACTGGTGTTTTCTGTGTTGCTGCCTTTATTGTTGGTTGCGGTCAGATGAGAAGAGCTTGATAGATACTAATATATAGTTGTATTTTCTTTCTGGATGAAGCCACGTCGCCTGTTACGGTTGCTCAGGCTTCCAAAATAGAGCAAATGACACACAGAGAAGTATTTTCCAGATAATGATTTGGCACAAAATGTCCCCCTATTTACAGAAACGAAGCAATTAAGGAAGACATTGTGTGAAATGATCAAGAAGGATAAGCACTTTGTGTTTGTGGATGTAAATAAATGTGTGCATTGTTTCTGTACATTTTCATGAGAAAAAGTGAAATAAAGGTCCCCCTTCATTTTCATAGATTATCCATAGATGTTCATGTGATTAATATACAAGAGAGAGGGTTAGTACAGGTTTAGGACAGTTTTAGAAACTCAGCGTCGAATGTAGATTACATTCAGAACAAGGGTGTCAACAATGCTGAACTGACTGAATGGAAAACACTATAGATAGTTGAAATATTGAAATAATGATAATTAACGATATGCTGAAATGATGAAGTCATTTCTTTCAGGTTTCTGAGGATTTGGTTGGGCTCCTCCTTTAGGTAGAAAAGGTTGAGGCGCGGTACCTCAAGCTCCACTGGGGTGGACTTTTCAAGGGTCCACCATCAGTACCTATATATGGAGCATATAATCCCACCATATTCAACTGCAGTTTAATTTTTTTGATACTATAAACCAAGTCTCAGTGCCAGGCTTTCTATTTTACTGTTCTACTGTAAAACATTAACATATGAAAAGGGTGGCAGTAGTCTAGTGGTAGGGTACTTGCCTACGGACCTCTGGATCAAGAGGTCCCCAGTTCGAATCCCACCTCTAGCACTACCACCACTGGGTCCCTGAGTAAGACCCTTAACCCTGAGTTGCTCCAGGGGGACTGTCCCTGTAATTAGGACATGGAAGTCGCTCTGGATAAGAGCGTCTGCTAAATGCCGTAAATGTAAATGTAAAAGGTACAAACCTTTTCATACATTAACTGCTTATGACTTCAAGATACAAAACTGGACCATATTGTACCTTTGAAGGTGCTTTTACACTTTCTGTACCTGCACAGGCTCGTTCTTCTTATTTTAAGCCCATTATATTAGGCATATAAACACATCTGTACTGTGTATAATGAGATTCGTACATTTCACGCGCCTGCAATGTATTAAAACAAACTGCAGCGCTGGCACGTGAGTGTTTAGGCCTGCAGTTGAGCACATGTGCAGTCCATCAATGTGTAGGCGTATGTTAGCGGTAGTTCCCATGTCCCTCCATGTGCTAATAGCCTCTGCAGGGCCCATTAAAGCCTGAGGGATTAAGGCTGAGGCCCTGCCATGGTCAAATGTATGTGAGAGCTAAAGAGCTTAGCACCATGTTAGCCACCCCTGCTAAACAAAACGCAGAAGAGAAGGGTCTGCTATTCCCTCCTACTTCCTGCTGTCTTTCTAAATTAACTTGACGACTGTCGGCTATTTGCGCCAAAACTTTACACACACAGACAGATGTGTTCGGTGACATTTACTTCTTTAGTTTGCAGTGATGGGGATGGTACCTTGCTCAAAGGTACCTCAGGGCAACCTACTGGTCTGTGGTTTGAACCCATGACACTTCCGATCCTGGGGCCTAGTCCCTAAACACTGCCTCAAGTCTAGTTCAGTATAATAATTCAGTATTTTAGTAAATGAAAATGTGATTCAGATTTTTTGTTGAATGTGTGAACTTCTTTGTGTTAAGATTAGATTTGTAATTGGAAAGCAAATGCGGACAACCATCTTTTCTTAACTTGCAGTCAGAGTAAAATATTTCATTTTCTTTCATGAATACCCAGAGCATTTAAATACCAAGAAGCTAAATATAACTTCCTTTGTGAGAAAGAAAAGACACCAACAGGATCCTAGACGAATGAGTTTGCACAATGCACGTTGGATAGCAAAATATTTAGTCATCCTTTGCCCTTTCGTCTGAGGAGATTCTATTCTTTCATAAGACTGAGTCACTACCAGTCAGTGGACGCAACAGTTGCCCCCACAAGGCACATGTTTGATTAACGTCTGCTGATGCTTGTAGGTCACATCATGCCTTAAACCAGAGTATTTTGCAAATAGGAGGAGATCTCCAAACACAAGGCCGGCATCTCGAAAGCATTTTAGGCTAGAACCTCATGCAGGTTTGTGAGAACAAGTCCACAAATCGTCACTATTCAGAAACAGAGCAGTGCTCGAATACTGAGAATGGATTTATAAACCAGAATACACATTCGGTCTCGCTCTGCTTCGTCATTGGGGGCTGAGAATCACTTGAGGACCTACAATAATAACAACCATAAATTTGCCATCATGTGAATCCTTCTGTTCTTATTTTAGTAAATCACAGCTAGATCTGACAGATTAGCTGGATTAATAATTTTGAAGACACATTGGCTACTTTAACCATTTTGTATGAATTCTCCCACCTACAACCCCTGTCACTCTGGTCAAGTGAAAGTGGCTGCTTTCATCAACGTGAAACTTTCACAAAAAATTCAATCTTTGCTTTAACACACTGTGCAGCAGGGGAGAGCTATTTAAAGTAACCAGGGAGCAATGATGGGGGCGGTACCTTGCTCAAGGTTACCCCAGGGCAACCCACTGGTAAGGGACTTGAGCCCACAATCTTCCGATCCCCTAATTTGCTGGTTTAGAAACAACAGAACAACCTAAATTCACAAATGCTCTTGCTTCCTAAGATACCTCAGACACGATCACCACTCTTGCACACACTGCCAGTGCCACTGCTACCACTGTACAAGCATGCATCAATCACACGAACACACAGACTCAACCTTGAAGGGTAAATAGCGCTCGTGGTGCCGGAATGCAGTAAGAAGCTTAAACCTAGATGTTTGGAGAATAATTAGGCAGCTATTACTTGTGCATTTTTTCCATGCAAGGCTTTGTGGGAAATTAAAAGCATTGCTTAAGAGTCGGATTCTTTCTCAGCTCCTGCGACGGACGCCGGTGCGGCTGTTATTTATAGCAGCAGGGCAAGAATGAAATCCATTGTGGTTTACAGTACAAAGGACCACGTTTGCAAACACGGTACACAACTAGAAAAGTGTTGCAATGCATGAGTGTGTGTGTGTGTGTGTGTGTGTGTGTGTGTTGGCTGCTTCCTGTTGAACTCATAACCCATTTAACACCTTTGCAAATGCAAAACAGAAAAGCCATGTTGAACTTGTTAGAGAACATCGGTCCGTAAATCCAGCTTATAATTAACTCTCTAAATGTGCTCTTTGCAGTTCTTCTGTGGTGGCCCTTTGTGTGAAATCATACGTCTGTACGTTGGTTAGAAATTTGGAAGAAAGGAAGGAACTTTCACTGGGTGAACGACCAAAATTCTGAAAGTTTCTAATTGTATAAATTGTCCACATTTTTTTTTTTTTTTTTTTTACTTTCATCTATTCACTCCTAAACCCAACCATCCACATGTTCCCAATAAAGCTCCTAGCAATAGCAATAAGGAAAAACTTCATAAAGGAGTCATTTCAGAAAAGATGTCATTAAGAAAAGACTCCTAACAACCATGCAAGACTTGAGAGACCACAGAAGCCTCCCCCTTCAGATAAACAGCGGGTAAAAGACGGAAGTAGATTTAGTTTGAATTAAATATCGAATGAGTTGTTGAACCCTTGGTGTAGTCTTCTAATAAACACATTTAGGGGCAGCAGTGGCCTAGCGGTTAGGGCGTCAGCCGCATGATTGGAGGATCGGGGGTTCAAACCCCTTCCCAATAGGTTGCCCTGAGGTACCCTTGAGCAAGGTACCGTCCCCATCACTGCTCCCCGGGCGCTTTCAATAGCTGCCCACTGCTGCATGGGTTTGAGTGTGCATGGGTTAAATGCAGAGGTCCAATTTCGTTGTGGTTCATGTGTGCTGTGCCGTGACCTCGCAATGACAAGGGTTGTCACTTTCTGTTTGTTTTTTAAAAAAACTTGAATATGAAATTAAATGAAAAATCAATCTCTGATTTTAAGACTCGCTGTAAATGTTTTGCCTTCATTTGTAAACTTCCATTTGATTTCTTTAGTATTGATTAGGCTCAAACTAAAGGTGCACATATGGAGGGTTTGGCTTAGACTTAGAAATGGTTATGGCCACAGGGTTCTTCCTCATTACACACACACACACACACACACACACACTTCAGGGATTACATCTGAGGCAAGGTAAAGGTCAGATTAGTTGTCTATGGCTGTGTAGTCAGGGTCATGGCTTCTAAGAGAAAGGCACAGAAGGGTAGAGCCGTTAATTACCCTCTAATACACAGACGGACAACACGATCACTTACACATACACGGCGCCCAGAACCCTATTGATTTATGAACAAGCTTAACTCCTGTTCAATACGTGCACACACTCACGCCATAAACGGCCTTTGCAGACTGATTCACTATCAAACGTTTAGAATCACATGAAAAACTGCTGTTCTTTTCAAATCCATAACTTACACCATGTTTGCAGAGATAAAATAATGACAGACTTCAGGTGTTTAAGCCACACCCATCACTAAACGTGTATAAATTAAACACACTCTCCTAATTAAAAATGTAAAAATTTAAAAATTAGAAATAAACTCTCCATTGTGAAAAGTGAAAGCGACTATTGCCATCATTGTTAGTACACGGCACAACACACAGTGAACCACAACGAAATTACACCTCTGCATTTTACCCACACAATCACACACATGCAGCAGGGGGCAGCTATTGAAAGCACCTGAGTAGCAGTGATGGGGACGGTACCTTGCTCAGGGGTACCTCAGGTCATCCTACTGGTGAGGGATTTGAACCCACAATCTTCCTGGGGCCTCCCTAACCACTAGTAGGTCAGTAGGTCATGGGTTTGAAATGTTGCCCTGAGATACCAGCAAGGTACCGTCCTCATAACTGCTCCCCGGGTGGTGGATATGGCACGGTGTGTGATTTAAATGCAGAGGATGCATTTTGTTTGCGGTTCACTCATGCTGTGTGTGACAAAAAGTGAAAAAAATACTTAATTGTCCTCATCTGTCTTGTTTGAGACCACCATGCCCAGAGCCTGAGGCTTTGCTTTGAGAGAGAAGTGTTGGAAGTGGGGAAGGGGGGGAGAGAGAGATCACAGACAGATAGGTTCTTCTCAGTTCATGTAGTTTTGTCAAAGCCATTCTGTCCACCAAGTCGCAGGCTTATTCAAAGGAAGTGACATCACTGCAGTGAAGAACAAGGATGCTGTAATGTAGAGCCTGCTCCTCAATCCACTACACGAAACTAATGAACAGTTAAAGGAAAGAAATAACAGGGTTTCCATGGGCCAACTGGTCCATTTTCTGTCCCCATTAAAGTAGGTTGTACATCAAGTCTCCAGTATATTGTGAGCTTTAAATGTCTGCATTTAGTGAAAGTGACTATTCTTGTCATTGCAAGGTCACAGCACAGCACACAGTGAACCACAAAATTGGACCTCCGCATTTAACCCATACACTCAAACACCATGCAGCAAGGGCCAGTTATGAAAGTCCCGGGGGAGCAGAGACGGAGACAGTACCTTGCTCAAGGGTACCTCAAGGCAGCCTACTGGTAAGGGGTTTGAACCCACAATCTTCCAATACTGTGGCCAACTCACTCACCACTAGGCCACCTCTGCCCTTTAAGCTTAAGAGCTGCAATAAAAGGCCTCCATTTAGCATCGTTAGCCAGATGCAAAATAAAATTCTATTATCATAGAAGGGAAAACAAGCAAACAACATATAAAACCAGATTTCAAAGCAAATCATAAACTTTCTGCACAAACACTGCTGTTGGCAGGTTGGTTGGCACGTGCATCATGTCTGTGGTAGCAATGATGTAGCAAAAGCCTTTAATAACCACCTGAGATTCAGCATCACACGTTTCCTCAGGGGTGGAGCTCATCAGAAGTGGCCTTATTAGGAAACAGTATGAATAGTGACTTGTCCGTCTTTTACACACACACACACACACACACACACACACACACACAAATGAACTCGCATGTGCACACACACACACATGCAAAACTAGCTCCCACTGATCTGCCCAGTTCAAATGAGGTGTCAGGAAGCTGCCTGCTTTATTGTCCTCATCTGTCTTGTTTGAGGCCACCATACCCAGAGCCTGAGGCTTTGCTTTGAGAGAGAAGTGTGTGTGTGTGTATGTGTGTGTGCATAGAGGGGGAGAGAGAGAGCGCAGACAGCTATGTTCTTCTCAGTTCATGTAGTTTTGTCAAAGCCATTCTGTCAACCAAATCGCAGGCTTATTCAGAGGAAGTGACATCACTGCAGTGAAGAACAAGGATGCTGTAATGTAGAGCCTGCTCCTCAATCCACTACACGAAACTAATGAACAGTAAAAAGAAAGAAATAACAATATCAGCCTGGTGGATATTAAGTGTTTTATAGCTTAAATTCCCACTTTCAGCTATATCTGCAGTGATGTCCATTAGTGAGGATGATTTATGCTTTTTTGCAATCGGTCAGCTACCATTCCTCACAGTCCAGGAGGGCTTAGACTGTGCTGCAGGCTGCACTGTAAGTACACTGTAGATGAGCGTTCAGAGTTTTTGTGGGAGTGACACAGAGTAAGCGGATTTGCTTCGTAAATGTCTGTTTGTTCGATGCAAACATGTTGGGTTAAGCTCTGTCTCACTAGTCCAGGTGCCATCTATTTGCATACCAATATAAAGATTTTACAAGTTCCTCCTAAATGAGGCCTTTGTGATTCTGACAGTTGGTTAGTGCAGCAGTGACTTCATCGAGTTAAAGTAAAAGTGATTCTTGTCATTGGGAAAGACGGCACAGCACACAGTGAACCAAAACGAAATACAACCTCTGCATTTAACCCACACGCACAGTGCAGCAGGGGGCAGCTATTGAAAGCACCCCAGGAGCAATGATAAGGACGGTAGCTTGCTCACAGGGAAATGGAATTCGGACCCACAACCTTCCAATCCTGGGGCCTCGACTCTAAACACTAGACCACCGCTGCTCCAATAATTTAATAAATAAGTTCAATACTTATTTTAATTTTTCCACTCTCGCTCTCTCTCTTTTTTTAAATAGTTGACTATGTCTTTAGCCAGGTCTCTGAAAAGCTACTTAAAGCAGGAATCAGTGTGTGTGTTCTGAGTGAGCAAGACTAAGCTGATACAAAACAGAGAATTCTGCTGCTTCTGAGAACATATGCCAAGTAGAAACACAAAAATCTACCAGATATTTGTTTATCTATCTTTAATCCAACAAATATTTTTCTAATCACAATCCCAAACCCCAGCACTGGATTCAAGATTCAGATTGAAATACTTTTTAAACCTGATTCAACTCCTTAATTTGTTGACAAGCTCCTCGTTGCTTGCTCCAGGTGTGGAGATTAAAGGTAAAGTGCAAAAAAGTGCTAAACATGGGAATTAGTGCCTCTGCATCACTGTGAAAAAAAAGTGAAAGTGACCACCTGTCATTGTGAACACGCAGCACTCAGTGGGGCACTCACTCTGGGGCAGCGGTGGCCTAGTGGTTAGGGTGTTGGCCACATGATCGGAGGATTGGGGATTCGAACCCCTTCCCAATAGGTTGCCCTGAGGTACCCTTGAGCAAGGTGCCGTCCCCATCACTGCTCCCTGGGCGCTTTCAATAGCTGCCCACTGCTGCACGGTGTGTGAGTGTGCATGGGTTAAATGCAGAGGTCCAATTTCATTGTGGTTCACTGTCTGCTGTGCTTTGACCTCGCAATGACAAGGGTTGTCACTTTCACTTTTCACTTTCACTCAGTGAACCAAAACCAAATACTTCTCTGCTGTTAACCCACACATGCCGTGCAAGCAGTGGGCAGCCATGTCCAGCACCTGGGGAGGAGTGATGGGGATGGTACCTTGTTTAAGAGCACTTCAGGGCAAACTACAGGTCTGGAACCTACAACCTTCTGATCTTGGGACCTGGGGCCCCAAG
This sequence comes from Hepsetus odoe, assembly GCA_017165825.1. NCBI lineage: Eukaryota > Metazoa > Chordata > Actinopteri > Characiformes > Hepsetidae > Hepsetus > Hepsetus odoe. The sequence continues at coordinate 3,217,945 of CM029371.1, forward strand.
CCTGCTTTCCTTTGTAAAGTAGTTGCTCGCTTGTGGGTGGCCGTGATATTTTGATTGTAATGTGTTTGTTAATGTGTAATGGGTCAGCGGTGTTGACCGGCCAGTTGTGCACATTTATCTGAGGCCACATCTGCAAGTGTGTTGTGCCTGGGGGACCGAATCAACCATCCAAGCTCAGGCAAATTGACAGAAGGTAAACAACAGTGCAGGCAGGCCTTCTGTCACCATGGTTACAATGAAGCAAGGCCCTCTAGGGATGGGGCTGGTACCTAGAGTAATACCAAGTCACAACTCAGTGACACACACACACACACACACACACACACACGACGAGCCACACACTCCCTTGCTTCTCATGGAAAGAGCATAAGTAGCACCGCTGGCACGTTTGCTGGATGGCACGTAGCTCACGTTCAAATGTCAGATTCTCCGAAGGGCATCGATCGCGAGGGGCTCTTATTATGTCTAGTTAGTGACTCAGTTAAAGTGAACGATCGAGGGTTAATGAGGAAGCGCACGTGCTGCTTGCATGTGCTCCTCTGATAATTATATCATAAACAGGCGAGTCTCCAATATTAAAGCCACGGGGATCAAAATCTAAACAGTCATGTCTGGGATCCTAACATCAATTCCAGTGCTCACCACAGCTGTGAAATGTAGGTTTTAATGGTGCCGGCTAATGGTTTTTGTACTTGCAGCTCAGCCTTTGAAGCTTCACAGGGCCTGTAGGACCCTTTTGGAGGCTGCGAAGGGGAAATATCGTTGTCAATAAGTATAAAGGTCTCACTGAAGGACCTTTATTGCTGAAAAGTCCATGATCAGTCTTCCTTTTTAAAAGAGTTAAACATGCTTTGAAACACACCGTCTACTTCCCAGTTCATACAGTCCATATGTGTAAATTTAGCTTCATAAACAGAGGACATGTCAACATCTTATAAGCACAGTAGCCAAAAAAACAGTTGGAAAGCCGTTGGGGGAAACAAATACTTTTTTTGATAAATAGCATCTCACATTTGTAGACCCTGGTGAAAAGAATAAAATATGAGAATAATTCATGGTCCTTTAAAAGGACATAGGATAACAACCCTATACATAAATGGCAGAAATGTTCATTTTCGTCTAATCAAGATGATAAAAGGTGTAAGGCCTTATTACGACTGTAATCCTGTGCTCCATTTCTTAAACACAGTGGCACCAGCAACAAATAGCAAAGCATGAAAAGCTGCAAAACCATTACAGTTAAGTATCTGATTATTCTGACTTCAAACATGGCCGAAGTCTCTGTTCCTTTTTTACTGCGTCGGCGTGATTGATCCCGAAATCTCCTAAATCATGTTCCCACTGTATTTTTATACCCTCTTTGATCCCCTTTATTTAGGTCGGTTTCCTTGCAAGAAGTCAAACAACAGAAAGGAGGGGTCCGAGCGCTGTTTGTTCAGGATGGAGACAATGAGAAAAGAAAACAGGGGGTCCGAGGCTGCTCGTTCAAACAGAGGATTCAGCTGTTCGCTTCTCACTCGGCCGCTTCACACAAACATAAACAGCACCACCGGGGGGGCTTTTGGCTCAGATCGTGACCGCCGGAGCTAAAAATCCGCCTCCTCTGTAGAGCGACTGAGCCTCTGGGAGACGGCGGGGGAGCGAGGCTTAGTCAAAACTAAATCTGTGTCATAGCACCACGGGGGAATCGAGAGAGAGCACTGCGGAGGTAATAGATTCCTCAAAAACAGTGTTGGCCCAAGGCCGCTCTAAAGTCAGCCTATCAGGGATCCATCTGGAGAAAAAGAAAAGTTTTTTTTTTTGGGAATATTAAATTATAAAACACTTTACACACCAGACGAGGTCATGGATTCTGCTTATTTAAAAACAGTATGCAGATCCCACACAATACACTCACTCTCTCAGACAATTAGACTCCCAGACTGACATCTGGACCTGGAACCTATTCTGGGACACTGGTACCCCAGATGTTTTCCTTGCAGCAGTGTGACTGTGGTACTGCTTCCTAACTGAAGATAACATCTAGTGCCTGGAAATGAACTTGCATATCCTCTCGCAGTCAAACGCAGAAGACATCTGACGTTGCTTCGTCTGTGACATTTGTGAATATTACATCATCTGCCTTTTTCAATGCTATCTCTAACACGAGCATGAAAAGGCAGAACGAAATTCCACTCTTTATGCAGCTGATGCTGTTTTTTTTTTGCTGTGCATAATTTTTTATTGACAACAGTGTTTCATAAACCACACAAGAAAGACAGAGGTGTGAGATTTAACAGGGCCTGGCGATTATTTGTCCACATACGATGCAACCCAACCCGCACTAACCTGTGCTCTCTTTAATCGAGTCTCCGTTTACGTTTACATTTACGCCATTTAGCAGACACTCTTATCCAGAGTGACTTCCATGTCCTAAAGTCTAAAGTGGAAGCAGGGGAAGGAAATGCAGGGTAAAAATTGAGTTTGATGAACTTTCTAAGTTAGGATATCTTAACAACTCAACAACATGTGCAATGTAAACTGCTGGCATGCAGTTTGCTTATTAGCTACTTTACATGCACTTGAGAGAAGCAGGATTGGAACTCCAGTCAGCTGTCTGGAGGGCACTGGCGTTCCCATCATGCTAGACTAACCACTATTAGCTGCGTAGCTTTTATGTAAACCATCTGAAGCGAGAGAGAAATCGTGTAAGCTGGGTTTTCCATTGAAATACTTTAAATTCCTTCTTTAGTTTTCAAGTTTATCCAGTTGGTGGATGCCTTCCGAGTGCATCATATCTGGTTTATTCTGTGCCTCTCTTTCTGTCCATCTCCTATGGTCATGATGCAGCCCTAATTCTTCTCGTGTCAGCCTTTTCTTCCGCCTGACGTGCGTTTGTTCTTTTCGGCCTGAGCCTTAGAGGTGAGATTAGAGACATTACGGTATTTTCTTTATGCTTTGAAGCGTGTCTGCGGGCTACTTAAGGGAGTTACACGAAGCAGAAATGAGACATACGGTCCTCTTTAGAAGTATCGGAACAGCAACGCCCATTCATTTGTTCCTGCTATGCTGAAGGTTTGAGATCAAAACATGAACATAAGGTGATCAAATTTTGAGCTTTTATTTTCTAGATATGTTATCACATAGAACTTAGCACCTCTTTAACTACAGATGATGATCAGGACGTTAAAATGCTTCGTATGCAGAACCCTTGCTTAAAAGAGCTGCATCAAACCCAAGACTTCACTAGACTGTTGGTTTCTTCTTAGGTTGTGGGTTTCCAGGCTTGTGCTCCAACATCCTTCAGCTGTTGTTTGTTTTGGGGGTCTGTCTCTTCAGTTTCTTTTTCAGGAGATAAAATGTTCGGTTGGGTAAAGATCAGGGGATTGACTTGGCCAAAACTTTCCTTTGTATTCCTGGAAGTCCTTTGTGGACTGGACAGTGTATTTTGGATTATCTTCTTGCTGAATGATAATGATGGGCAGCATGATGAAAAGGTCCTGGGTTTGATGCCCAGGCAGGACAGCCGAGGTCCTTTCTGTTTGGACGTGTTCGCCCCGTTTCTGTGTCTTTCCTCCAAAGACCTGCACGTCAGGTGGATTGGAGATGCCAAATTAGCCGTAGGTGTGTGTGAGTGTGAGTGTGAGTATCTGTGTGTCTGCCCTTCAATGGACTGGTGACCTGTCCAAGGTGTGTCCCCTCCTTTCCCCCCTGTGAGAGCTGGGATAGACTCTAGCACCCTGCGAACCTAACTAGGACAAGCGAGATGAGTGCGAGAAAGTGAGAGAGTGAATGATTACGTTCCTCCTGATTGGTCTGTATGTGTTTCTCTGTACATCATTGTCTGTAGAATTCAGAATTATGTATATTTTTCAGTATGTACATACAGATACCTCGACTTCTGAATCTGAGCACCCAGTCCAGATGAGCAAACCTTTTGAAACACGAGAGGCGGATGAGTGTTGTTACCCTGCCGTCTCCTGTTAAACTGATTGATTTAACCATAAATAGTTCTTAACGAATCTCTTAGTTATTGGATTACATCTGAAAAGAGCAGCGGAGAACCAACATGGAGACAACTGTCTGTGGGGGAAAGGCATGCCATTATGAGGAAAGAGGGAACATTGGACATAACTATTAAAACTGAAACAGAAGAAAAAGAATAGCTCCTGTACAGCAACACCATGAAGTCATCTCTTTAATGCAGATAACGGGGAAAACATTTGGGTTTTTTTTTCAGGCTTGAATGAACACACCTCCTCAAAGACATATTCTCAACTTCTGAGTTTTTTTGCTTCTTTAACAGGTTCTTATTGACAGGAAGCCTTTACTTAGTAATCCCCATTACTGCTCCCTGGGCGCTGGATATGGCTGCTCCCCTGCTGCACAGTGTAGTTGGGTGAAAAGTGGCACTTTCACTTCACTTCATTTCCTGCTATCACCCACAATCGTGTAGTGCAGCCAATCAGGGACGTCCCACAGTCAACTCGACGCCAACATCTGCTCTGATTGACTTGCGGCCAATTTAAAAAACAGTTATTGGTTTATGAGATAAAAACAACCCCGCAAAAAAAACAAAGAACAAAAAAAAAACTGAAAATTCAGATTACGTTTGTTAAGATCGAGACATTCTCAGTGATGCACATTAAGATGCACATTTTTATGCTTTGATGGTTTCATTATTTGTTCATTGACTTTATTTGTTAATTGGAACCAATAATACTTTTGCATGTATATATGATATTTGTATTTAAAAATGGGTTTGCTAGTTTATAGTTGATGTTTTCAAAGCAAGATATAATAAATGAGTCAAAAGATAAGGCGCCCCTGCAGCTGGTTTATTTGAGCTTGGGCTGAAGGTTGTGAGCGCTGGTTAGTATATCAGGCCCTTAAGGAAGAGAAAATGTACTTTTTGCATTCTATGGTCTCTTTAATCAGCTGGCAACAGTAGTAAATGTGCTATTAGAATTTGAATGGTCTCATAAAGCACAGAGTGTGTCCACTTTCACAAACCAGCTGTGTGTTTGTCTTTGTGTTTGGAAGCACAATTACATGTAATGTATGAAGTTGAACTCTAATGAGGAGTGTGTCATCAGTCTTTTCTCTCAAAGCCTCCGGCTGCATGACTGTCAACACCGCACACACTGGTCACTGAGCTGCTGACTAATGTAAAAGCCTGTATGGGTGTGTGTTTGTGTGTGTGTGTGTGTGTGTGTGTGTGTCACGTGGCTGTGGAGTGTGTCATTTCTTCTAGTTAAATAGCATGGCCAGGGGCGGTGCAGTGTCAACTCTTCACTCAAAGATTTTTTAGACAAGGTTGATGATGCGGTCTTTGTGTGTGTTTGTGTGTGTGTGTGTGTGTGTCTGTTCTTACCAGGATGCAAATTGATTTTGCAAGTGTGTTTACAAATAAGAGCAATCTCCTGGACCGTCTTAACAGATTTGTACTCGCTTTTGTAAATAAAGTGCTTAATGCTGTACATAAATACTGTAAAAAAACTGGAAACATACTTTTGATTTCTTAATGTAATGAATTACGACTGCTTTTGACAAATAAATTCACAAAAATACCAGGAATTCATTCAAAAATTCTACAATCACCGTAAAAGAAATACAACCAGTGGAGTTGTATAGCCCATAAACTGAACTTTTAAATACATGCATTTACATTTAAAATGCATCAGGTGAGCATTTTAAGCAGTTTAGCTTAGGACTAATGATCCCCCCCCCCATTTAAACAGGTGTTATCGATGAGATAATGAGTAAATGAGTAAAATAAATAATGTCATTTCTGTCTCAGACATTAAACCATTTATAATATGAATTCAAGTTCAAATCTAAAAGGAGCACCAAACATTATTGTGACATCTAAAGCCTTGACCCTTGCAACACCCTTTTTTGCAACTCTGGCAACTTTACGGTGTTTTGTGATGTTTAGAAAAGATCGCCTCATCACGTGTCTGTCAGACCTCGTGAACCTGTTACATTTATTTAGAATCTATTATTCAGTTTAGCTCAGTGAAATCTGAAGCCTGGTGTTTCCACAGCGTTGCCACCCCCACCTTCATTCCACAACCATGTCTAATAATGGAGCGAAAGTGATGGTGGAGGACTTGCAGTAGAAAATGATGCAAGTGTAGGTGGAGAGATGGCGCTTTAAGTTATTAAGCTATTTTTCAGCTGCTGTCTGGGGTCAGGAAATGCAGACCACTTAAAAGCCTCTCTTTGGCTTGAGACCCTCTCACGCACACACACATACACACACACACACTCAGACTAATTTATGCTTAACGCAACACACATTTCAGCTCTCTTCATTGAGAACAGAAGCCATGCGAAGAATGGGGCAGCGATCATAATCACCTAAACGCATTAAAGCAATAATTCAATGAAAAATCTGGTTTACAGTCTACTCCTCGCCCCAAATGTAGTCACACTACTGAGGCACATTTAGTCCTCAAGGTTTGGCACACCGAGCCAGGCCTACAAAATATATATGAATATATAAGTGTGTGTGTGTGTGTGTGTGTGTGTGTGTGTTTGTGTGTGTGTGTGTGTGTGTGTTTGTATATAGTCAAATAGTGTTAGCCTTGTAGTTCCTGCTGCAGAAGCAAATTTCATACCTCAAACACTTCCTGAATTACAGACTACCTTCATGGTTGAACGGGAAGTTGTGCAAGTTTGATTTCTCAACAGAACATCCCCTTAAGCTGTAATCGTCTGAGAAAGATCGGCCTCTGGAAAAGAAACCCTTCTGGGTGGTAATAACTTTCCCCCATTTTGAAAGGTCATGTAATATCATTAGGTGAATAACATGTCCTTTAATGTGCTAGGTGTGCGCTTTATCCATGAATGAAGACGTGAGACTGTGTGCCCTTAAAAGCTGGTCCGGAGTGAGACGGTGTCCCTGAGCGATCGGAGTCGGTCTGTGTGGGCAGCTGCTGAAACATAGCACCTTAATAGTCTGAAATTTCATTAACAGATGATGCAAAGCCACAGGGTTACAATTACTCTGGCTGGATCTGCTGTTGATTGAGGAAGGAGTATCGGGGAGTGGGACACTGCTACCTTACACTTTGCTCTCAGCATTACTGTGATGCTGTATAACGTTGCTGAAAGTGGCTTTTCACTTGTGCTCAGGATGCTTCGAACAGATCTGGCCACAAGAGAAATCTTCCCCAAAAGACAAAATTTTTATCACAGGCTGAAAATGGAAATGTTTCTTTTTCACTCAACACACTGCCTGTCAAACAGAGGTGACAAAAGTGTGATGTAATCTTCATAGTTATACCATGCATGGTCTGCACCAGCGGGAACACCAAAAGAAAGGCTCTTATATGTGCTGTTGAGACGTTGGAATCAGTCTTGAAGTTGGGAAGACTAAAATAAATATACAATATTTTTGTGTATAATCGATCAAAACCACAGTTACAAGTCTCTTGTAGGATCGTGAGGTGAAGATATTAGTGTATAAATGAAGGCAGTAAAAGGGAACAATCTGTAAAAGAAGTACAGTTTCTGAAATTATACTTTGAGTTCTTCTGTTGTCTGCACCAAACATTTTGGAGGGTTTTTCAAAACCCTTATGATATAAATTTGCATGTTTGTGACGCATCTGACATCCTCACACCAGCGCTCCCAGTTTTTCGTCCCAGTTTTCTCCCCAATTTAGTCATGTTCAGCCCCGCCCGCTAGCTAGGACACATCTACACACTTGATGTCACCAGTAATGGGCAGTACAGGGCAGCGGTGGCCTAGTGATTAGGGCATTGGCCCAGGATCTGAAGATTGTGGGTCGAATCCCTCACCAGTAGGTTGCCCTGAGGTACCCTTGAACAAGGTACCATCCCTGTCACTGCTTTCATAGCTGCCCCCTGCTGCACGATGTTTGCATGGGTTAAATGCAGTTTCGTTGTGCTTCAATGTGTGCTGTGCTGTGAGCTCGCAATGACAAGAATGGTCACTTTCACTTTAATGCCGATGCTCCTGCAAGGAGAAGAAACTGATACAATAAACAAATAAATAAATATACCGGTTCTGTAATGCTGTTATGTATCTGGTCATTGTAATTTATTCTAAGCAAAGAACTAAACAACTTCTTCTCCTTTCGGGTGTTCCCGTTTAGGAGTCTCCACAGTGGATCATCCGTTTCCATTTCTTCTTGTACTCTGCCTCTTCCTCCTTCAAACCAACCACCTGCATGTCCTCTCTCACCACGTCCATAAACCTCCTCTTTGGTCTTCCTCTTTTCCTCTTTCCTGACAGCTCCATCTTCAACATCCTCCTCCCAATATAATCCTCGTCTCAACTCTGGACATGTCCAAACTAACGCTGTCTCACTTCTTTGTCCCCAAATCATCCAATCAGGGCTGTCACTCTGATATACTAATTTCTAATCCTGTTCATCCTCATCACTCCCAAATGCAAGTCTCAGTGTCTTTGTCCCTGCATCCTCCAGCTCCATACATATTAAATAATATTAGCCAGTAAGAGTCCTGTATTAATGTGCCAATTCACTGAAAACAAATTACAAAATAGAAAAAAAAATGTAAATGGAATCTTTGCTGTTCACATAGATCAAGTGAAGCCAAAAAGAATTTGCTTAAACTGAGGGACTGACTGAATATTTTATTGGCTATAACTAGGCAGATCACCAAGGCAACAGGCTCAATATCATCATTTTAGTAAATTATTTACTATATGATTCACTTAAAAACTACCATTTGAGTCAGTGTGGCGACAGGGACATTTAACATATCTTAAAGAAAATTAGCATCAATGTCATTTTTGTGGTTTGTCTCAACAGAAACTACTCTTCAGTTGAAAGCTTTACATCACCTTTCACATGTTGTGAGATGCTTATTATTAAAAGACATTAGTTTCTGTACAAATTTACATCCAAAAGTGTTCATGACAGCGCCCACGCATGTGTCTCTCTCTAACTACTTGTGGTCGGAGCAGGCCAAGAATGACTTCCTGTCCATGAATTGTGTGCGTTCTGCGAGCCTGGTCTCAGCACGCTGATTGAGGCTGCTGTTGTTTTAACATTGGGATCCCTGTTCTCTGTCCCCTCCCCGCTCCCTCGCCAGGCCTGCCGCTCTCTGTGAGCAGCCCTCCTCCCCACAGGGGTCACACTGACCAGGATGTTGCTCCGTGCTCCTGCACCTCACTCCTGTACCAACACACACACTCCAACACACCCGCGCACAGCCCCCTCCGACTCATCCCAGTGTGTGTGCTGGGCATGTGTGTATTTTTGAGGTTTGAGAAATACAAATTTGTGCAGAGACATATGTTACAGGCATCTGAAGAATGTCGGCCTACATGACAAGCCCATGCAGGTTTTCCTCTGAGAGAGAGAGAGAGAGAGAGAGAGAGAGAGACAGACACAGAAAGAGAGAGGCAGAGAGAGAGACAGAGACAGAGAGAGAGAGACAGGCAAAGAGAGAGAGATAGACAGAGAGAGAGAGAGAGAGTATGTGATTCATATTCTTGGCCATCTTATTTGTCTGGCATTACACTGGGAATTTCTGACCTAGAATAATATTGATTTAAGAAATTTCCATTCCACAAATCAATAAGCTCACTTTGAATGATCACATTCTATTGTCCATGTAGTTAGTCATTAAGCCAGTGTTTACTATTAATATTAGGTAGTTAATTATTAAATAAATAACTACTGTTAATTAATAACTATTTGCACACAACTGTCTAACCAGTTCTTTTTATTTCTGCCTTAAAAATGGGGATTTTCTTTATTCAGAGCTGCCAGTCGTCCTCTTTTTGAAAACTCTAGCCTCTAGTTAGCATTTGCCTTTTTAAAGTGTTCAGTGAAGCAGTTTTATCTAAACAGCCAAGTGTGGTAGAGATTTATTACTCACTACTACTATCACTACTACCACTACCATCACTATTACTGCTATTACTACTGTCACTACTACTGTCACTACTATCACTACTACTGTAATTACTACTGTCACTACCATCACTACTATCACTACTACTGTAATTACTACTGTCACTACCATCACTACTATCACCACTACTGTAATTACTACTGTCACTACCATCACTACTACTGCTATTACTACTGTCACTACTACTGTAATTACTACTGTCACTACCATCACTACTACTGCTATTACTACTGTCACTACTACTGTCACTACTATCACTACTACTGTTATTACTACTGTTACTACTACCACCATCACTACTACTGTTATTACTGCTGTTACTACTACCATCACTACTACTGTTACTACTACTGTTACTACTACTATCACTACTACCACTACCACCACTACTACTGTCACTACTACCGTCACTACTACTGTCACTACTACCTTCACTACTACTGTTATTACTACTGTCACTACTACCGTCACTACTACTGTCACTACTACCGTCACTACTACTAACGTCACTACTACTGTTACTACTACCGTCACTACTACTAACATCACTACTACTGTCACTACTACCGTCACTACTACTGTTACTACTACCGTCACTACTACCGTCACTACTACCATCACTACTACTGTCACTACTACCTTCACTACTACTGTTATTACTACTGTCACTACTACCATCACTACTACAGTCACTACTACAGTCACTACTACCGTCACTACTACCGTCACTACTACTGTTATTACTACTGTCACTACTACCTTCACTACTACTACAGTCACTACTACAGTCACTACTACAGTCACTACTACCGTCACTACTACTATCACTACTACCGTCACTACTACCGTCACTACTACTGTCACTACTACAGTCACTACTACTGTCACTACTACCGTCACTACTACCGTCACTACTACCGTCACTACTACTGTTACTACTACTGTCACTACTACCTTCACTACTACTGTTACTACTACCATCACTACTACAGTCACTACTACCATCACTACTACTGTTACTACTATCATCACTATTACCATCACTACTACCGTAACTTCTACCATCACTACTACCATAAATACTACTTTCACTACTACCATCACTACTACTGTTACTACTACTGTCACTACTACTGTTATTACTACTGTCACTACTACCATCACTACTACTGTTACTACTACCGTTACTACTACTGTTACTACTACCGTCACTACTACCATCACTACTACTGTTACTACTATCATCACTATTACCATCACTACTACCGTAACTACTACCATCACTTCTACCATCACTACTACCATAAATACTACTTTCACTACTACCATCACTACTACTGTTACTACTACTGTCACTACTACTGTTATTACTACTGTCACTACTACCATCACTACTACTGTTACTACTACCGTTACTACTACTGTTACTACTACCGTCACTACTACCATCACTACTACTGTTACTACTATCATCACTATTACCATCACTACTACCGTAACTACTACCATCACTTCTACCATCACTACTACCATAAATACTACTTTCACTACTACCATCACTACTACTGTTACTACTACTGTCACTACTACCTTCACTACTACTGTCACTACTACCTTCACTACTACTGTTATTACTACTGTCACTACTACCTTCACTACTACCATCACTACTACTGTTACTACTACTGTCACTACTACCTTCACTACTACCATCACTACACTTTTATTACTACTGTTATTACTACAGTTAATGATACTATTATTATTACAGTTACTGATACAGATTCTTGTACTGTTCTTACTACTGACAAAGTTACTGATACTCATACTGTTATTACTACGGTGACAGCAGTGGCTTAGTGGTTTGGGTCTAGGTCCCGGGATCAGAAGGTTGTGGGTTTGACCTTTAATATACCTCACTTCTCGTACTTACTGATAATGTTATTACTTCTGTAATCACTACTGTTACTGTTATTATTATTGAAACTGATACTAGTACTGTTATTACTATTGTTGTTGATACTCTGTTTACTACTGTTACTGCTGCTGATACTAGTATTGTTATTAGAACTGTTATTAGTACTGTTACTGCTACAGTTTTTACAACTGTTACCACTGTCATTTCTACTTCTACTGCTGCTACTACTATTGCGTCTACCAATACTACTACTGTTGCTGTTACCAATTTCATTACTATGTTGTTACTATTAATATTTCTAATTCTATCACTACTACTGTTAAACCTACTGTTACTGTTACTACTAAGCTAACACTCTTAACCGTTCTTGCATTAACTTTTGATTTGTCAGAGATCTATTATACATTTATTTAAACAGTTTAAAGTGACAGTATTAACATGAACTCTCTGTGGTTTGTTGAATGTGTTGTGAATGTTTCCTCATTCTTCCAGTTCACATCTTGTGTCCCATCTGACAGAGCAGCATATGACAGGGTTCCCCTTTAGAAACAAACGTCAAAGTGTCTTTCAGAAGATGTTTATGAAGTGTTGGGCCACAATGGGTGCGCTGCAGGGCCGGTGAGGGCTAAGCCCATGAGAGCCACGGCTGGCCTTTCGCCCTGTTCCCAAACTCAGCCACACACACACACACACACACACACACATACCAGAGCAACAACTGCACAGGGAGATACAGGAAGGGACAGGAAGTCTAGCAAGGGACAATGAGTTAGGGGTGTGTGTGACGTACAGGGTTTGTGCAGTCCATCCCAATGGTCCTCCCCTCTGCTGACGCAAGTCTTTCCTTTTCTTTCGTTTACTGCCATATGTGCACACATCACAGAAAAGCTAATTTACCAATTTTTTTCATAATAAACAAGTGAGATGTAGCATGGAAATGTTATTAAGGTGTCCCAAAATAAGTGTAGGATATGGACACCCTAAAATAAAGCTTTAATAAAACCATAGATTAGAAAAACATTATAAGAGCTAAACCTGTTTTTTCCCTGCTCATATAAAATGACCATAATAAAGGCATGAGAGACTAAATCAGTATTAAACTTGGCCTAACTTAATACATTTGAGTTAACATAAAATACATTTGGTCGATATTACCAAAAGAGAGTTTCTAACAAGTACAGTCTTTTTTTTTTGGCAAGACCACGGTTAATCTTTAAAACAGTCTGATCACTTTTAGGCAAGCTTTTTCATAATTTCTTTAAATTGTCTCCAGGAAAAGACATTGGTTGCCTTTTGTTTTGTTGTCAAGGTGATCTCACACTTCTTCAAATAATGTTAAGATTGTGTACATTGTACAAAAAATGAGAAATGAAAAAAATCTCTTAATATATAGCATCAACTTTTTGATTTACTTATTTGAAGTAAATAAATCAACAGTGTTCTAACTTATAGTTAAGTATAACTATGACACCTTTGTGTGAAAGGCTTACATGCCTTTTTTAAGTAGATGACATCATGTTAGGGAGCTCCGCCCATGTTACTATTTTACTCTGTCGTCCCCCACCACCCCATTTCCCTGTGTGCCGGTGTGTGTGTGTGTGTGTGTGTGTGTAAGAGAGAGAACGTGCTGTGGAGCATGTCCCACCGCTCATCTCCACCACTCAGATTGTAATGGCTCTCCAGGTGAAAGGGCTCTGAGGGAGCTGCAGTGATACATGACGCTCAGAATGGAATCCTAATGATCCCGCGAACCTTTCACTGCCTGCGATTCACCCGCAATAATGAAGCCATTCATCAAAGCAGGATGCAAATTATTGGCCAAAAAGCTTCGCGTTATGATTCGAATGCTATTTTAAACTTACTTGTTGAACAAGGGAGTGTTGAGTCGGTTTGGAAATCCCAAAATTGAACGCGCTTATTCTTATTCTTGCACTTATTCTAGTGAATGACGTAATGTTCATTTAAACCATTGCAGTCCCTCCTCTGTATTCACGCTGTAGCCTTACCATTAGTGAAAGTAAGGCATTTAATAAATCAGCGCTGATTTTCAAAGATACACTCATTTAGAAAAATATTTAATAAAATAAGTGTCAGATTGTTGCTTATGTGACTGTCCTGATTGGTTCCAAAAAATGATGTGTGGCTTGTATGTTCTGAAACATAGACTTCTCCAATTAGTCACTGTAGATTAGATTAGATGGATTTCTGTAGTACAGGTGCCCCTAGTAGGGATGCGGAGGTAAACTATGTGCCAGTGTAGATAGTATTTGTGACTTGAATCTCACATGAGAAATGATTTAGGATAATAGTCTTTCACCTAATATAGACTTTCAGGTTTTCCCTTCAAAACATCTGGAATTCTGTTAAGGCTAATAAAGAAATCTATTTGGCATGAGATAAAGCCAACAAAATCCTGCTTTGAGAGCAGGTTTGTGCTACCTCGTCATGGAGTAAGCAGCCTAATGAAGCTTTTAAAATAGACATTCATGAATACAGATGCGTGATGGGAAATAAGAACGGCCTCTTATCTACATGCAGACACAGATAGAAGAAGTCTGTTATCGACCAGGAAAAAATCAGTGTGGGTAAAAGTAGGATGGACACGGAAAAAGAAAGCACCAGGTGCTATAAACAGCAGATTGTATAGGTAGGGAGTTCAAAACAGAGGTCAAAACATCTGGATTTCAGTTCAGGATAATGAAGAAATCTTTGTGTCGTGAGATAAAGTTAACACAACCTTCGTTCGAGAGAAGGCTATTTCAAAGTAGCAGCTTAATGAGGATTTTAAATAGATTTTCGTGAATTCAGGAACATGATCCAGAGTAATGACGGGATTCTACAAGCAGATACATATCGGAGAATACTGTTGTCAACCAGGAAATATCAGTGCATCTGGAAATATGAAGAAAGCATCAGAAACAGAAAACTATACACAACAAATGAAACTATAAACAGGCTGAGGCAGCCAGATGTGAAAGTGCAAAGTGTGGGGAATTGTGCAATATATATTCAAGGGGGCAGCTGACAGACAGATGGGGGTCAAGGAAGAGACTCCTTATAGAGTCTGAAGGCAGCTGGGAGAGAAGACGACGGCAGCGCTCATGTGAATGGCGAAGCTGTATTTATTTATTTATTTATTTTACTAAACATACTTTTCTTTTTGACCAGTAAGTGATGCAGAGGGTGTAAGGCAGTGCCCAAAACTGAAGTGAAAGTGAAAATATTTGCTAGACTGCACACCCCTTCCTGACCTTCCCTAAAACATCCAACAAATTAGCAAATTTCTGCACACTAGGGACTGGACTACATAACTGCCGAAAGATGGGATCAAACCAGGGACTAGATCTTGTCTAAGGTTATCCCGACTGAGCTATTTCAGTGGGACACAGAAAGGACACAGAACAGTTTCCTGTGCTGCTGAGTTGTGTCTAAATCACAGCCATGAGGCCTTTAGAACTGTGGCCTGCCTGTCAGGTAATCCACAATGCAGAATGGATTGCTCTGCATGGAACAGTTTTTCCTCAAAGAGAGCTGGCTGTTGGGTTTTGATCACACTGGAGAAACAAAGAACACAATCATCACAGCACTGCCAGCTTTGTCCTGGCATAAACATGCTCCGTCCAGCAGAAACCCCACAGCACAGTCCACTCCAATATGTTTCTGGGAGGCAGACTGCATGGGGTTTTTGCAAATTAGTTTGAGATAAGGCAGGACAAGCCTTTCTAGGGTATTCATCACAGGTGACCTCAGAGCTACTGGTCGATAGTCACTGAAGACTAAGGGTCGCCTCTTCTTAGGGACTGGGACCAAGCTTGATGTCTTACATGCCACTGAGACCCTTTCCTGGCTCAGGTTGAATAAGCATTGAAAGACCCTGAAGCTATAATACTATGCTTCATGGTGTGCCTGGATCCCAGTCAACACTCAGAATGATTTCTTGGTAAAACATGGTTATTTAAAGGACTGAAGTGAATTATATTAACTAGACACCTTAGATAGAAACAGAAATGAAATGTCCACGCACATTGTTATTAACACACTGCTGATCTGGCTGTAATGGTGGTTAGGTTTGGCCATAAGTCTGGCCAGTAGCTTTTTCAACAGCATCCATAGACTAACGAGAAGACCAACTCAGACCAGAAAAGCGATAAGTAGCGTTGCCGAAAGAGGCACCTCGTTTAAAAATTCAGAAAGGAGCTCCCTCTTCCCTGTAGCAAAGGCAGCCTGTCTCTAAGCAACTGTAGAGACGGAGTCAGAGAAAGAAAGAGGTAATGTGTGCTGTGTGCCTCAGGAGTGTGTGCCAGACCTGAATAAAGAACTTGTTATAAAAATGTGTATAAGTCAAGCCCTGAAGATAGCGGATGGCTTTCCTTGAGAATCACTCTTCATTAGTTACTAGTGACCACAATAAAGTTAACACATCTGCAGATTGTCCAATCGTGGTTGGTTCTAATTCAGAAGAGGCCACCTCTCAACTCTCTTCATTTAATGCTCAAACTTTTCTTTTCTTTTCTTCTCACACCTGGTAATGACATCATCATTTGTTCTTTTGTGTCTTTGCTCAGATACATTTGCAGGTGTACTCTGTTTAACTTCTCATATTTCCTCATGTTACCTTAAACACAAGCACAGAAAGTGAGCAGAAAGTTGGAGGTTTTCCTGTCTGTTCTACAGAATATTGATGTGACCAACTTCAGTAGCAGCTGGAGTGATGGCCTGGCCTTCTGTGCCCTACTACACACCTACCTGCCCGCCCACATCCCTTACCAGGAGCTCATCGGCCAGGACAAGGTACCACACGCACACACACACACACACACACACACACACACTCGTACGCACATACATATGTATTTCCGTTCAGTCATAAAAACCAGGTTTCATCAGTGGTGTATAATGGCACCGTGAAACTGTGCAGGTTTCAAATAATTAGCTTCAAAGTAAAGTAGATCACATGATGAGAGGTCACATGACAACAGTAAATATGTAAGTAGTATCCTTGTAGATCTTGTCCTGACCTGCACAAAATACATACCTGCATAACAAAGTCATTCTGGGAAAACGTGGCGGTATTCGCATTAAACAATGTCTTAATATCTAGATTACATTTCATGCAACTTATAGCATTGCTATATTTATGCATGTATGAGTTTAAACCCAAGTTAAAGTGTTCTCCATCAAGTATATATACATCTTCTATAGAAAACACAAGTCACAGTTAGATGCACTGTTTAAAAACTGAATTTAACGTGTTGAAAAACATAAAATGTGGCCTGTGCGAAAGTAAGGGCACATTACTTATATCTCCCAATGTGTCAAACTAAGCAACTCCAAGCTGCTCCAAAAGAGCAGGTATTCTCACTGTGCAGAGGTTACTACCTGCCATTAGTGGTCAATGGAAGAACAACAGGTATATTGGACATGGCTGAATATTGTGTGGGTGGGAACTGAAGGATAGCCCGTCTGGTCCAATCCAACAGAAGAGCTATTGAGTCACACACTGAAGTTGAGATTGGCTATGAAGGAATGGCATCATGGCTTGCTGTGTATGATGCTGAGACCCCTGTCCTACCACAGAAGTGCCTAAAATGGGCATGGCAGCATCACATTAGTACCATTAAGCAATGGAAGAAGGTGCCCTGGTCACGTTTTTTTTTTACATCATTTGATCAGCCAGGTATGCGTATGTCACCTGAGGAACACATGGCACCAGGATGCACTACAGTAAGAAGACAAACCAGCAGAGACAGTGTCTTTAAGCCAGCAGTGGGATGGGCAGGATGCACTAATCTGATGCATGGAGGCCCCGAGTCATATAAGTCTGAGCGCAAGATACCAAAGCACACCCACAGAGGTCTTGTGGAGGCCTTACCTGGAGTGCTTGGAGGTGTTTCTCAGCACAGAGACCATATTAGGGCAGGCAGTTTTAATGTTGCAGCTGATATGCGTATATATGGCGTAAATTATTACAGAATCAAATTTCAAAATGCCTAATTTGACAAATGATTTTAAACCTTCGTACAACAGTGAACATTACAGATGAGGGCTCCTCTCCTCAAACCGGTTTTTAATTACACACATCTCTGTTTCAAAGCCTGTGGAAGTCATTTACTACACTGGCTTGTGTTAACGTTATTAATATGAGCCTCCACAAGGCAAAGTTTATTGTTCACCTAATCCCTGATACCTGATGCTGATCGTAATCAAACATGGTGTGTAAACCCTCAAAGCTTTGTCTGCTCTAATGAATGACTAGCGGGCTGGTTTTGGGATGAAGGGATATATAAACCCAGATGGCATACAAAGGGGTAAAAAGACACAATACACTGTAAACAAAGACTTGAACCACACGCCACATGCACACGGAACACATACAAACACTTAATGCTGCGATACATGACTCACAGCAAATACACTGCTGATTAGCACGACAGGCATAAGCACATGTTCAATTATTCATAATTAGCCATTCTTTCAGGGCACTGTGACTGTGCACAGCTCTGAGAAAGCTTTATGAAAGCTTTTTCAAATTCTCCAGTGCTTTAAGGTCTTGCAGGCATGTTTAAGTCTCTGCTTTGCCCGTAAACAGCAAGCAGCCTTTTAACACAGAAGTAATAATTCATATCATTGTGTCTGTTTCTGATCTGAGCTCTTCTGGGATGTACACATGTGTTTTTCCCCCTTTCTTTATTTGTGAACATTTCTGAAAACAATATCAATTAGTTAGTTACATGCATGTTCCATCGTAGGGTGCTTTGGCAAGTGCTGCCATGAGGCTGTTTGTATGGAAATGAGGCTAGTCTGACCATTTTGCTCAGTTCATTTGTGGGCACAACACACTTCTGCACCAAGAGGCCCTCAGACCAAGACCTGAAAAAGTAGGTGGCACCAGTCTGCATCTTCTGGTGCAGTCCTCCTGAAATGAAAGCACGTCAAACCTCGCCCTTTTCACTCCAGCTGGTGAAGAACAGGTGAAGTATCACAAGCTGACCTGAAAGATCTTAAGCCGATGAGTAAATTCAGGTGGATTAACATACACCTCCTCCTGCACTGTATTCATGTGCAGTAGTGCAGCCAAACATTTTCCAACCACGCCTCTTTTCCAAACTATAGTCCTTATAGCAAATAAAATGATCATTGCAGAAGATATAACAAGGACCAGGGTCAGGATCAAACCAGAAAGTTGTGCAAATGGAGGGCAGGAATCCTGTTCCTGAACATAAAAACCTTTTTTTTTTTTTTTTTTGCTTGCTTGCTTTTAACAGATCTTAATGATGGCATATGAAACTGAAATGAACCAACATTATTATAAAATACTCTAATAGTTTGCACCTTCCTGCAGACGAAAGCAATCCAACTACAGGTAAAAAAAAATCAGCGTTGCAGGATGCTGGCAAAAATCCCATGTGCAGTTTGTAACCCACAGAACCTACATCATATGTACAATAATACAAATGACATCATGGATGTTTATGGAAGGCCATGAAAGTGCAGGTTTTATGAGAAGTTACAACACAATAAGACTCACAGTCTTATTTGCACTTTGCTTTTCACTAGAACACAAACTTTAAACACTGGCCATCTGCATGGCGTACAAGCAGTGCATGTTTCTGAAGGAAGCTTTGAGAACATGTGACTGCCAACATGATGTCTGCATGAAAAGAGCTACTGGAAGGTCCATCATCAGAGTGACAAGCCTAGAAGATAAGCTTCAGGAGGAAGATAATTACTCTTCTTGCTGCTGGATCCACACCCAACACCTCAACCACTGTCAAACTCTGGTGTATTTCAAACCCAGCAATTAGGCCTTCCTTATTGATTATATTGGTAATCGGGCCATCAATACCAACACCTTGCACATTTTGACACTTACCCAAGTATTCAGAGGTGATGGGAAATCCTGAACAATGAAAAATGAAGCAATTAGAAATCATGCAGAATCATGCAGACTTCAGAATACTGGAGAAAGATAAACCGGGTTTTAATCTGTAAATATATAAAAATGTATATAAAATAAGGTAGAATGTACACAATTGGTTTATAAGGTCAATTTCATGCCAATTCACTAAGACAGTGCATTTGATTGGTTGATTTTCGTTCATCAGGTGGTCATGTTTTATTCACTCATTCTTCAGGGCAGTGGTGGCCTAATGTTTAGGTACTAGACCCCAGGATCAGAAGGCCGTGGTTTCGAATCCCAGGCCAGTAGGGTGCTTTCAATAGCTGCCCCCTTCTGCACGTGCGTGGGTTAAATGCAGAGGTTGAAATTCGTTGTGGCTAAAGCAACAAGTCACTTTCAATTTCTTTCGCGTTTGGTTAGTAATATGAAAGAAAAAAAAAACTGTATCCCCAAAACATTTTTGTGACATGAGGAGTTTAAATGTTTGGAAATGTTCACACCGTTTGGCTGTACTTAGAAAACCCCTTGGAAGAAGCGCTCGCCAAGATTGTACCACAAGTCTAGCAGCCTGCCAAGAACGTGAGCTGCATTTTTGCTACCCGTTTCTAATACAAAGCAAAGCAGTAAAGCCAAACGACCACACATGTCTTCCGTAGAGGGCTTGCAGATGTTGTTTGTGGTGTGCAGATGTGTATTTGTGGGTTTGTGTGTTTACTGATAGTATGTGTTGGTGTTTTTCGTTAGCAGTCTGTGCATGTGTTGCTTGGTCAGTTTCTCTGTGTGGCAATTGAGCCTAATACTTCTGTTTATTTCTCCTCAGGGACGCAATCTGACCCTGGCGTTCCAAGCGGCCGAAAGCGTCGGTATTAAACCCTCTCTGGTGAGAACATACATACACATTTAAGACAGACACAGAATGTCTAGCACACTTATGGTAGCGGTCAAAAACTCATCAAAAACACCAGATTGGTTCCCACTCTACAGCTTGGCAGGTTACAGGTCATTAACCGGCCTGGGAACTGGTGTGTTTCCAGAATGACGCAAAGCTGTAACACAGCAGCACTATCATAGAGACTGAGGTTATAAAGATAAATAACCAGAATACCTCTTGATTTTGGGTGATGTTTAGTAAAATGCAGGTAACGTTTACAGCAAAGATCTCAATTGCTATGAAAGCTATAATTCAATTTATGGAAATAACATGTGATTCCAAAGCTTGAAACCAGTAGCCCTTGGAAGCTGCTGGAAAAGAGCCACTTGAAAGCATTGTTGAGCCATTTTAAAGAAAGGAATGTATTCAATAAAGTGCATGCCTGGTCCTCTTGCCATCACATTCCAATGAAGAAACGTCACGTTATGGATCAAGACACCAATTAGAGCAAGCTTTCTATGAAGCCTCATACTGATAATGAAAAACACCTGGTGCACTTTGGTGTTCATTCGTTCTGACTCTTAACTCTGAACTTACATGTATTGGAACACAACCCTGGAGCTGTTCTGAATATTTGCTCTTTTCCTTTTTCTTCTCACGTTTTTGTCTGCTAATTTGTCCTGTTCTTCAGATTGAGGTTTTTTTTTGTAAACATAAGTATGCAAATGAAATGTACAAAAAAGATCTCAGGATTCATACTGGTTTGTAAGCAATTGTATATGTGATGCTAATGTTATTACCTACAAATGATTTGAGCAATTAGTCACACTCATAGAAATATCTGCGTAATGTACATTGACTTTATCAATATGAAGAAATCTAGACGTCTCAGGGTTAAAGTATAGCAGTGGGAACAGGACTGGAAAGACTGGAAAGTCACACAGAATGTGTAGAGAGTCAGAAGGGTCTATTTGTGTATCTTGCCAACTCTCCACTGTCTCTGGGTATGAGATTTAACTGGCTCCTGACATCTGTATCCTGGAGTTCCCTCAAAGAGACAGACAACAGGCAACAGTGCTGGACTGAAGCCCACTAGTGCTTGAAAGCCAAACCCACATTTTAGCCTTGGGAATTCTCCATTTTGGGGTGTGTGTGTGTAGGGGTGGAGTGGTTATCAGGATGATTAAGGAGTTGTTCAGATGTCAGAAAGATTGGCACCTTAAGTATACGAACATTTCTCCGATGAAGAGACTGTAGGTTGGAGTTGGCTCTCGGGCTGTTTTTGCTCATTCATTCCCTCCAGATTCTAAAACAAAGAAACTGTGATGTTGGTGGAAGTCTGGACAAGATATAGTGAGCTGATTTTTGGGAAATGTGTTTCCCAACTTACGGTAAGAAACTGCAGCTTGCAGAGTCCCTAAGGTCACTGAGAGTAATCGTTAAAGCTACATCCCTACTGAAACACAGGAGCTCACAGGGCTCACTGATCCCACCCCCCACCCGAAATTGCTCAACGTTTCCAACCTTTATTCTTATTCTATTGAAAACTCTCATTTAACAACACAGTTGGAGATAAAAAATATATAATGACCCATAACTTTAGTTTATGATTTTTTTGATACACTGTGTTCAGTAAATATACCTCTTTTCTAGCTTCTGTTTAATAACAAATGATAAAATTAGTCTGTAAGAAGGATTAGGGACAGTAAAAGATACGGTTCGTAATTTTTTTTTACTTATTAATAAAATTGTAAACTGCCATGATGATGTGAAATACACCTGCTTTCAGAGAACTGAAATGTTTTAAGCTTGCAGGATAGAGCTTCCCTACAGGTGAATGTGTTGAAAGTCCATCTCATTATTGTTCAGTCATTTTTTAGTGGAATTACAGCCCGACTCCTGTCCAGTGATGTGATGAAACAGCCTGGCAGACTGTATTAAATACACACGAGGAGCCTTCAGCTGCGGATCTACCTGTCTTCTGGAACGGAGTTAAAAAGCCATGTTAAACTTATTGGATGCGAGGCAGTGAGCTGATTATCTTCTACTGTTATTATTGATTTGTTTTTTTTCCTTATCCTTGTCCACAAGGGACGCCACAGCAAGGGATCATCGTTGAACTTATAAAACGGCATTTCCTCATAATCAGAAAAATACAAGTTGATTTTTGTGAATTTGCTGTTCGGTGTCATAATCCGCCCTGAGGCACATAAACTTGCAGCCCAAGAAGATTAAGAGATTTTTAAACTCCTTCCAGCTGCTTATCTGTCTTCATTTTAAACTGGCCCACTGTATTATAGAGGACAACCTTAATGCCTTATTTACCAAACTTACTACTGCTGTCCAGCTTCTGCTTAACTGCCACACAGCATCATACGCCCGCACACACAGAGGACATCCTGCAGTGTTCAGAGGACACATGTGAGCTTTGACCTGAATTACTGTAAAGCAGTGCTGCACTGAAGTGTCTGGGTCTCCAGGCCCATCACTGTGTGCATATTAGAGGTCTGGCAGCACAGATGATTTTATTAAATAAAACAATGAGACGGCTATCATGCTGTGTCTCGATTGGCAAAGTGGCACAGTTTAAATGACTTCTAAAGTTATGAAATGAATTTACATCTGTTCCCATTCACGTTTAGCCTGGTTTCTGTACTGATAACACTTTTTTTCCATTTTGGTGCCTGTGTGTGTATCAACAATAACTTTTTTTATCAAATTCAAAGCATTAAATATCTTCTCTTCTGTTCCACAGACAAAAGTTTAGTCACTTACTATGGAACTGAGGCAGATTTTCCATTTGCTGAGCTACAAGTGAGGTTAAAAAAGGGAAAAGACACAAAGGAAAATTGACAGAAAAACAGGAAAATGCGCTCAAATGCTTCTCTTCCCACAGGGGTCCCGTTAAATTACCTCTGAATGTTTTATGAGGTTCAGCGTTTCAGCTCACACTCCTACTGCCATGGCAGGGAAATGTCTGGAGGGCACAGACTAGAGGTTAGATCACACTGGGGGATGTGGTTATTGGTCAGTCTGGTGACATGAATGCAAAGCAAACAGATTATATTCTCCATTTTTTCCCATAACACTAGTCGTCATTTTTAGAGACGCAACCCTGAGCGACTCGGCCACAGATAAATCTCTGGCACTACTTTAAATAATCAGAGCACAATTTAAATCACAGGGACAGTAGCTGAAATTTTAATACGGTGTACATTATTCTGAACATTAAAGTTATGCTGAAAAGGTCAAAGGGATTTAAGTGATCTGTAGTGAGAGTAGGGAACAGCTTGAGGAGAACCTGGAGAGAAAGATATGCTCTGGAGAGGAGAGGAATGAAAGTGAGTCAAAGACAGAATACATGAGTGTGAATGAAAGGGAGGAGAGTGGAGTGGTTAGGATGCAGGGAGCAGAGGTGACAAAGGTGTCAAACGCGAGTGTGGAAGAGAGTGCAGGCAGGTTGAAACGGGTTGAGAAGAGTGGCTGGAGTGATTTGTGGCAGACGCGTACCAGCTAGAGTAAAAGGGAAGGTTTTACAGGATGGTAGCTACGTTGTGTGGGTTGGAGACGGTGGTGCTGACGAAAAGACAGGAGGCAGAGCTGGAGGTGTCAGAGTTAAAGATGCTGAGATATCTGTTGGGTCTGACGAGGATGGACAGCATTGGAAATGAGTATATGCCAAGAAAGAGGGAAAGAAGAAGACCAAAGAGGAGGTTTATGGATGTGGTGAGAGGACATGCAGGTGGTCAGTTTGATGGAGGAAGATGCAGAGGATAGGAAGAAATGGAGAAGGATTATCCGCTGTGGTTCCCATTGATAGAGTTCACTGTAGCCACACTAATTTCTTTCACCTCTATAACGTCTTCAGATTATTGATCGTCACTGTGCACCAGTGGGTTAGGAGACATAATAATAACCAATAATGTCACGCTTCACCTCCTCCTCCTGTCACTACCCATCACCCAGCAAAATGGCTGAACCATGCTCAGAGAGGTGCTGAAGCTGAGCTGATGTTCCATTCATACTGACATGAAAGTGTAACTGAACAGCCACTGACTGAAGTGGCCATGATCCGCTCAGACTTCCACTTGCTGATCATTTCAGCCAGAACTTCACGTGCTGTTTATTAAACAAGTCGCGATGCTTACTCTGTGAAAGAGTCGCATTCAAATCAGGTGCAAGTCACTTCTCGTGCTTTTAAACTTTAAATCCTTTCAAATTCACACAACTGAACCTCTGTGCTGTCTCATCAAATGATCTTTTTGTGTTGTTTAGCAGACAAGTCCTCCTTTTAACCAGCTCGCAAACAATTATTCACAATTATTTATTCATCGTGTGTAACAAAATAGGCCACATGTGCTACAATCATGTTGTTACAGAGAACTTCTGTCATAAGGCTCTGGTGAATCACTTCAAAACTGTTAACACTGTCAGCACTGTGTTAACTGCAGTGTGTGTGTGTGTGTTTAGGTATGTGTTTCTGGACGATTCTTGGTACGCAAGCCTCCCCAGACGACTCTGACTAACTTCGGAGCTGCAGAAGTAGAATCACTTTTCTGATCCTGTGTCATAAGGCCTTAATTCTCATATCCCCTTAAAACACACACACACCCACCACACACACATACACACACACACAAAGGGCTTCACCATCCAACCATACTGATTAAACAGCACAGGAATCTAGTCTTTTCGATCCGTAGTATAAAGTTAAAAGATCAATCCTGAAACTGGTTACTGTTCTGAAAAGAAAATGTATTTGTGTGTTTTCTGGGACGTGTATTTAAACAAACTGTTGTACTAAGGTTTCGTTTCCTGGACCAGCCTGTTTAAGGATCAACCTTTTTCTGGACTGTAAAGTAAGAGGAGTAGAGATTCTTCATTAAGGGGAAAATGTCGTCCGGGATCAAGCTTAATTCCTGCAGAAACGTTCAATGAACTCCTGATTCCAGACCCTAGTGGAGCTCATTTCTACAAACCACAGGCTGTTCCAGTCTCTTTACTCTTTTTCACTTATAATGTTAGACATCTTTTCAGTAACCGCAATCATTTTCCTTCTTCATCATCCATTGTCGATCAGAGGAGGACAGGTTCTCCTTCTGAATCTTGGTTCCTCCGGAGGTTCTTCCTCCAGGATTCTGTAAAGCTGCTTTGTGACGGCGGTCGTAATAAGTGCTGTAGAAGTGAATGTGACTCGCCTTGACTTTCGCTTCATTATCGGTGTGGGTAACATGACAGTCACAGTGATGAATTACAGTATTCCTGCTGTGAGTGTGTGATGGTGTTGTTGGTAAATGACTGTTTTTAGATCAGCTGTAGTGCTGAGTAAAGAGGAACGACCAGTGCTGGGGGACTCCTTCGATTAAGTTATCCTTCATTTATTTTGCAATTTGTTTGTCATGCTCTTTATAACCTTCTCCAAACCTCATGCTAGTTTATTATATTCATTGCGCAGTTTTAGATGGCAGCTACAATCTGTACTTTGCTAACCTCGGACCATGAAATCATAAATGTCATGAACAGTGATCAAGATCAAATGACATATTTTTCAACTTTGGGTTTGCTTTTAATGTCTCTCTCACTCTCTCTCTCTCGCTCTCTCTCTAGGACATAGATGAGCTGATGCACACGGACAGGCCCGACTGGCAGAGGGTGATGCAGTACGTTTCTCAGATCTACAAATACTTTGAGACTTGATTTTTTCTGAACAAACAACAAGTGGCAAACCTTCACAGACGCACTTTCTGCCCTGCTCTGTACCACATTAAGATCCAGTTCACATGGGGCTGCTGTCAGGGTCTGAAACACACACACACACAACACAAAACATTTTTTTCTGCTGAATAGATTTCCGCCACACTTGCTGAGCTGGGCTTCTACACTCCATTTTGAGTTTAAGTTTCATTTGGTTAGATTTGCAAATGTTGCCTCTTCTTTTGTTCTAAACGACGGTACAGATTACAGTGCTGGAGTGCAGTTTGACTGTTACTGTTACAGAGAATTAATTCCTATCAAGAGTAAATAATATTATATACAGTACTGTGCAAAAGTTTTAGGCAGGTGTGAAAAAATGCTATAAACAAAGAATGCTTTCAGAAATGGAAGTGTTGATCATTTATTTTCATCACAAAAGAGAAATCTAAATCAAATCAATATTTGGTGTGACCACCCATTGCCTTCAAACCAGCATCAGTTCTTCTAGGTACACTTGCACACAGTTTTTGAAGGAACTCTTCTGGTAGGTTGTTCCAAACGTGACTGTGTTTCAACCTCCGTGTGACATTGATGATCATCAGCACCTGTTTGGTAAAACTGGTTGATCATACACCAACTATAATCCTACAAAATGCCTGACTTTGTGCAAGTGTACACAGAAGAACTGATGCTGGTTTGAAGGCAAAAGGTAGTAACACCAAATATTGATTTGATTTAGATTTTTCTTCTTGTTTGCTCACTTTGCATTTTGTAAATTGATAAAAATAAAAAATCATTATTTATATTTCTGAAAGAATTCTTTGTTTACAGCATTTTTTCCACACCTGCCTAAAACCTTTGCACAGTACTGTATATATATATATATATATAATGTATTTTTGAATACTGCCTTTGTTCTCCATTGATCAGTCAGAGGCACACCTGACCCTGGTTCTTAATAAAACCTCTAAGTCTATACAGAAGCGTTCACCAAAAAAGTACTATAGTGTCTGAGAGAAAGTGATTCGGTACATTCACTGGCTGAACATGATGGAGTTTAGTTCAGATCCCTGCTGGACGTTTCCGTTGAGGATTATGATTGTAGAATTAACTCTGAATTATAATCTGAAGTGCCAAATCCTAACAAGCTCAAAACACCAGCACAACACTGAAGAAATGTTTTAGGAGAATGTTTTATAGGAAAAATAATAGCATCTGTTGTGGAAAAAAGGCAACCGTGGACAACGAGAAAGAGCCTTGAGCTACAGCTTTATTTCTTTTATAAGAGCCTTTATTTCTTTTATTTATTGACTCCCTGTAATGATCCAATGTTCAATGATCTTAATGTCAAGTTTTCTGAAACATTTTACCGTTTTGCGCGGTTGAGAGACTTCCTGGACAGTCCGTGTTAATAATAAAGGCCTCTTGATCAAAAGCACTTTGTCGGTGATGGATTAATCACAGCAACTGCAGGCACTGGTTTCTACCTTTTGTCTAGAAGACAGGATGATGTGAGGAGCAAAGCTTTTAGGCGGTTTCTAAAAGCTCTATAAAGCAGCAAGTGCCAAAGCAGTGAAACATGCATGTGGGTGTGAAATGGAAAGATACACTTTGGGGGATTTCATCGCTCAGCGGAGGAGTGTCAATTTGACTGGTCCTCTCCCTTCTCTCACTAGAGACACGTCCATTAGACTTTCTGAAGAACATATGGTCTTTGCTTGATGTTATTTCAGTTTATTAATAACCTCAGAATTACTGCACAATTGTTACTGACGTCCAACAGAAACCAAACAGCTGGAAGCAGACGTTGAACCAAACTCAAGCACTCACTGATCCGTACCTTCATTCTCAAAAATGAAGATCTGCCACTGAAAAACAACGCTTGGTGTTTTTTTTAGAGAGGACACTGAGTCTTCAGTGAAAATCTAGAGACAAAAATTACCTGTGATGCTGAGCATGCGTTACCCCTCCCCAAATCCTCATTCACTCATTTTCTTAACTGCTTATCCTGACTCGAAGGCAGTGCAGGAGTCTGGATCGATTGCTGGGCAAATGATGGAAAAACAACCCAGACCAGTCCATCAAAGGACAGCTACAAAGACAAGCATACAAAAACGCACACTTAGGGAGGCAAATCAGTGTCCCAAGTCCACCTGATGTATTTTGACGGAGGGAGGACACCCACACAGACACGGACAGAACATGCAAAGTTAGGACAGACAGGACTCGGGCCCCTGGGTAATTCTCACTGCCTCGCCACCAAATCCCTCTCATGAACGACACATTACTCATTTATTTCTGCTGTCACTACTCACCATCACACACACACACACACACACACACAAAACAAGAACCATTCCTGAACCTTATTCATTAGAGTAACGTTAAATAAACTCTGTCCCTGCAGTGGACCAACCCTGCCAGCTGGGACACTCCTGATAAATTTCATCAACAATTCTGTGCCAATAATTCAGTGGTTTAGTGGTTTGGGATAATCTGAAGGTCGTGGGTTTGAGTCCCAGACCAGTAGGTTGCCACTGAACAAGGTACCGTCCCCATCACTGCTCCCCAGGCGCTGGAGATGCTTTCCTGTGCTGTGTGTGGGTTAAACACACTCTGCTGTGGTCCACTGTGTGTCTGTGTGACAAAAAATCACTTTAAAGATGAGAGAGAGCAGGACAACACGCTGTCGCAAGGGGCGTGGTCGGTGCGAGCGCGGGCGTGGTCTGTCAGAGAGGGGGCGTGGTCGCGGACCGTGCGGAGACAGTGGCGCGCTCGCTGAAGTTTGGCTGTTCGGCGCGGCGGAGAGAAACCGGGAGGGTGAGGTCTTCTTCCCCTTCACTGAGAGACACCGAGGAGTCCGGTCCAGTCCTTGCCTCCCCACACCCAGGAGTGAACGCACTTTGAGCGGGAGTGTTGAAGGGGGAGAGGGAGGGGGGGAGAAAGTTGCAGAGCTGTGTAGGAAGAAGTGGAGATCAGAGTTGGTTTTCTCGCTCTCTCTCTCTCTCGTGCGCGCGCGCGGAGCGCAGATGGCACAGTGCGCGCATCCCGCCGGCAGCGCGGCGGAGCGGCTGAGCGCTTCTTCTCCCCGCCCGGACATCTGGGTGCAGCGGCGGCCCGCGGCGTCCTAAAGGCTCCTCTCCGGCGGCGGGGCTCCTCTCCCGGCTCGGCTCCGCGGAGATGAGTGCCTTCTACATCTGCATTGAGCTGATGATCGCCGTCCTGTCCATAGCGGGCAACGTGCTGGTGTGCTGGGCCGTGTCCATCAACTCCACCCTCAAAAACGCCACCAACTACTTTCTGGTGTCTCTGGCCGTGGCCGACATCCTGGTGGGCTGCCTCGCCATCCCCTTCGCCATCACCATCAGCGTCGGCCTCTGCTCGGACTTCTACGGCTGCCTCTTCCTGGCCTGCTTCGTGCTGGTGCTCACCCAGAGCTCCATCTTCAGCCTGCTGGCCGTCGCCATCGACCGCTATCTGGCCGTCATGATCCCCCTGAGGTGAGTCCCGGGACCCTCCCCGACCTCCGTCCCGGAGCGGAGCGGAGCGGGGACAACTTTACACACCAGACTTACAAAAAGTTTTTAAAAAGACTAAAAACACCTCGGACAGGCAGAGAACTTCATGTATCGAACGGCCACAAAGTCCTGCTTTAGACTCTGGGTTAAGATACCTTGTGATTTCGACTGTAGTTCAAATGGAAATTCGGTGATTCAGCCTGGTTTATGTTCTTATGGCCTGATTTGGACTCTGTTTGAAGTGGACATTTGGTGATTTAGTCTTTGGTTTGAGTGTTCATTTGCTCATACAGAATTTAGTTTAAGTGGACATTGGCTTATTCAGACTAAGTGGATATTTGATGATTTAGACTCTAGTTTAAGTGGTAATTTACATTTGATGATTAGACTGTATTTTCATTGGAGATTTGTTGATTTAATTTCTGGTTTAAGTGGTAATTTGGTGATTTAGACTGGTTAAAGTGCTTCATAGGCACCAAAATTGGTTTATACAGTACTGTGCAAAAGTTTTAGGCAGGTGTGAAAATGCTGTAAATAAAGAATGCTTTCAGAAATATCAATATTGATTGTTTATTTTTATCCATTTACAAAATACAAAGTGAGCGAACAAAAGAAAAATCTATATCAAATCAATATTTGGTGTTACTACCTTTTACCTTCAAACCAGCATCAGTTCTTCTAGGTGCACTTGCACAAAGTCAGGGATTTTGTAGGATTATAGTCGGTGGCTGATCAACCAGTTTTACCAAACAGGTACTGATGATCATCAATGTCACACGGAGGTTGAAACACAGTCATGTTTGGAACAACCTACCAGAAGAGTTCCTTCAAAAACTGTGTGCAAGTGTACCTAAGAGAATTGATGCTGTTTTGAAGGCAAAGGGTGGTCACACCAAATATTGATTTGATTTAGATTTCTCTTTTGTTCATTCACTGCATTTTGTTGATTGATGAAAATAAATGATTAGCACTTCCATTTCTGAAAGCATTCTGTGTTTGCAGCATTTTTTTACACCTGCCTAAAACTTTTGCACAGTACTGTATGTTTTCTTTGCTCCCCCCATTTCTTCAGAATGGACACTCGTTAGTAATGTTTAGCTGGTTTTACTAACAAATGATCAGACTGAACCACCAAACCAACCCTCTACAAAAGTTGACTTTTAAGGAACTCATTGATGTTTACGGAGCACCTCCACAATACTGAGCTAGGCAAGATCAATAGCTTATCCTCCAGAAGATCTTCCCGTGGTACGAAGTTCAACAGGTTCATGGTGCTCGTTTTCCCGGCTGAAGAAAGACTGAAGGATATGAGTGGTGGCTCTTATTGACACCAGTATGAGATTTTCATCAGAGCGTATCCTTTCACAGCTGGTGCAGAGCTTGGAGCTCTTAAGTTTCAGGACGTCCTTAAGGCTTTAGGAGGTTCCTGCAGTAAAGTCAGGAAGGATTACATGGAAAAGATTGGGAGCACTGCTTGCTTCAGCTGATAACTGCAATCCAGAGTTGTTTGCCGGCAAGCAGGATTGATTTTGGGGTTCTCCAACTACCAGTCCCAGTAGAAATGGGACTTTGAACAAATCTGTTCTTTTTTATTCTGAACCCAGATTTATCAACACCAGACTTTATTTACAGAGGCTGCCTTTCATTTTACCACAGTCACTTCATATATAAGCCATTTGTTGGGCATGTTCAGAGGGATAGTGATCACTGCAGTCTTACATGAGCAACTGAAATGGGAATTAGCATTGATTATTCATTGATATTTCTTCTCAATTAGCAGATATGATGGAGAGAAGGAAAGCTGATATTTTGTGTGTGAGATACTATGTAAGGGTATAAGTATACTATATATAAGGGTAGTAATACCAGGTGTCCTGGAGGAGGGTTTAAACTGTTCTACCATGGTGTGGATGGAAGGAGGAATGGGGTAGGTGTTATCCTGAAGGAAGAGTATGTGGAGAGTGTTTTGGAGGTGATGAGGGTGTCAGGGAGGGTGATGAGTTTGGAGCTGGAAGTTGAAGGTGTAATAATGAATGTTGTTAGTGTTTATGCTCCACAAGTTGGTTG
This sequence comes from Hepsetus odoe, assembly GCA_017165825.1. Classification (NCBI taxonomy): domain Eukaryota; kingdom Metazoa; phylum Chordata; class Actinopteri; order Characiformes; family Hepsetidae; genus Hepsetus; species Hepsetus odoe. The sequence continues at coordinate 3,249,809 of CM029371.1, forward strand.
TGAGATGGAAGAGAAAGAAGAATTCTGGAGGGAGTTAGATGAAGTGATAGAGAGTGTACCCAGGGGAGAGAGAGTGATGATTGGTGCAGATTTTAATGGACATGTGGGTGGTGGTGGTCTAGTGGTAGGGTACTTAACTATGGACCGATGGCTCAAGAGGTTCCAGGATCAACTCCCACCTCTAACACTACCACCACTGGGTCCCTGAGCAAGACCCTTAACCCCGAGTTGCTCCAGGGAGACTGTCCCTGTAATTAGGACATGGAAATCGCTCTGGATAAGAGCGCCTGCTAAATACCGTAAATGTAAATGTAAAATGTAATGTTGGTGAAGGAAACAGAGGTGATGAGGAGGTGATGGGTAGGCATGGTGTCAAGGAGGGGAATGCTGAGGGTCAGATGATTGTTGATCTTGCAAAAAGGATGGAAATGGCTGTAGTTAATACTTATTTTAAGAAGAGGGAGGAGCACAAGGTGATGTATAAGAGTGGAGGAAGATGCTCACAGGTGGATTATATTCTTTGCAGGAGGGTCAGTCTGAAGGACTGCAAAGTAGTTACAGGGAAGTGTGTAGCTAAACAGCATAGGATGGTGTTCTTTAGGGTGACCTTGGAGGTCAAGAAAAGGAAGAAAGAAAGGGCAGAGTCGAGGATCAACTGATGGAAGCTGAAGGAGGAGAACTACAAGGTGGAATTCAGGCAGGAGTTAACACGGGCACTGGGAGGTGTTGAAGAGCTACCGGATTGCTGGGAAACTACTGCAGAAGTGATAAGGCAGATGGCTAGAAATGTACTTGGTGTAACATCTGGAAGGAAGAAGGAAGATACAGAAACCTGGTGGTGGAACCGAGAAGTACAGGAGTGTATTCAAAAGAAGAGGGAGGCAAACAAAGAAGATGTGGGACAGTCGGAGAGGTGAAGAAAGTAGACAGGTGTACAAGGAGATGAACCGCAGGTCGAAGAAAGCAGTGGTGAAGGCCAAAGATAAGGTGTTTGGTGAATTGTATGAGAGGTTGGACAGTGAAGAGGGAGAAAATGACCTAGATGGATTGGCTAGACAGAGAGACAGATCTGGGAAAGATGTTACACTGTGCCTTTGTGGATTTGGAGAAAGCATATGACAGGGTGCCTAGAGAGGAGTTGTGGTTTTGCATGAGGAAGTCTGGTGTTACAGAGAAGTAAGGGAGAGTAGTTCAGGATATGTATGATGGCAGTGTAACAGTGGGGAGGTCCGCAGTGGGAGTGACGGATGCATTTAGGGTAGAGGTATGGGTGGAATGGGTGGAGAAGAGTGGCTCGAGTGATCTGTGATACCCGCTAGAGTAAAAGGGAAGGTTTACAGGACAGTACTGAGACCAGCTATGTTTTATGAGTTGGAGACGATGGCACCGACGAAAAGACAGGAGACGGAGCTGGAGATGATGCTGAGATTTTATTTAGGTGTGACGAGGATGGACAGGATTAGAAATGAGTATATTAGACGGCTCAGGGTAGACACTTTGGAGACAAGGTTAGAGAAGCAAGGTTGCCTTGGTTTGGACATGTCAAGAGGAGAGATGAGGATTATATTAGAAGGAGGATGTTGAAGATGGAGCTGTCAGCAAAGAGGAGAAGAGGAAGACCAAAGAGGAGGTTGATGGATGTGGTGAGAGAGGACATGAAGGTGCTTGGTATGAGGCAGTTGATCTGCTGTGGTGACCCCTAAACACGAGCAGATGAAAGAAAAAGAAGATTTCTTCAGCCAGAGCAATGAATGGATTGACCAGTCCCGTTAAACGGATGCAGGCCTGACCATTTGTTAGGAGAACTGTTAACAGACTGTGTCTGTAATAGCTGCTCTACTGAAGGAGTAACATTAAATGTTCTACTTGCGAGAGAAGTCTAGTTCTGAGAGATCAATCAAGCATGGGTCCATGATCTGGTCTGACGGCTGAAGAAAAAGTTAAGAAGTATACTTAATGAATGCTTCACAACATATAGTGGTCAAATTTTCAGCCCATTGCTCTAATGATGAAAAGACAGTTTACCCCATGTTGTTCATGTCTGTGGTTGTAAGAAGGTTAAGGAATGATCTGAGCATGTGTGCAAAGTCCATGCTTGCTTCTCTTTATGAAGATTTCCACAGCTGCTTGTGTTTAAGAACCAGACAGTCCACACAGGTTTCCCCAAAAACGCACCTGGTCTGCTCACACAGGCTCACTTTTCTCTCAAGGAGTTAGGTTTTCCTTTTTATTTCAGATTTGCTTGCTTTTCAGAAACCTTGATTTTGGCCTATGAGGAACAGATCGTCTCTAACACTTCCCCTTGTGTTTGTCATTCAACAGTAACATCACTCGAAAACAAAAACTGTTCTCAGACTGGCGTTAGCGTTTTAAGGGATTAAAACTCTGTGGAAGAAAAGACAGCCATTGCATAATCTGAAGCGTGGTCTTGCATCCTAATAGCCCATGCCACCATTATCGCACTCAAATACCGTGTGGGGGAGGAGAGCCGGCCTGATGTCCTTTTTAGAGACTTTTGTCAGGGATGCAAAGACCAGCCTCTTCTTTCTTACAGACTCGCCAAGTTTACCATGAAAACAGCCCACAAGTTGTAGAATCACTGTTTTTGGGGTCATTCAGGCTTTGTGTTCCATCGACACAGCAAAACCAAGTAAAGTGCTAAAGTCTTAATGAGTTATTTCTGAAGATAAGATGGCAACTCAAGCTGCTCGGGGGAAAAGCACTGTTTGCAGTGCAGCTCACAGAAAATGTGAGAGAATAAAAAAAAAAAAAGACTTCAACGTACTATTGAACAGATGAGACAGAGAACATGTACTGGGCCTCATTAAAGTCCTGCTACACCAACGAAAGAAATAATCAGGGGTCAGTGGTGCATGTTTCCAATTTTGTGTCAATAAAATCGGCCTTTAAGGCACTGAATAATGTTGAGGAAAGAAAAATCCTCTATTCATGAGGGTCAGGGTGAGGGTTAAGTGACAGAATAGAGGCCGTTTTAATGCCCATGTCCTGCAAGGCGGGCAATCAGGGGGAACCCTGCCATCTATCACGAGCACTCCATCCTCCTTATGCTGACCAGTGTCTCAGAGCGGAAGAGAGGGAGCAGAGGGCCGCGAGAGATGTGTGTGCTCAGAATAGAAGGAAGGGGAGGGGGATGGAAGGGGGCAGCGACCATCGTCATGCCAGAACTAATCCACCCTTCCCTTCACTCATGTGCCCTTGGAGAATGAAGGAAGAAAAGAGCCAAAAACGCGAACATAGCAGCCAGCAGCGCACCTGCAGGAAGTTACAAAACAAGCATGAACTAGTCGAAAGGAAACATGTAACATGGTCTGATGCATTCACAGGCTCTGCGAAAACACTGCTTAGCATTCCGATGTTTACTGCAAAAGTTCAATGTAGGCTGACCTCTATGGCACATGAAATCTTGAGAAAATCTACAAAAATTGACAAAATTTGCAGTGATGGGCCAACGTAGGGTTAAGGGGAAAAGACGGCCAGGTGGAAAGAAGCAAAGCATGAAAACTTAACAATGACAAGGTCATACAATAGTGATTAGTCAGTGCTGGACAAATAGAAAAGAAATACTCTTAAGCCACCAGCACTGCATCCATGCAGTCTACCCTAAAGGGCTCTCAGAGGATGGTGCCGTGTTGAAACTGTTATTGATGGTAGTCTTGATCATCTCTGTCCACGGCCAAGAGAAATGTAGTGACAGGCTCTGGGAGGGCCTGATGAATAATGCACCCTGCGTATTACTCACTTGGCTCCATCAGAGCAGGCAGACACTGCAGTGTCTAAGGTCCAGTGATGAAGTGACCTGCACTGAAGAGTTTGGGCCATCACTCAGGCCTGTGTACAGTCTGCACTGTGGAAGCATCCTTCCATGGCTGGCAGTTGTGGCTGTTAAAAGCAGTGGCGCTATTACTTTCTGTTAGCACTTTTGTGAAGGAAAGTATGCAAATATGGCAGCTATAAAAAGCATTTTTAAGAAAACTGACATGGTGAGAAGAGAATGTGGTTGTGTGGTGGGTTTTTTTTAACATGACAGCAGGTGAACGTCTTTTCTGTTTTTCACAGATCTGATTTTCTGTTTTTTGTGTTAATCAAAGATAAGCAGAGAAAGCATTCTTACTTTGGTTTTCTTGGTAAAAGAGACCAAAATCTAAGAAATAACGATTCCTTAATGCAACACGCTGCCTTAAAAGTGTATGGATTAGTTATTATTTGACAAAATTTGGATTAAATCAACTTGGCTACACTGCTTTAGCCAGTGTTCACAAGTCACTGATTAAAACCCGTCATCACTTGACAACATTGAGATCAACCTTCCTACAAAATTCATTTCCAGGCCATGCCTCCTCCAATAAATCAATAAGCTTTTCCAAGGGCATTTACATGCGAGATTAGGCAGAGAAGTATATCTTTAGGAAGACACTCGTAAAGAAAGCTTATTTGATGTTAAAAATGCGGCTTTTAAGCTGTTTCTGACTCATCTTTGCTTCGTCCTTAAGTTAAAACAAGTAGAGGGCTTTCATTTTTTCCCAAAACCATACTTTACCCCTTTGAAACCTGCTGAGCCATCTCTCTCCTTCCTCTCTCTTCAGGTATAGGGAGCTGGTCACAGGCAAGAGGGCGAGAGAGATCATCACCATCCTTTGGATTTTGTCCTTTATCATTGGCCTTATCCCATTTGCTGGATGGAACAAAAAAGACAGTGCCTGCCACACCTCCAAAAATCAGTGCGTTCCGCTTCAGAACTCCAGCAATGGCGAGGGCCTGCCGACAGACTGGGGCTTCTTCCAGAGTTGCCACCTCCCATGCCAGTTCGAGAGCGTGGTTGACATGCGCTACATGGTCTACTTTAATTTCTTCGGCTGTGTGCTTCCACCCTTGTTCATCATGTTGGCCATTTATGTCAAAATCTTCACCGTGGCTCGCAAGCAGCTCCACCAGATTGAACTCAGGAGCACGGTGGGGAACAGCGAGAGCCACCAGCACCAAGGGCTGCTGCAGCGTGAAATCCGAGCCGCCAAATCTTTGTCCATCATTGTGGGGTTATTCGCTCTCTGCTGGCTGCCTGTTCACATCCTCAACTGCCTTACGCTCTACACCCAGCTAAAAAAGCCCGCCCCTCTCATGTATGTGGCGATCATCCTCTCCCACGCCAATTCAGCTGTCAACCCCATCATCTACGCCTACCGCATCAGGGAGTTCAGGCACACCTTCCGGAAGATCATAGCACGCTACTTCCTATGCCGGCGGGACGAACTGTACCTGAGCTCCAACGGGAGCAGCCGAAATAAAGAACAAGTAACCATGACCATTGACCCCCTGTTATAGCCTCGGGGAACCACAAATTTTTTTGTGCAAATTAATTTAACCATATCCTTAATCAGTGTCGTGAAAAGGTGCGGCATCACCAAATGCTCATATGGGGAGCAGTGTTTACAGAACAGAGTATAAATGCAAAAAATATATCTGCGAGGGTGTATAGACGAAAGCCCAAAATGTGGACCACTCGTGAAAAGTGAAAGGACTGTTAGCAAGAGGAAGGTCTTGCTGGAATGTTTATTGTTAAATTATAAAAATGGGCCAATAAGCTCTTGCCTTTAATCACTACAATGACAACGGAAATCCAGGAGTTTCTCATCTTCAACCTGACAAACTAACAATCTTGAACAAACCGAATGCTTCATTCCAAGCCTTAACTGACAAATATTTGATAGAAAGTAAACAAAATGCCTCTTACTTTGCTCACATGATCGCATGATTCAAGTCAAGCTGGTTCGTGCTTTGGTTCTATAGCAAACTGTAGAAATAAGAATTGCTCATGTAATTTTAGCGAACCTTCACCAGAATCTCATATCACTTACCCAGCTTGTGACCAACCCCAAGGAACAATCCACAGCAAGATGAAACATAAACCACAATGTCATGATTAAGGGGAACAGTGGGACAATGTTTTACAACTTGACCTGTAATAGTTTTTTTTTTTAACTGCCAAGCTTGAATTTTCTTGAAAAAAGACCTTTTTTTAATTAGTCGACACAATTTAGAAAGTCACTTCAGAGAGCTCAGGAAAACCACAGAGACAGACATGAAGCATCTTGGAGGAAATCCACTGAAGTTCAAAGGCTGCGCTGAGAAAGATACCATTGTATAAATACGCGTTAAGGAAACTTCTACTTCTGGAATACACCAGGTTTGTGGAAAAACTCTTCCTATGTTGTAAAGCTTGCGAGCCAGTGGTTTGCAGGACACAAAAGTATGTTTTTATATTCGTGTAATTTGTAACTGAACTCTCACACACACTCTTATCTTTCTCCGCCTGTCTCACACACACAAACCCAGTAGCCTCAGCTGCACTGCTGCTGAACTTGAAGGAGTTTTGCTGAAGCCTCGCTTGCGGGTGTGTCGCTGTCCCCAGAGACCTAGTTTGTCATTGAATGTTCAGTTGTGATAAACCTCACTGCTTTGGGCCTGAACAGAGACCCTGGAGCTGTGCATGTCTGCAGCACAAAAATTCAAACCATCACCTCCCATCCGAGCCAGGACCCGATTGCCTCTTGAACAATTTATTCTGCCGTTACTGTGAATTTCAGTCATTGCCAACCTCTCCAAAAACTCTACCCTGCTTGATCAAAATTCATGCTGTTCAGAGATATTATACTCCAAGTAACCATGGCCCTTCTGTTAATCAACGACTATCAGAGGCAATCAGCGAATAAGTGCTATAATGGCTAACAGAGAGATCCAAACGTTAACTCGCGATCATTGCAGCCTAGCGACTTGCTTGGCATCTTTGATGAACGGGAGTGTTTTATTATTTAAAGGAATTATCACACTTAGGATCGATCCGTTAGGTGTGATTGAACATCAGAGCTCGTTTAGAAAGTTCATCACACACAACTGTTTTTCAGGCCCTGATCAAAATGACTTGGATTTTTAAAAAATTGTCAGCACAGTCACCGACAGTTGTAATAAATCACTCTTTCCTTGGCTGAAGTGTTTGCAAAGGGGCAGATGTGTGACATGTTCTCCTTCAGATATGAGAAAGTATATGCTTCACGGCAGTGGCGGATGGGACGGTGGTAAAAGGAATGTTATCGAGCAAAAGCTGGTGCTTCTGAAGGTGAAGACGCAACAAAAAAACACGAGGTTTAACGGCAAAACTTGGGTCGCTGCTGGACAACACTACAAAAATTAGTTTCTCTACTAATTCTAAGGGCTAAACTGCAGGAATGTGCCAAATTTAATGGACATTCCCATGGAGACCAATCTGTAATGCACTGTACTGGTGTACTGACATTTTATTCCTTTAGAAATCACTTTTGTGTACTTTTTAGAAGTCTGGTGAATGCAGTGAGTAGGAGAAAACGCCTTTTTCCAGCTATTTTATTTAGAAGTATTCATTAAAGTACAAGATCTGCGCTAGTCCTAACAATTGTGTCTTCAGAATAGCGAAAGTGAGGTAGGAAGAAAAACAAAAGACTTCTATCCAAGTGTAATTTCTAAATGTGCTACAGGATTTGCCACTAATCAGCATATGCTGTGGGTCACAATTGATGTTCAAATGTTGTTGAAGTGTTAAACCACGATGGATTTGTCAGCTGTAAAAGCAGTACTGTTATTTAACATAAATCTGTATGTTCGGTGACATTTTGTTAATAAAAGCTCTTTGTATAAAACAATAGAGTAACTGTATGATGACGCGTTAAGAGGTCTGATCTTGACACTTCAAGCTATTGTTCTTTTCATTTGGTTATTGTGTGAACAGTTTAAGAAGTGCTTTGATTTGGGAAAGCTTGTGTGTGTTCTGATAGTAACTGGTTCAGTGTGTTGGCAGGCTGAAACAAACAAGCACTGAGGTGGTAATGGAGCCAAAGCCAGAAAGAACAGGCCAGGCATTAGCAGTCAATGAAGATTTAAAAAAAAAAGTGCATGCAGTGATTTAGGGAGAATTATTTCATTATAAAACTTAACCAAGGCTGTTAATCCAATTACGTTTCACTGGCTATGTTTTGAGTAGCTTGCAAAGCATGGACATGACATGCTGATAAAAAGGTCTGCATAACAAAAGGCCGTGAACTGTTTTTGCAAAGGCTAAAAATACAGAAATTTCAACTGGTTATGGAAGCGGAGAATCATTTGGTTGTTTGTGCAGGGTGCTGACCCTTCAAATAAAAAGGAAGCTACATGTAGCAGTTGCACTCAATGAACAGATGTACATTCTCTGGCAATGGATTAAATAAGTGTGCTCACTCTCTTTCACACACAGCTGGTTGCATGGGATGAGTGCCTGTGTGTGTCTAAGGGTTTGTAGATTGTCAGTGGTTTACGGTGTTTGCTATTCAATGGTTAAATTTTATTGAAAAGACTTATCGTAAAACATTTCATACTCAAGTCTCTGTTTACTTTGGGTGAGAAGTGTTCCTCCAGGAACCCGATGTAGAAACCCATCACACCCAATCACGTGGCACCTACTCCACTGGGACTCAATACGGTGCAGATTTTGGGTGTTTTCTTCCAGGATGGAGCTTTTATGGATCCGGCTGGGCTCTTCCTGAGAGGATGAGGGTCATATGCTGATCTGAGACCTGCTCTTGCTGACACAAGCCCATGGCCTGGCACAGGTAGGCTGCCAAGATGTGCTTACACTGAGGATTACACAGAAAGACATATCCGTTAGTTAGCCAAATGGAGCACGTCAGCAAACAATATATTGCCAGGTTGGAACTCATGATGGAAACACCAGGAAAAATGCCAAAGGATTTTAGAGGCTCAAGGATTCAGAGGGCAATGACTCATAAGCAGAAAGAAAGATCTCCGTTAGTTGGTGTCCACAGAGGACTAGGCTATGAAACAAACGAGTGTGTAAAATAAGCCCATATTTCATTTCATCACAGTCATCACACCCAACATCTATCTCCAGTCAGTTTTTGATAATTGGAGTACTGGAGTCATTGCCTCAGTGTGTGTTTGCCACACCAAAATATCGATTAATCTCTCAGGGGGTGTGTGTGTGGGGGGGGGGGGGGGGGATAGAGTATGAAAACTCCATTATGTCAGGGTAATCGAATCAAGTGAAAGTAAAGGGCATGAGGAAAAGAGTAAAGAGGAAAATGCAAAAGTGTGAAAGGCTCTGAGATGAGAGTGAGATATGTAAATGACCGGTTTAATGTGTTAAAGAATAACTGTTTCATCAACGTATTCAGGCGTTGTATCCTGAGCAGAGCTCATAGAAAAGAAAATCCTCAGTAAACAAATCTTTAAGTATATAAATGAGCCTAAAGTGTATAAATTAAATCAAAATAAAGATAAAACAAAAGGTTATTGGCTGACATGTCATACACTGAAGAAACTGCAGCTGGGTGCAAAACAGCCACATGACAGTTCTATTATATACATATGAAAATATTTCTAAGCCCTATTTGGAAAAATAGAACTGCATTAATACATAAGTCTGCAGAAGTGCAGAAAAGCTGCAAACAATCAAACTGATTCAGTTGCACAGCTACTGTCCCCATTCAGAAAGAGCTGCAGTTGAGGCATAGCCAACAGGTTGATTGGTGGCTGCAGGGGTGTGTGTGGGAGTACGGTTTCTATGGAGGGAACAAAGAAATAAATGAGCAACAGTAAAAAGTGCACAGATTAATTTTAGATGTTTTAACTACATTTGCATGATGGAGGTTGAATATTAACTACCATCTGAATCTATGTAATATGTTCATGCTGTATAACCAGCATTGATTATAACTGATCTAATGATAGACAGGGTAGTCTGGAGGTAAAATACTTGCCTGTGGACCAAGAGGTCACAGGTTCAAATCCCACCTCCAGCACCACCACCACCACTGGCTTCCTGAGTAAAAGCTTTAATCCAAAGTTGCTCCAGGGAGACTGTCCCTGTAATCAGGAAATCGAAGTGGCTCTGGATAAGAGCGTCTGCTAAAATTGCATGAAACAGGAGAATAACATACATCGTCAGGAACACATAACACTGTGGGTATAACGACTAATCACTGTAATCAATTATATTTGTTAATTAAAAGAGTCGCCAACTAATTTACTAATTGATTAGATGGTTAATCATTAATGATCAATGTCTGTGTGAGAAAGCAACCACTGAACGCTGAACACTGAACAAGATGCCTCCTCTGTATTTCCCCCACACACACACTGTGCAGCCATATACTGCACATGGGGAGCAGTGATGGGGAAGGTATCTCAGCGTACTGGTCTGGGACTGAAACCCACAACCTTCAGATTATGAGGCCTAGTCCTAGAACACTAGGCCACCGCTGCCCCATGGGAATTGGAATTTGAGGGGGCAGGAGCAGACATGATGCTTAGCAGGTTTAAACCATTTTTTTATCCGTTTATTCCAACTAGGGTCCCATGTGGGTACTGGAGCCTCTTAAACACCCTGCACAGGACCATCACAGAGCAGACACACACACACAGCCACACCTTTGGGGCAATTTAGAAACAATCCGCCAGCATGGCTTTGGACTGTGGACGGGAACCAACGCAGACAGAGGGAGAACATGCCCTCAACACAGAAAGGACCTAGGCCACCCCAGCTTGGAATCAGCCCAGAACCTTTTTGCTGTAAAGGAACATCTCTTATGTCACAGTTCTGCCTGCCATCCTTCCTGTTCAAAGCAAAAACGGGTTAAAGTGCCTGCATATTTCACCTAACCCACTCAAGAGGACAACTGTTTATGTGTGCGCGTCCATGTGTCCATTACAGCTGCTGAGACCACAGCAGCCTGCTTCCCACACATGCAGGCAGGCGCACACACACACATACACACACGCACCCGACATGGCTGAGGTCTGATGAGAATTTCAGACCCAGCTTTTCTGTTTTTAAACCCTGTTTATTTGTTCTTTTGGTCAGAAGGTCATGGAGAAGAAGAGAAAGTTTAATACCATTCAAAATGGCTGCCAACACATTCGCTGGAGCCCAGTTTTGTTGACGGGCCTCTTATACAGTTTATAGTGAGCTGTAAATGTAGAAGACAAAATACCAGCGTTAACCACATATTCTGGATCTGATTCTACCACTGGGGGATGTGAAGATTAGGAGGACATTAATGTTAAAAGCTCTTTTTTGGTCCTACCACTGGACTCTTTCTCAGAAGGGCAGCCTAATTTTAGGCTCTGACTCTCGGGGGGCATGGTGCAGGCTGATTGAAATGTTATTCTGTGGTGAAAGTCATAAAAGAGTCAGGGCCATGCGATCAAAGATTAGCCTGCCAGAAAGCAAATAAGAGTCTCCCAGTGTCATCTACACAAGCTCCATCTTGCACTGTGGGACTGTGCTGCAGGCTTTTGTGGGAAGGCTATACAGGAACAGCACAGGAAACTAAGCCACAGCCTCAAAGCACATCCTCTGTGAAGAAGGTCTCAGGGTCTGCTCATGTCCTTTGACCTTAGACCCCAGTGCGGTTGGGCAGGACTCATATATCAGTTTGCTGATGAAAAAGGTCAACCATAAATATCCCTCTGATTTGTATTGGCAAAATCCCACCCGTAAAGCACTGATGGTTATATGTTGTCTCAAAGCACATCCTCCGTGACGAAAGTCTCAGGGTCTGCTCCTGATCTTTGGCCTATGATCTACAGTGGATGTTTTTTTATTGTGCTGAGCACAACGAACCTCTAATGTGTGAACCGCTGGTCTTCCTGGGGATTTGAACGATTAAATGGTCAATATAGAGTCATAAACCAGAATTAAATGTTACTCTTTTTTGACATGACATAAAGAATGTCAACATGGAACAGCATTGCAAGAATGAGAAAGAAAAACAGCATAACACCATTTTGGAAAGGTCATTTTCTTGTCTTATGGTACTTGAATGGACTCAACATGTGTGAAAAGACTTTGACGTGAACTCACCACCAGACTTTCATTTCTCCGAAGCACAGAGAAAGAGAAGGCAGGACAGCAGCAATATTGACAGGATGTGTAGCAAGTATACAGATGTCCTGATCCTCCCAACACCTAGGAGAACAAGGGGACATTACTTTCTTCAAATGATGTGCCACATTAAAAGAGCATAGTAGCTTCTCCTTTATAGATGTTTGCATGTTCTATATTTCATTTTCTGTGTTTCTGTGCTTTGAGATTATTGCATTTCCACAATGCAGCTGGGGAATTACAACAGCTGACATGCTCAGGGCAAAACTGTCCACCTGTCATGAGGGACAGATATTGTCTAACAAACAGGTTCCTTAAAAACACTGCAGAGAGACACGTAGAGCTAACAAGATTTCACCTTGTGCCTTTGTGGCCATTTGCTTATCACTTTTGTCGATGAAGGCATGGAACTGAATTACTGTGCAAGCGAAGGAAGTGATGGAATGAGCCTGAACGGGCCTGTAGCGCTCTCTCACTCTAAGCCCAATAATTAGAGAATGATGAGCTATCCTGAATGGACTTTCTAGCTCTGTGAACTGGAAAATTACCGGGCAGAGAGTTGCATAAGAGTTCAAAAAACGGATTTCTTCTCATGATGATGACAACAACAAACTAATAACAAAGCTAATTTTGTCCGTTATCCCTGTGACACCCGAAACCGAAGGAAGGTCCAGTCCTGAGCGTGACTCATGAGTGCATTAACCGTGCGTATTAATCAGACCTGAAATGCTGCTCTGACAACACCGCACAATCTATTATCCCTCCCCAAACACTGACAAATCCACCAGCCACACTAAATTACCCTCAACTTTTGCCCACGAAATAAAGAAGCCGCACTCTGTCAAAATGCGACACTTCAGTGCAGGTGATTCACTGATGGAGTGAGTAGAACGGAGCCGAAAAAGGTGAAGGGTAGCACTGAGGGGTGGAGAAGGCAGGGCCGTCAAGTTGATCAGTCATGAGGGGAATGTTGTGATAAGCTGTGGTTGAGAGTCAGCTGGAGGCCATGCCATGGTCAGTTGTGGAGAAAGCCACCATGATGTCTGCAAAAGGGCACGATTAGTGCTATTTAAAGATACGCTGCTCTATAGTTACAACACGGGTGTCCAATTCCACTCCTGTAGGGGACAGGGACCCTGAAAGCTTGGTGACTTCCCTGTTCTAACATATCAATTAAACCTAATGAGATGATGAGTTAAACAAAGAAATCACTAAAAACTGACTCAATTTTATGACTAAACTTGCAGCAACTTTTAAATTAGTGGTGTGAACAGGAATTTTCCACTGCTGGGGAAAATCCCTACATGTTTATTTTTGTTTTTTTTTACCTTAACTTCCTTTACATGCTAAGAATGTTCTCGCAATGTGAAATTTTACCTCTGACATACCGGGTTTTGTTCTATATGTATATATGTGTTCTATATCTATATGTCTATATTACTGGAATGAGAACAAGGCTTTTTCCTTTCAAATTTGCTCACTGGAGGTTAGTACACTGCTATTTAAAGAGGCAGTTTAGTGGAAACACATATTTAAAAGTGAATGTGAGATAGCAGAGGCAATATGTTCTTAGGTTCAGGCCTTTAAGGGCTATTTTTAAGCCATCAGTTCACAACCGAGTGACAAGTGTAATCTTAAAACGTCTACAAAAACCTGCAGAACTGTAACCCCACTGAACTCTGAGATGAGCCATTGCTACACCTCATTCATCTTTAACCACAACTTGAAAAGCGTAAGTTTATCAAGCAGAGGATGGAAGCCCATTTCCTTTTTCTCAATCCATGTACCAGTTTTACTGTTATCTGGCCTGGCCTTTACCATAAGAAGTGAAACCTGGTTGCTAGGACACAGATCACCATATTACTACCACGCTTTTCATCTTCAGTGAAGGTGGAAGCCTTTCTGGTCCTCCAGCCAATCTGTGTCTCACATGTTGGCCCTGCTCCAGGAGCGAGGAGGGGATTCCTCCACTGCCACGTACATCGTATCTCACTGCGACAAAAACATGTGGTTCAGGGCCGAGCAGGGACTTGGACTCCGTCTTCACTGCAGAGTGAAAAACTCTCTGCACACTCAGGGGACCTTTAAAAAACAACAAGAAAAAACCCTAAAGGTACTCCAAAAAATTTGAAGGCAATCATGGAGGAGGCGATAAATAATCCATCATCAGACAGTGCAAATAATCCCGATGGTTCTCGTGGGAGCGGCCGAGCTGACTGCGGGTTTGTGGGAAGTGGGTTTGTGAGAATTTGAGGAGTGGAGTGAATCCAGCCATTAATTCGGTATGACATTAGGGTCAGTTTGGTGAGCCTCATCAAAGCAAAAAAGCACAAAAGCCATATGAAGAAAAATAAAGACAGCAGATATACAACTTTTTCTTTTATCATCTTCACCTCACTACAGTTTCACAACATTCAGATTACATTCTTGTACAGAAACATGGAAAAGATTGTTCCCCCAAAAATATTTCAGGCAATTCCATTTAACGGCAGGACTAATGTGTGTGAGTCAGTACCAATATCTCTTCATAGCTTGTGTTAAATTCTTGTGTTCTGTCTTTACTCCACCAACCTTCACAAATAAAATAAAATAAAGGCTTTGGAGCAGTTATCATGATAGAGAGACTCTAATATCAGATACTAAAAGTGGTTAAACAATTACATATCCTACTTTAGGAAACAAAACTGAAGGAAGTTGGTGTGAAGTATATTTAAACTTGGTTTGCTTTTGATGGCCTGAAGATCCATCTGCCAAGATTTAGTAACACAAACACGGTCATATTTGCTTGATTTATACATATTAAGATCAACAATGGGAGACCTTATGTGACTTAAAATTTCTTTAATACGAATCATAATAAGCTGAGTGTTACAAATCCATGTGAAGTGAAACCATTCAGCCAGTGAAAAATGATTCTAATGTGAAAAACCTGAGAGAAAGTGAGACAAAGTGAGAGAGACGAGACTGCGTTGGTTTGGACTTGTCCAAAGACGAGAAGTATATCATGAGAAGGATGTTGAGGATGGAGCTGCCAAGCAAGAGAAGAGGAACAAAGGAAGGCTGGATGTGGTAAGAGAGGACATGCAAGGGTTCGGAGTGAAGAGGAAGATGCAGGGGACAGGAAGAAAGACGGATGACCCCCTTCACAGGAGCAGCTGAGAAGAAAAAGAGGAGTTTATCAGAGCAAATGCACACCATGTTAGAAGCCAGTTTGCTAGAGAGCAATGTAGTACTCCATGTTAGCATCAACAATATTGACATTTATGACTCGCTTGGTCATCAACACAGGATATAAAAAAACTTTCACTACACACTGAACATTTCTCTTTAAATTCTCACCTGCCTCTGGAGCCCATCTTTGCAACATCTCACCTCATTAGAACAGTGAAAAGATCAGCACCAGACCCCAAAGCAGACAGTGTGACAAACACCAGGCATTATCTCCCAGCAGCCAAAGGCCAGCTAATTCATTAGTGTCAGAGAAGGGCTGTAGTGACCGACCTAAATGATGTGCTGCTGCCGGTAAGGGGGCACACCCATGGGAACTCTATATGCTGAGGAAGGCCTTTAAAGCATTAGTCTAAATGAGCAACTGTCTGTGGCCTGTTTACTGCCTGTTTGTTCTCATGTCCATGACCATACCATATTCACCTGTACTTGGGGGATTTGATAAGGACAAAAGGACCATGTGATGCAATGTCCTTCAGAACTACTGGCTGCCTGAACGAATATCAACTTCTGTTTGTGAGGGTTTGAAGTCATCTGTCCACAACTCCTTATGAAATCTTTCCCGTACAGACTCAGAATCTAGGTCGTCTCACAGAGAAGCTCACAAACACACTAAACGAAGATGTACATAACGGAACCTGTTGTTTCCGCCGATGCGGTCACCTTCTTCTTTAGTGCAGAAGAATTAAAGATCACTCTTGGGTCAACTTCTAAACCACAGATGTTAAAGAAAAGTGCAGGAGGGTGCACAGTTCAAGTCTTTTTCCAGCGTCATGAAAAAGAATACGCTCATCTGTGAGGCTAGACGGAAGCGGAGTTATAAAAGTGCTACTGACTGGGGAAAAGAATTTTAAAACACTGAATTGGAAAATTAAATTGGAAACATGTCTAGTCACGTGGTTATCCCTGACAGCCAGGGCTTAGGTGCTCATTCTGGATATTTTTAAAAATTATTTGAGCGCTGCTCAATATCTCTCGACTGGTTACAGCAAGAGTATGTTAGAGTAACTTGTCGCCTTCAGCTGTTTAATTCGTGTCTATAATCAATTTCATCCGTGAAGGAGCTATTAAAAAAACATCCTTCAAACTTAAACATAGGGAAGGGTTTAAGTCAGCGCCGGTACCACATCAACACCCACCATGTTCAACCGCCACACTAAACCTACATGACAACTAACTTCATCCTTCATACTGAGGTCAGTGAAAAATAAAGGGTCCAGGCAGAGGTCAATGCAAACGGAATGAGATTCTGATCCGGGAACAGCTGGACAGTGGCCCAGGGGCAGGTTGTTATTAGGCACACTGATCCTCATACAGGATGACAAGTGAAATGAGATATTAATGAAATCTATTCCCCTCTGAGCCAGAGCCATGAGGGAGGAGAGCGGAGTGCTGAATGGGAGGAAATGTGCCACCAGAGTCCCAGAATTATTCTATTATTCTGACTAAATAAATGACGCCCAGAGACACTGCTGCTGGACACAGTCCAATATATATACGTACACACTGCGTCTGTCAGCATCCACACAGTGTGGTGTTTACGCACGGCTTTAGAAGAAAAGTTTCGCCATCAAAACCTTTTCTTCATGAGAACTCAATGCTTGAAATCTTGTACTTCTCAGTAATATCACACAGCATGAAAAGGGAAATGAAGGCTATATTAATATAGTAAAAATTAACCCCCAATATCTTACTCCTTAACCCCTGAGGGGCCAGATTTAAATTTCTCACATCTCACAGCTACCTTCGTCTCATTCTGGTTACTTAATAATTCATACTAGTCGCTGAATATATATTAACAAAGACTTAACAATAATCCTAGGTTTCATTTAAAGGTTTAAATGAAAACTCCAAAGCATGGAGTTGGGTTCAAACTGACTGGGCAGACGTATCAGGTTCTGTCCTGCTGAAGCGTTTTAAACCAATCTCTTCTGTGTGACGCAGCAATTAAGGTAAAGGGTGTAGATTTTCTGTTTGAAACTTGTCTTGTGCAATGTGCTTTCACTGTGGCGTAATGAAAAAAGAATGTAAGGTTTTTAACTAAATTAGGGCTTTAAAAAGTGCAAATGTGAACTTAGGTTAAATAAAAAGCTTTATAACCATGATCTAGCTTTTTAAAGAAGTTACAATGGAACCAAAACACATTTTACTCCAAAAATACAATAAATGTTTATATGCAGAGATTTCAAAGCAGTACTACATTATTGTCTTTTGTTTAGTGAAAGTGACCATTCTTGTCATTGTGAAACACAGCACAGTGAGATACTAACCAAATACACCCTCTGCTTTTAACCCACACACACCATGCAGCAGGGACAGCTATTTAAAGCACCTGGAGAGCAGTGATGGGGACGGTACCTTGCTAAAGGGCTCTTTAGGGCAAGCTGCTGGTCTGAGGCTGAAAGCCGTGACCCTCTGATCCTGGGACCTAGTCCGTAAACACACCACCGCTGATGGTGGTGACACAGGTGATGTAGTTATGTGTCGGTTGCTATAAATTTTGGTTAACACTATGTTTTGAGTCTTTACATAGAAGCTGTCCCTGTAAGAACACACACACACACACACACACACACACAGGCATCTTAAACGTTATAGATCAGATCATCAATACACATTTATGTGACTGCTGCTATGATATGGATTAAATTGCATGTTTCCATTTTACATTTGATCCACTGTGGTGACCCCTAAACGGGAACAGAAAGAAGAAGAAGAACACTGTATAGATGCTTTACTCTTTCATTAGAGGCTTTTTAGGGACAGCAGTGCACAGTGAAGAATAAAGCATCAGTGGATGGCCGACACAAACTGATGTCTACCATAAAACAATGTAAAAAAAGCCATTTTCAGGCTTTTAACATTTACCATTTATCTTACAACAGTGGTACTCGACAAAAGAGCACTCCAACAAATCACGCTGTGCAATCCTCAGACAATCCAGATGAATCACTGAATTTGAGAGCTCTGTTTGGGTGTGTGTCCAGGTCAGCTAAGCCCTGTCTCTGCTCTCTTCTTTTGTCATATTGTTAAACACTACAAACTGACGTTATGAAACAGCCTCATTTTGTACTTCTTCCAAGGCAGACACATTATCTTTGGTAAAAAACTCGGCCCCCATGACACCTTTCTATCAAAGCCAGCATTTCTTACTTTTTCGGCGATATGTGCTACAGCAGCACTTTCACTGGGATCGGACCAGAAAGACTAGCACTCTCTCGAGGATCAATACAGTGGAACCTCTGGTCACGAACGTTTCAGAACACGTAATCGGGTTACGATAAAAACAAAAACAAAAACAAAAAAAAAAAAAAAAACACCACATTTTTTGGTTGTGAACAAAACAGTTCTCTCCAGTTTGTACTACGCCCCAATGATTAAATAATGTTAATATAAATTAAGGATTTTTCAAACATTATTTTTTCCCCTGTGCTTAAAACTCATAAAAAGGTGTTCACAGCGAATGTTTAAGGGTGTAGTGGAACTTGGTCCAGCAAAAACTCTTTGCAATGTTAGTTTTCTGTGTTGTTCAATGTTTTTCCAATTAGTTAACTATTACACTCGGTATTCTGTGGTATAATTAACTATTTTTGTGCTAAAATATTAAAAAATTATATATATTTATTTACAGTCCGTATGGTCCGGAAGGGATTAATCTTATTCACATACAATCTTATGGGGAAATTACGGTCAGGTTGCGTCCAAATCGGGTCGCGTCCAGAGTTTTGGAACGAATTATGGTTGTGACCAGAGGTTCCACTGTAATCCCTGAGCACTCATGACCCTGTCGCTGGTTCCTTGATGGTCTTTCTTGGACCACTGCTGGTAGATACTAATCAGTGCATAGCAAGAAAATCACACAAGATCCGTGCTTTGGAGATGCTGAGATCCAGTGGGTTTTCCATTACAAAGCTTGCTCATTTTTCCTTGCTGCCCCACAACACACCCTTTAATGGGTGCAACTGGAACATAATTAGAGAAGCCATTCACATCTTCTGTCACTGGTTTGAATGTTGTGACTGATGCGTGGATATGAACCTTTTATGTGTTCATTTAGCATCATATTTGAGACGATTCAACTTTAAGGTGTAAGAGACTTTAAAAAAAGTGAGTGTCAGGGCATGAAGGGTGTCTCCCATGGGTCACTACTTCAGCATGATACACACACCATAAAATAAAATAATAACCGTACTGGGATCTGAGACAATTGATAGCAGTGCAAAACACTCAAGCACATATTGGAAAGGAAAACAAACGGTTATGTTTCCTGATCTTATAACGGTATCTAAAACTATGAATGTAGCAGTAACACGATCTTGCCCCTTACTTTTTCAAAAACGGTAGTTACAGCAACACCAGTAAAACGTCACCCCTGTTTATGTGGTAAAATGTACTTCTGCACTTCTGATCGCTTTCTGAGAATGTGTGGAGGGTCGGTGTTCACAATGATGTGCAGTATAGAGAGAAGCATCGGCAATGGTGCTTTCCTAACCTGATTTGTCTTGATTAGTCTTCAATCTGAGCCTAATATCAATACCTGCCGGATTATATCCTCTGCCAGACTAGCCAAAGGCCTGTCCTGCAGGCTCTCCTTCCATCTGATTAACAGGTGATACATTTTGACAGCTCTGCCCCTCTTTTTAGCTTAGCGTCCAGAACATATGGCCGCAAGTCTGATGACACTATTTGGATAAGTCAGATAACAGCACCAATAGTTGCTGATGAGAGTGGTGAAGTCTCCTGCAAAGCTAAAGAGCTCCCAGACGATACCACATCCAGGACACTCCCCAGTGTTCCTGAGAAGGCTGGGTAAGGTTGGCACATATTATCACAGCAGTCCGAGCTTTCCTCCTGCAAACAATAGTCACTGTGATGCAACCCTTTCCATACCAGAACAAATTCCAAAACAAAAGTGCTCAGTCTGGGGCTAACCGGTTACCCCACAACTGCATACTGCCACACCCCACATACCTCCTGAGAAGAGTCCAAACTCAGTCAGAGCAAAGTGTGTGTAGAAGTGGGCCTGACTATATCTAGCCTTTAACTCTCCACCCCTCACACAACCTCTCCCAATGGATATTTGGAAACCACACGTACAAAAAGTCTTTATGTACTACCAGCCCACAACCAGTCACCATTCTGGCATCTCATCCCTATTACTCCCCGCAAAGGTGATGAGCCCACCAGAGCAACTTAAAAAAGCGATGAACAGTGATCACTTTCAAATACACTTTCAAAAAGTATTCACGTACAAAGGTTTAGAATATTCGCTTTTTAAATGACGATCCCAAGAAAGCACACTCTGAATAGCACCAGTGATCTATTAACTTTTTTTTTTTCTCTCTCAGAACTTTGGCCAATTATAGTGCAGACCCACCCCTCGCACCAAGTGTTACCCATTACACTTGGTGCATGTTACATATTATTACTGCTAGAATACGCACCTATGGGCCAAGCCGTCACAGATTCAAACCCTACCTCCAGCCCCATTGGGTTCCTGAGCAAGACCCTTTATCAAGTCCCTGTAAACAGGAACAGGAACAGGAAGTCACTCTGGATAAGAGTGTCTGCTAAATGCCACAAATGTAAATGAAACTCAACACCAACCCTAACCCTAACCCTAGCATTGATCATTTCCGCGATTGTTTAAAAAGTTCTCTCAAAAATAGAAACTGAACAAGGGTTTCTATACAGCCCAGAGGTCTGTCTGTGAACTCTGTTGGGCTGCACTTACTGGAATCCAAACCTCACTATGCAGAAGACTAGAAAAACAGCTTCTGGTTGCTAAAGCAGGTGAAGGAGCTCAAGAAGAATAAAGGCTGGTCTGACTGAAACACGCAACTTGGTCTAAAACTAGCAGAGCTGCGAGTCCCCCATATGTAGGCTCTTCAGCACCGACAATAATATATATATTTGGGGTATTGAACGTCTACTGGAAACGTTGCATCATGCATAGTCTACCACTCTAAGGTCAAAGAACATCAGCCTCAGATTGCCCATGTATGCCACAACTATTACAGTTTTGTCACTTTTGAAGAGGTCAAACAACTGGCAGCAACCTGTCTCTCTATGCGGGACAAACCTTGTCCCATGTCTCTGTTTACTGCCCAGAAAAATGTGCTGCTCCTTCACTCTTTATGTGCTCAGTAAATGGTCCAAGTAAATATTAGTACCTCTATTTACACATGTATAAATAGATCTGTAAAGCTCTACAACAGTGCTTCTAAACCTGTTAATCTGCCTCATTTGAAAGTGAAAGTGACCATTCTTGTCATTGTGAAACACAGTGAAATACAACAAAATTCTACCCCTGCATTTTACCCACACACTCACAGCAGGGGGCACCTATTGAAAGTGCCCGGGGAGCACTGATGGGGAGCACTGATGGAGCACTGATCAGAGCAAACTACTGGTAAGGGATTCAAACCCACAATCTTCCAATCCGGGGGCAAACTCCCGAACCACTACGCCACCATACGCCGTATAAATATATTTATAACCAGTCCGTCTAAAAATAGTCCCCGAACAAAACACAGATTGAACACTAACAGTGTAACTAATCATTTATAACCGTCCCACTGCGCTAAAGGGATGTTTCACTGTATGTTGTCCCTTGCACCAAAAACTGCCCTTAAGACATTTACGTCTGTCCATGTGTCCTCTGTCTACTTCATCCTGTTTAAAAAAGTGACTGTGGATCATTCTTTGAAACCATTTTAAGCGAGACAAGTGGGACATTGCACACACGTTAACAGACAAGATTAAAGACAATATTATGGTCAGTTCTCAACACGGATTAAACTTGTGACTACAGACATGTGGTGTATATTCTATAGTCACTGGCCTCAAAAAACCTATTAGCAAGCCCCGCCCATTTGCTGACCAGTTGTAGGTATGTGTAATGTATAGTCTCACACACATAAAACAATAGCATTTTATAAAAGATGTTTTTAACATTTGGGGGAAAATGTGGAACTGGTTGTCATGGGGAAACGAAAATGAAAGTGTGTAAAGCACAGAGAATATGTACAAGTAGAAAAAAAGAGAAAATGACGGTGTGCAGACATTTAGTTTATTCACTTTGATCGTACCTGGAACGCTACTCGGCCACTGGGGGAGGACACACGGGTTACCGAGCGCTGGTCCACAAGATCTAAAGCAGGCAGCGTACAGGACCCAAAAACAAACTGCAATCTGAAAGAGAGAGAGAGAAAAAGAGGGAGAGAGAGAGAGAGAGAGAGAGAGAGAGAGAGCTTCCTGTACTACATTTACTTTACACTCATCTCTGTATTATTTTTTTTTTCTCATACCCTAAGTGGGGAAACCCTTCAACTTGATTCAACCACGGAGAGTCAAAAGCATCAAAAGCACCACACCACCAGTCATGACCCTTCTGGTTGATGCCATCACCATAGAAACATGACAGGAAAATGGCATTTTCTAACCACAACGACCTCCCCAATAAAGTACCTAACTGGCCTTTCAGTGACGCTAAATTGCCATTTAGAGAGGCGTCTGATGCCCACTGACAGTAATTACCACGGCTTAATGTTTCCCTTTTGGCATGCTGGATGATGCTATTATGGCTTTACAGGCACTTTTAAAAGTCATGTTTTATTTAGACAATGACATCTGGAACAAATAACCCAGGAAGAGCTGCGGCCTTCACCTAAAATTGCTGAGAAACTGATTCAGACGCAATAAGGACTCTCTCATGAGCTTTCGGAAGCTGGGATCAGAGTCCGCAGCATGACGGTCAGCAGGGTTACATCAGTCTAAACGAAACAGTTCAACTTTAATACGTCCTTTAAATGAGGTGCAGGAAAAGAAACTAAACTAAACTTTAAAGTACAATTATACTCACGCTATAAGCAGGTCATCTGGTACTAGAGGGAGAAAAAGAGGAAATCATTACAGCAACAGGTTGCAAAAAATGTGCAAAAACCTACTAACTGATAGTGATATGATTGGTTATTATTCATTTCAAACGTTTTCTTGAATACTTCTACAAATTCTGCTTCTTTGGTCTAATCTCCACTCGTCATGAATTAATACTCCACAAAAGACCATTTTAAGTCATATTTCAAAACCTGTTTTTCCCCCCAAATCTTAAAGACTCCATCAGCTGTGTGTTATCTCCTCTGACTGCTTTCTAAACCCGACGCTGTCCGTTTTAATCCATCGGCAGGAAACACGCATCTGCAAAACACTGTGTCGTAATGAACATTTGTCCTTCATTTTATGACTTTTTGTATTCTCTTCCAGTAAAAGTGGTGACGGAGATACTGCTGCAGATGAATGATCTCAAGTGTTATTATTCACAGGAATGCCTCGAACCATCTTGGTGTTTCTTCTGGTTAATCCTCTGAAAGAACTTGCTGTAAGTAACTTGTGCTGTTTGCATGAGTTTAGTCTTTTTGCCCGGATTAACACAAATGGCATGTCTTAAAGCTGCAGTGGACGAGGTGTCCAACACAATCTTCATGAAGTCTTAGCTCAACACTCAGCTATAAGGCAATTGTCCAAAACCAACACATAAATCTGACTGATGTGCTTCCACCATGTGGCAACTTGAGGAACTGCAGTTCAGACAAAGCAGAGAAAATATTACAACTAGACAGACAGACAGACATGGCTGGTGAAATATGATAGCCAGATAGACAGACACAGACACACATATAGATAGATAGATAGATAGATAGATAGATAGATAGACAGACAGGATAGATAGACATGATCTTCTTAGGCCACTGCGACGAAGGTCAGGCACAGCGAATCATCTGCCTCCATTTTCCTGTCCTCAGCATCTTCCTGCTTCAATACCAACCACCTGCATGTCCTCTCTCCACATCCATAAACCTCCTCTTGGTCTTCCTCTTCTCCTCTTTTCTGGCAGCTCCATTTTCAACATCCTCCTTCCAATATAATCCTCGTCTCTTCTCTGGACACGTCCAAACCAACACAACCTTGCTTCTCTAACTTCGTCTCCAAAATGTCCAACCAGCTGTCCCTCTAATATTCTCATTTCTAGATAGATATAGATAGACAGATAGCTAGAGATAGGCAGACAGTCAGAAAGACTGACAGACAAGACACCCGGAGCGACCACGCCAGCCGCTCAGAGGGAGAAGGTGGTGGGGGGGTGGCCGAGAGCGAGGGGGTGTGGGCGGAGGTTCAGGCAGGGTGGCATGGCGGACCCAGCCAAGAGCTGGTCAGGATTCGGCGCTGAGCACCACCAAACCAGGCCAGCCAAAGCTGGGAGACTGCTTATGCGGTTTGAACAGCTTCTAGAAAATAAACCGGTGAAGGTGGCGGCGGAGTCACTGTGCTTCATATCTTCTAAACCTCCTGCCACTCACTCTGAGACTTCTCCGCATACGTCCTCTGCAGATCTTTCAAGAGCTGCTCAGCAACAGCAGGCAAACAGGAGGCCATTGAGGATCCCTCTGAGAGACATTCAGAGAAATACAAACGCCTTGTTTAGAAAAATAGTTCCCTCTTGCTTCCCAACCAGCTTTCAACAGGAACTGCAGGTGATGATGTGCTTCTCCTTCAAAAGAGAGAGACTGGACACTTCATCGCTCTCTTTAGGGAGTAGGAAACCAGAGACACTATACATCGCAAACTGGAAGTGATGTTGATTAACCCACTCGCCAACACGTGGCTCACTCAATGTCCATCTGTGTCCTTTTTCATAGTTTGTGGCTTTCCGATAGCCATCATGACTGCACTGATCTTGATACTTCAAGGACAGATTTGAGGAGCACGTCCTCCTCTTTGAGTAAACAATAATAATAACAGCAATAATAATGATAATAACAATAATAATAATACACAATAATACGATTCTATTTGTGTTTCTCAAAGCTTTAGAGAAAATGACAATCATCCTGAACACAGACACAGAAAATAAATCAGAAAACAAGAAAAACACCAAATACAAAAAACTATTAACACAAAAAACACCCTCGCTAATGTCCTCCTGTCTATAATGTCCTTCTGACTCTAATGTCCCTCCTCTGTCTGTTATAACCTGTCTCTAATAACCTGTCTCTAATGTGAAAGTGAAAGTGAAAGTGAAAGTGACAACCCTAGTCATTGTGAGTACACAGCACAGCACAATGAAAATCTACCTCTGCATTTCACCCATACACACACGTGAGCGGTAGTGAAGGGGCAGCTATTGAAAGTGCCCGGGGAGCAGTGACAGGGACGGTACCATGCTCAAGGGTACCTATGGGCAACCTACTGCTAAGGGTCTGAACCCCATCCTTACTCCTGTCTCCAGCCCCTCAACCTCAGCACCGCTGTCTAGATGTCCACCAGTCTCAACAATCCTCTTTTCTTTATCCTCCTGTCTTGTGTCCACCTATCTATTCCCTCCTGTCTGTAGTGGCCCCCTGTCTGTAGTGTCCTTCTGTCTGTAATGGCCCCCTGTCTGTAGTGTCCTTCTGTCTGTAGTGGCCCCTGTCTGTAGTGTCCTTCTGTCTGCAGGGCCCCTGTCTGTAGTGTCTCTTCATTTGTAGTTGCCCCGCCTGTAGTGTTCTTCTCGTCTGTAGTGGCTTCGTCTGTGTAGTGTGTCCTTCTGTCTGCAGAAAATTTCTGTCTGTAGTGTCTCTACTTGTAGTGGCCCTGTCTGTAGTGTGTCCTTCTGTCTGTAGTGGCCCTGTCTGTAGTGTCTTTTCTGTCTGTAGTGGCCCCTGTCTGTAGTGTCCTTCTGTCTGCTGTAGTGTGTCCCTGTCTGTAGTGGCCCCTGTCTGTAGTGGCTTCCCTGTCTGTAGTGTCCTTCATTTGTAGTGTCCTCGTCTGTAGTCTCCCTGTCTGTAGTGTCCTTCTATTTGTAGTGGCTCTGTCTGTAGTGTCCCCGTCTGTGTGTCCTCATTTGGTAGTGGCCCCCGTCTGTAGTGGCCCTCGTCTGTGGCTTTTCGTTCTTCTATTTGTAGTGGCCCCCTGTCTGTAGTGTCCTTCTGTCTGTAGTGTCCCCCTGTCTGTAGTGGCCCCCTGTCTGTAGTGTCCTTCTATTTGTAGTGTCCTCTGTCTGTAGTGTGTCCTCTGTCTGTAGTGTCTCTGTCTGTAGTGGCCCTGTCTGTAGTGTCTCTGTCTGTAGTGTTCTCTGTCTGTAGTGTCCTTCTATTGCAGTTGCCTCCGCCTGTAGTGTCCTTCTGTCTGTAGTGGCCTCTGTCTGTAGTGTCCTTCTGTCTGTAGTGGCCCCCCTGTCTGTAGTGTCTCTTCTATTTGGTAAATTCCCTGTCTGTAGTGTCTCTGTCTGTAGTGGCCCCTGTCTGTAGTGTCCTTCTGTCTGTAGGCCCCTGTCTGTAGTGTGTCCTTCTGTCTGTAGTGGCTCCCTGTCTAGTGCCCCTGTCTTCGTAGTGGCCCTGTCTGTAGTGTCCTTCTATTTGTAGTGTCTCTCCTGTCTGTAGTGTCTCGTCTGTAGTGTCCTTTCATTTGTAGTGGTTCTGTCTGTGTGTGGCTCTGTCTGTAGTGGCCCTGCTCGTATTGTCCTTTCTATTTGTGTGGCCCTGTCTGTAGTGTCCTTTCGTCTGTAGGCCCCTGTCTGTAGTGTCCCCTGTCTGTAGTGTCTCTCTATTTGTAGTGGGCCTCTGTCTGTAGTGTCCCCTGTCTGTAGTGTCCTTCTATTTGTAGTGGCCCCCTGTCTGTAGTGTCCCCCTGTCTGTAGTGTCCTTCTGTCTGTAGTGTCCCCCTGTCTGTAGTGGCCCCCTGTCTGTAGTGGCCCCCTGTCTGTAGTGTCCTTCTATTTGTAGTGGCCCCCTGTCTGTAGTGGCCCCCTGTCTGTAGTGTCCTTCTATTTGTAGTGGCCCCCTGTCTGCAGTGTCCTCTGCTCAGTGTCTCTTTCATTTGTAGTGGCCCTCATCTGTAGTGTGTCCTTCTGTCTGTAGTGGCCTTCTGTCTGTAGTGGCCTCTGTCTGTAGTGGCCCCCTGTCTGTAGTGTCCTTTTCATTTGTAGTGGCCCTGTCTGCAGTGGCCTCTGTCTGTATTGTCCTTCTATTTGTAGTAGCTCTGTTCAGTGTCCTTCTGTCTGTAGTGGCCCCCTGTCTGTAGTGGCCCCTGTCTTGTAAAACTGTCTGTAGTGTCCTTCATTTGTAGTGTCCCCTGTCTGTAGTGTCCTGTCTGTAGTGTCCTATTTGCAGTGGCTCTCTCTGTCTGTAGTGGCCCCCTGTCTGTAAAAGTGTCTCTTCTATCTGTGTGTCCCCATCCGTAGTGGCCCCTGTCTGTAGTGTCCTTCTATTTGTAGTGGCCCCCTGTCTGTAGTGGCCCCCTGTCTGTAGTGTCCCCCTGTCTGTAGTGTCCTTTCATTAGAAATTTCTGTCAGCCTCTGTCTGTAGTGTCCTTCTATCTGTAGTGTCCCCTGTCTGTAGTGGCCTCGTCTGTAGTGTCTCCTCTATCTGTAGTGTCCCCTGTCTGTAGTGTCCCCTGTCTGTAGTGTGGCCTCTGTCTGTAGTGTCCTTCATTCCGTAGTGTCCCCTGTCTGTGTGTCCCCTGTCTGTAAAAGTCTCTTTCTATCTGTGGTGGCCCCTGTTCAGTGGCCCCTGTCTGTAGTGTGTCCTTTCATCTGTAGTGTCTCCCTGTCTGTAGTGTCCTCTGTCTGTAGTGGCCCCTGTCTGTAGTGTCTCTTCATCTGTAGTGTCCCCTGTCTGTAGTGTCCCCTGTCTGTAGTGTCCCCATGTCTCTCATGTTTAGTTAAGCCCAGTTCGCTGTTGAGCGAATAAATAGGAGAAACTACAGATGATCTAATCACGCGACCTGGCTGCGCTGTCAGTGTTTCAGGTTAGAAAAGATAAACCGCCCCGCAGGCTTACCTGCTCCGTCGGCTTTTATAGTCCCGCGGCCGCTCCGCCGTCACCCGGAACCGAAACAAGGGTCGTGGTCTTTGTAGTTCTGGTAGTTCGCCGCCGCTTTTAATCCTCTTGTTTTAAATCCTACTTTCTCTCCGGGGAGTGAGATTTCACGCCGTGACCCTGCAGGTATCTCGGGTTCCTATTCGACGCGCCGCTCGGCGTTTCTGGGTGAAAATAGCGGCGCCAGTTGAAGATTTGGCTCCATCTAGTGGTGAGATCTGGTGACAGCGACCTGCCACAAACCGCCCGCAGGAAACAACGTTTACACTAAAATCCTGCGTCATTCCTCCGATTCAGTGATAAAGTGGAAGTTTTTCCATCTTTCTCAGACTTCAGTTTTATTCATATCAGCGTTTATATTTTCAGTTATATCTATTTATTCTGCTTTCGCTGAGAAGTTGCAGTTCATAAATAATAAACATCTAAACCATCAGACTGGAACACCGGTGACCGAACATCAGACCGAACACCCCAGACCGAACATCAGACTGAACACCCCAGACCGAACACCCCATACCGAACATCAGACTGAACACCCCAGACCGAACACCCCAGACCGAACATCCCAGACTGAACACCCCAGACCGAACATCCCAGACTGAACATCTCAAACTGAACATCAGACTGAACACCCCAGACCGAACACCCAGACCGAACATCAGACCGAACATCCCAAACTGAACATCAGACTGAACACCCCAGACTGAACACCCCAGACCGAACATCCCAGACTGAACATCCCAAACTGAACATCAGACTGAACACCCCAGACCGAACACCCCAGACCGAACATCAGACCAACATCCCAGACTGAACATCAGACCGAACACCTGGTGACCTAACATCCCAGACCGAACACCCCAGACCGAACATCAGACCGAACACCCCAGACTGAACACCCCAGACCGAACATCAGACTGAACACCCCAGACCGAACATCCCAGACCGAACACCCCAGACTGAGCACCCCAGACTGAACATCATACTGAACACACCAGACTGAACCGGTCCGAACTGAGAATACACCACCACCGCTAGAACATATTCCATAATGATGTTTTTATGTAATGTTTGGAACATTCTGAATATTTAATAGAATAGTGCAGTGCATCAGTGTTGACCGCGTGACATCATTATTAAGAAGAAGAAGAACCTGCTTCACAGCTGCAGAAACAGGTGGATAAATAACTGATTCTAACCGAAACATCAAAAAATGAATCCACTGAAAGACAGGATGATGTATAAACTGTGTTTAAAAAAAAACACTGTGAGGGGAAATGAAGGTCCTGCTTTTTTTTTTTTGGGGGGGGGGGGGGTGTTTTATTAACCAACATTGATTAAAATGAATTGCTTCTATTATTAATAATAATGATTATCATTAATAGCTACTTGTGTCTGAGTGGTTCACAGTTCACAAATAAGCGTTTAATAAAAGAGCATCGTGCGTTTAATGTGTGCAGAAAGTTGCTTCGCATCTTCTTGAACATCCAGGAAAAGCTGGTTTTAAAGGCAGCGTTTGTAAATCTGTCCCGATCGATTGATTGGTTCAGCCAAGACTCGAACTCGTCTTTCACACGGCCAAGATTTTTCCCAGATTCCTTGAATCCCCAAATAATTTTAAGCCCTGCAACTTGAGGAATATGCTACTAATTCCTTCTAGACTCTCTTCAAAGAGTTTAAAGGGTTGGCCATAAAAAACATGAAGTAAATCGCGTAATTTATTTGCATTTTCCGTTCTATCGGACCTTTTTTTTTTTCCTGATTTGGGGTTGCCAGTGTTTTCTCACTGGGGGAAAGGAGGGGTTAGTGTAATAAAGACATTCATTAGCAGACAGCAGAAATCAAGTTAATTGTGTTTCTTGTACACTTTTATTTATTTTACTATAAAAAAAAAAACAAAAACAGAAAAAAGTTCACATCAACATTTACCCTCATTGTTAATACAGTATAGTTGATATCTTTCCAACAAAAGTAAAATACAACAGATTTTCCCGTAATCTTATATTAAAAAATATCAAACAGTATGCCTTATGGATCAGTTCTTATTGTAGATATGTGACTGGCTTCGACAGCAGAAAGGTCTGCTTGTTCCTCAGCAGTGTGATGGTGAGCAGTCTGATAAGAAAAGAAAGGAGTAGAAGAAGAGCAAGGTGGATATTTGCTTTTAACTCCCCATGGTTTTCAACTGACAAGCTGAACATGCAATGAGGGTAAGGAGGCAGATCATCCCAAAGGTTACACCGGATGCTTTGGACAGCCGTGCACAAGTGAGTCTTCAGCAAAAAGTCCTCAGCAATCACATGATGTTCCCAGGGTGAACAAACTCACCGGTTTCCATACCACGACTCATTTTCTTACAAAATGGAATTGAATTCCAAAGACGGTTACTGGACAAAGTTAATTCTTCTTTCCATCCTGTATTTATTATTATAATTATTATTTTGTACAGTACAGCTCATTCAGTTCTGACTGTAAATGAGAAACTTGCAGTTTAAAAAACAGAAATCACTATTCAAAAAAAAAAAAAAAAAAAAAAAAAAACTTCAATCGATTGACTCTTGACTGCAGAGTCGTTCTCTAGCTGTAACGGACTGTACAGGCACACATATAGAATATATTTATAATAAATAAGGTGATTTGGCCTTGGAATGGTCAGGAGACGTCTGGGCTCTCTGGAGCTCGCACAAAGAGCAGAAGCACGAAACACAGGCGCGCACACACTCACGTACACACTCGCGTACACACTCTGCTCTTTATGCTTGTGCAAAAAAAAAAAATCAAAAAAAAAAAGGCCAAAGAAGAAAACTGGAATAGGAGAGCTATTGGGAAAAGGTGTGTGGAATGCCTCTGACTGAATGAAGAAAGAATAAAAGAAAGACAGAAAGAAAGAAGAAAAAAAAAAAAAATTGGAGCGGAAGTGTGCCATCTTCTCGCCGGCATCACTGAGCTGGGCTTCACCTTGTTGGGGACGGATCTCCGCCTGTTTCAGCTCTGGAGACATAATTTGGACCCACATGTTCTAAGGAAACATTTAAAGAGGGAATCAAAAGTGTGTGTGTGTGTGTGTGTGTGTGTGTGTGTGTGTGTGTGTGTGTGTATGGATGAATAGTGGGGTCTCATATGATGGTGTCAGGGGCTTGATCCTTAATTGAAAAGCTTATTGTAGTTAAGCTCTTGCTCTCCTCCGGGCAGGAGGCGTGGCCACTCCTCTCTCCGCACATGCTCAGAATGACACAAGACAGAAGGGGGCAGGGTGTCTCTCACCGGCGTCGGCCCCCACGGTGTCACGAGTGGATTTTGTTCAGTAAAGGGACTGCTGAGTTTAGGAGGGAATGGAACAGTGCGGAAGTCTCTTTCTCACTCTCCTTCTCCGAGAACTAAACGTCTGTGGAGAAGTACAGTGTATTCCTCTTCAGCTCAGCGAAGGAGATGGGCGGATGCTGCAGGTAGTAGAGCAACACCTGGACCTGTTGAAGAGACCCGAATGACCGTTACCCAAATGATCTGGAAATAAGGCCAGCAGCATGTGGTAGAATAACAACAATAAATACAACAACACTGTTTTATTACAGCACCTTTCTCAGACTCACAGTGGCTTCAAACTATTCAGAGTAACACAAGGTGGACTTTACATACAGTTAAACTCAGTAAAGAAACAGAACTTCTACAAGGAAGATGCAGACGACAAAAACAATGAAAGCAGCTGAAAGGAGAAGAAGGAGAAGAAGCAGCACAATAACAGAGCACAATACTTTTTGCAAGTGTCTCTGAGAGTGAACGTGTGGTCTCTGTAACAAAACTACGTTTTACTTTGAAAAATAAAGCATTTAAGATATATTATATAACAGTAAAAGAACTTGTTTTTTGGTTTTGTTCCAGAAAGAACCATGTTTGAGATTTCTAAATGCAAAGAACCTTCACATCATGCAAATGTTCTATGCCATTTCCAGCATTTGTCCTTCAAAAATGGTCCAAAACAGACAGGAGGGGGCTCCTCACGCTAACTTATGAAAAATGTTCTGTAAAGCGGGATCTCCTAATCCAGAGGCTCTCAAACTGCGTTCTTTGGTGTCCGCCATGTTCTCAAAACGACCAATCCTAAGAATCCGATCAACAGCATTTACAGTTTAAAGTCTGAGGATCACTGCTCCAATAAAGATTCCATTCATATGCAACCAAGAAGGCTTTTTTTTTTTTTTTCTTCATTTTAGGTGTTTCTCCTGTTCCTTCACACCCACTTCAGTTCAGTGAGGGATCGTTAATGAGCTGACTGACCAAAAAAATCCAGGGTTAAATGCAGTTCAAATGATGACCACTGGATGTCAGAGTAGCTGTGGATTCCTTCTGAGGTATTTTAGGTCATTGAAAGCAGATATAAAATGAAATACAATGTATGTGCCTGCAAACACACACGGCGAAGTGTGAGCTATGGACAATTATACAGCACTTAGAGCTCAGGACAACTTCAAATGTAAAGTCTACAATATCCGGTAGGCTTTCTGGGCAGTTAAAGAGATTCTGTTAGAACATTGTTGGTCAAGCGCTTTGCTGCTAGATCATCTTAGTCTGGACTCAAAGCAGTCAGACAGGATTTTGCATCATTTAGAGGATTACTTTTGAAGCATGAAAGCAATTTCCCATTACAGAGGGGTGTTGTCGCAGATTTGACATCTATATCAACTTTTCAAATCAAAGTCAGCGTTAACTGGATTATTGAAAGCCATTTGCAACATGTCAAATCATCGTCTCTGGTTAGAGTCAGGTGAAGACAGCACTCACTGTCCTAGCCTTACTACAGCACGAGTTTAACTTTGTGACGAGAGAAAATTCAAGAAAATTATTGAATTAAATTATTGGCTGAAATGAGTGCAAGACAGAAATGTTCTTCCATTGCTGTCTTCCTTCAGTGTGTATAGAATGCTTATTTAGACTGTGGGCAAAGAAATATAATGTAGAATTATTAATAGCATAACGTTTGTAGTAGGGGCAGCGTTTTGGCCAGGTAATGAGTACTGTGTGTTGGTATTTCAGTATGTGCATGTGCATGTGTGTGTGTGTGTGTGTGTGTGTGTGTGTGTGTGTGTGTTTTCAATGGGCAGACCTCCAGCACATTCACTGAAAACCCAAATACAGCTGTGGGATTATTTAGACCTCAGGGCCAAAGGGAGAATCTCTATAACGTGGGAGTGTAGAGCAAAGAGCAGGGGAAGGGGAAAAAGAAAAAAAAAAAAAACAACAAAAAAAAACCCCACCCACATGAAAAGTTTAAAGATACCTTGCTTTGCCTGAATGCTGACATCACAACAAGGGGGTTAAATGTGTTTAGTTTATCCCTGTTCCCAGAGAACTTAGCGGTCTGTCTTTTTTTTAAAAGCTGATCTATAAAACATGATCTTTTGTTAAAACCAATCAAACCTTTTGTCCCTAAACTTTTGGCACCATAGATCAGTGCTCTTCAAATTTTTTAAATGGTGTTTGCTCTGCTAAAACACACCTTCTACCACGCAATTAACAGATGTGTGAAATTACATGCAGAAGCATGGAGAGTGACTCTGAAGAAACTGGAGACACGATCCAACAAATGCAGAGCACATGAGTACTGCTGGGGATGTGTGTGGCTCTTTTTGTGTGCGTATGTGTTTATCTACCTGTGCCATGACGTCATGGGACCAAATGTCGGAGGCTAAAGTGATGTGAGGCTTGTTGCTCTCGGACTCTGAGGGTCTGAGCAGCGTTGGGCCGAATACAGTGGCAAGGTTGTGCAGCGACATCTTATTCACTGGTTCCTTCTCCGCCACCCTGCAAAACCACACCAGTCAGAATCAGCCTTTAATGTGAAAGTAAATCAGGTGTTTTCAGTTCATTGAAATCAGTGGAATGAGTGGGAATGCTCTATTATTATTTTTTTTAACAGAACAGGGATCTGTCCAGATATGAGCTACACAAGGTGCTTGAGCAAATGCATCATGGAACAAATACATTTATCGGAACCTCCGAAAAGGAGTCAAGTTAAAGAGTTAAAGAGAGTAAATGCTTATCATACTGGAAAAGGTTCAAAATCCCTCGGAAGAGTATGGACTACACCAATCCGACAAATACAAATGGAGGAAATCCAAGACCACTGTGACCCTCCCCGGGAGGGTCGACCAACACAGATCACTCCAAGAGCAATATATTGTGTAATATTCTAGGTGGGGGTCTATTAGGAGTCTATTTTGCTGCATCTGACCCAGGATGGCTTTCCACCCCTGATGGAACAATGAATTTAGGAATTAAACTTTTTCAAACTCTAAAAGGACATCAGTTTGTGAACCGAAGGGGAAAAAAATGAATTGGCAAAACAAAAAACTATTAGCACACGGACCATTATTAAAACAAAGAATGCCTGAAATAGAAAAAAAGCCAATCTTTTGGAATGGATGGGTGAGATTCCTGATCCTGAACCAATGGAAATCTTGTGGAAGAACCTGGAGATACAGTTCATATGAGTAAACCTACCAACATTACAGAAGCTGTTCTGATGAAGGAACAGGCTGAAGTTCCTCCAAGCGAATGTGCAATATTGATAAACATTTTTAAGAAATGTTTAAGAAAAGTCACACCAGTCACTAAAGCACGGGTTCACATAATTGTGTCACTCACGGGAATCTAATGCTAGATCTTTAGCCCCAATTAAAAAGCCCACTTATAAAAATTAGCATTTAATCTGTTTAACTGGTTTCTCTTTGAGCTTGTGTGACAATCTAATGATGTTTGATGTCAGTTCCTCAACATGAACCTTATCCTACCAGCACGGAGCACAGAGAAAGCTGCTGCTGCTGCTGGAGTGAGACTGATCGAGACTGGCCTGCAGCTGTCTACGCATGGTTTGATTTTCAGCTTTTATTGCGGATGTGGACGATCGTAATGTCTTTATCAGGCTGCTATGGGCACGGTGCACTTCTACTGGTCACAACAAAGCTGGGAGTTAAGCCTCATCTTACTGAATATCAGGCTTTAAGGGGCTACATATAAAGAAATGACCACAGGAACACACAAAGCTAGTCAACATGGAAGCGAGCAGAAATAGCAATTCAGCATCTGAGTGCACAAGTGCACTTTTCATTCTGCTATTTAGCCTCCATCAGCACCAGGGGGAATATTTGGTGGCCTCACTTCATGCTAACACCAATGTGGCTTGATTTCTAACATAGACTGGAAATACAATATGTACATTTACAATTCGAATTTCGAATTCGAATCGAAACTGCATTGTGACAAAAAAACCATCAGTATAAATGTAAAAGTCACAAAACTTGTGTGTGTGTGTATGTTTAACCTCTTTAGGTGCTCCAGCAAGGTGAGGAAGGTAATGAGGTTGGGGTCAGGTAGGGAGCGCAGCAGGTGCATCATGCAGTTCTCCTTGGCTGCAGGGTCGGACAGAGCTGAGAGGAAGAGGATTAGAGGCATGAACGTCCGCCGCACATTTGTTTTAACCCTGACATTCCAGTCAAAGAAAGCTCTTCTCTCTCCAAGAGTTTAACCAATGACCCTCACCTAAACCCTGACCTACCTCACCTGACCTATGACATCTACAAAGTGCCCACTTCCTCTATAATAACCCCCAGATGTCTCCATCATGCTTATCATTCCCAGCAAATCTGAAAAATCCAGCAGCAGTGTGTCAGGGATTATGGGGTGAGAAGGTTAAGGGTCGTACCAATGCCTTCCATGAAGGCCGGGTAGAGGCGGTCTGTAAGCAGAGGCTCTGGGAGTTCTCTGAAGTACAGCTTCAGTGTCCCCGCGATGGCATTAATGTCCATATCACTCAGCATCACAAGAATATCTTTGGTATCTGAGAGAGAGAGAGAGAGAGAGGAGAATGAATAAGAGGCTCTGGACATAACAGGACTACGCAGAGTCTGTAGAGGTTGGAGATATTTAGGTAGAACTTTCCACAGAAGTTCTGATGTAAAATGTTGTCCAACATGTCAGTGAGTAATCTGTTATTTTCTGTTGGTGTGAGTGTGTGCGTGTTTATTAAGTCAGCTGACAGCTGGAGGAGGTCAGCCCTCTCTCTGCCCTTTCCCACAACTCCTCTGCTACTTTTAGTCATGCTTACAGAAGCGACAGAACCATGAGAGACAGCAAAGATAACCGAAAGACGGACAATAATAATTGATAGAAAATGAGGCTCTATGATCTGGACACTTATGATGAAGGCAAATACACCAGTGACTGTGATTGTGGTTATAAAAAGATCTGTGCAGGATTTGTCAGGCGCAGCGTGCCCGTGAATACAGCAAAAGCTAAATTCTGATATTCTCAGCCACATGGTCATGCAGTGGTGTGTCAGATTTGCAGCACAAAACTAAGATATTATTTGAAAGGGGTCACGTTTTCAAGAAAACACATTTCCCATTTCAACTCTGTTTCCTGAACAGAGCAAGAGTCTGTCGTATGATGGGCTTACTGGTGTCAAACGCTGCTTTGAGAGCCTGTATGTCTGTGGCCACTCCAGAGATCCGGTAAATGCCCACTTCATCAATTCCCCTCTTCTCAACCTCCTCGATACACTGCCGCACAATGTAAGGCACCTTGGAGCGCTCGCGCCTGTTGAGATACACCCACAAACACACACACCAAAAAAAAAAAAACTCCGTCAGAATGCATCTCACAAAAGATCTTGTCAATCATAATGAAGTAGGAAGTGTAGAGGACAGGATTTAACCCTTTAAACCTTCAAGTTTTTGGGTCCACACTTCCACACTTCAACCTCTTAATTACAATAACTGCTGAAGATGCTAAAAGTTGCGGAATATTTCCATATACAATTCCTGAATAAGAGAATAGTAAACAACAATGTTAAGAAAATGAATTCTATTATATATTAATAGTATTTACTATAAATTAACTGACAGTATATAATCCATTATTTTAAATTTCACTATTTAGTATATCCCCAGTCCATACGGCTTGCATATGGAAATACATCTGTGCAAAAAAAAATGTCATGAAAACCACTAATACCAGCCTACAGCAGTTTAGCTCTGTCCATTGACAGAGTTTAAAAGCAGTGTTTTAGTCTTGATTGCTGCTTTTATAAGGTATCATTCAATCAGTCATAACAGCAAATTAACACGGCCTATGATTGGGCTTCGTCCAGTTGGACACCTGACTGCCCCCTTGATGAAAAGAACTGAGCTGCCTTTGCTCCATGGTCCTGATAGCTCTGAAGCTCATGGATCCTTACATATGCCCACTTTTCCTGCTTCCAGCACAACTTCAAGAACTGATTCTTCACTTGCAACCAAATATTTCCCCCCTCAGGTGCCGCTGTATACAGTTAATCTGTGTATTCGCTTTAGTCGTTAGTTCTGTGGCTGATTGATATTCGAGTCACAACCACACAAACCTGAAATGAATGCATTTGATTTGAGATTGACATTAAGAATCATCTGTGCGTTGATCTCTGCTTGCATATAAAAGGTTCTTCTGTTCGGTTCTTCTGTTCTGTTCGGGTTCGGAGGGAAAAATCCATAGAGAAAGAGATGGAAACTTACTTTGTCACAACACTGATTTTGACTCCAAACACTCCACTCTGCTTCTTGGAAGGAGTCCTCTTTAAGCTCAAGTCCCGACTGGTAAACTTCATGGAGAACTCCACCTTAATCTACAGACAAATGCAGGAAATTTAACTCAAACGCGACAGAGGTTTCTTTCAAAGTATGAGAGGAACTGACTGACATGTTCACTCTCTGTGCACGTGGGTGAAAGTGTCTTACCCCGTTCATCTCGATGACGTCCACATGCCAGTTCTTGGACTGCACTGTCTGTGGGTCCAGCTATAGTAAAAAAAATTTATTAATTAATTAAAACGCATAAGACATTTGAAAAACATTTGAGTGTTCTGTGGAGGGTCAGCAGATCACTGAAATTTAATTGGTCATAGCGAAAGATACCTGTGCCCTCATAGAAAGAAACTGACTTGATAGATACATTTACAACAGCTTTTGTCTGCAGATCACACACTTCGAGAACGAGGGAGGAAAGCCTAGCTCGGGCTGTAAACCGACGTCTGATCATGGCGTCAGTATAAAAACCCAACGTTTCACACTGACCCTACTGAAGATGGACTACTAAGTCAAAAACTTGTCAAAAAGAGATTTAACAAATGATCTGAGGTGTTTATTACCTTCCCTCGCTTACAAATCTAAATCACAAATGGGAATTAAAAAAGTTAAGAGGCACTAAACAGAGTCCAGAGAATAAATAACACACAACTCCCTGCATCTCCACACTAGCCAGTTTGCATGCACGCGCGCACACACACACACACACACACACACACACACACACACACACTCACACGCACACACACACACACACACACACACACACACACACACACACACACACACACACACACACACACACACACACACAGAGAGAGAGGGGAATGCTTTAGAATCCGAGCCGAGGGCTATTTTTTGCAGCTACTTTCTATTTTGTTTTTAATTAAGAAGACCCAGTTTCCATTAGCT
This sequence comes from Hepsetus odoe, assembly GCA_017165825.1. Taxonomy (NCBI): domain Eukaryota; kingdom Metazoa; phylum Chordata; class Actinopteri; order Characiformes; family Hepsetidae; genus Hepsetus; species Hepsetus odoe. The sequence continues at coordinate 3,288,343 of CM029371.1, forward strand.
TCCTGTATGGAAATTCCCAGCTAGAAAAGGAAAAAAAAAAGTCCCTGGGAACCCAAAAAGCTAAAGATTTTTTTCCTCTTTTATTAAATTACGAAACAGTGAACATTTACTGAAAGTAGCCCTTCTCTGTTGCTATAAAGGAAACCAGCAGCTTTACACAGTTTTGAACGTGGGGGCATCCGCCTGTGTTTAACAGATGAAGGGTGAAGTTTATCAGAACCAGATGTCTGTGATGTGCAATTACCATATGACCAAAAAAAACACGACAGCCTACATATCATCAGCTTTTCAGCCTGGTGCAGAAACAAACCTGCAAACACATTAGTCAGGAGAACATCTATGCTGAACTTCTAACACTGACTTAGTGTTGTGTTCCATAAAGACAGCAATATGGGAAAGATGCATGATGTTTTCATGATGAAGCAAAATGTAGCAACCAATCAGAAGGTCATTAACATGTCAGTTTTGAAACGGTAGCAGCACAGCTGTTTATTGTACAGGATGAGTGAAACATACTATTTCTGACATTGATTCCCCAAGCCTGTCACAATCCCTTATCAGGCCACTGTTGTGTATAAAAACAGAAAGTGACAGTGACTATTTGTGATTGTAAACTCGAAATGCTTCCTCTATTTAACCCATTCAGACAATACTGCAATGGGCAACCATACATCCAAGTCCCGGGACGGAATGTTGGGAGACACTACCTTGCTCAAGGGTACCTCAGGGCAACCTACTGGTCTGGGATTCAAATCCAATAGCCTCCAAGTGCCTAATCTAGGCCAATGATGCCCCAGCAGTAAAGAGCAGAACTGAGATCAGGAAAAGAATCCTTATGCTTGTAAATCAGAAAGGAAAGTTTTTTTTTTACTACTGATACATCGATAACATCTAGGTGCCTATTGCTACCCTGAACCAACCACAGAACATGGTGCACAACACTACGTCTGGTTTTATGCTTATTAGCGAATCAGAAAAATCCTTCCAGACAGATAATGGATAAATGCTGTGCTGTTTCCATTAGGATAAACTTCTAAGAGGGGAAGGACCATCACACACACACACACACACACACACACACACACACACAGTTCACATTCTGGAATTCACCCATTCCTCCATTTCTCCTTTCCCATGCTGCTCGGGGGGAGCATGTCTCTGACATGATGGATGATGGCTAAGAACCCCTGGAGAACGTCCACCCTCCTCCTAAGCATATCTGCCAATCAAAGGTGTCTCTCACACACAAGCCCTCAGAAAATCAGACTTCTTCAAAACCCAGACTTCTATAGCAGTCAGATTCCACACTGATTTAAAAAACACTAATAATCCAGCAATAGAAACAGCACCGGTGTAACAGCTTGAGGGAATGTGGAATATTACAAATTTTACATCTAACAAAAAAGGCTCCTTAAGCTGTGCCAATGACCTAACATCAAATCATTTAAGTGAAGACTTTAAATCTTTTGAAACATTTTACAGTGTAATCACCATTACTGCTACTGTCTGTCCCACAGCAGGGACACTGTCAAATAAAAAGAGGTAAGTCGTTTAGGTTATTGTTCCACTGGGGCCACAGGCTGGTATGGCACTACATTACGGTAATGCTGGATAACATCTCCTGATTTATAATTCACTAAAAGCACTATGTGAGCGTTCTGAGCCTGTGTACATGTGAGTGTTTCACATGGGATTTTGGGCTGGGAACCAGTTTGTGTAAATCAGGGTACGAGGCCAGAACTTGGCAGTCACTGCAAACTGCAGTTGTGATTGCTTAGGCTATAGAAGAGGCCCTCTGGCACTACAAAAATACATTCTCATTCTCTCTCTCTCTCTCTCAAATCTCACCATCAATAGAAAATCCTTCTCAACATCCCTGAATGAGAGCCCCCTTATTAACTTCATTATTTTAAATATTCCAACTAAGGTATGTTGATCTCTTCTCTTCATGAAACCCCTGAACAATCCACCCTCCTTCTCTTCTTCACCCATTCCTTTCCTTCTCCAACTACCTCTTCATATTTTCTTTGTTTCATTTCTCCTTTTCTTCATTTCTCTATTTCCATTTCTTTCCTTGTCCTTCTTCCCTGTGGGAAAGTAGCGTGCTCAGGGGATAAAGACCCCAAACTGTGTGGTAGGGAGGTTTATTTATACAGCGTCCACACTTGATTCAGATTATTCCTGGACTGATGGTTATGTGGGTACAGTCTGGCCGAAGGGAGAACTTTGAGTGATGCGTGGAAAAGGGCTGCCCTTTGAAGTGGCACCCAAAAAAAGAGAAAGAATATGAGATAGAAAGAGAGAGAGAGAAAGGAGTGAGATTATCTGAACATGTCAGGACGATGAACATGCTTTGTGTTTTGAGATCAAAACAAACCGTGAAATGTGAAGCTCCATCAAAACGTCACAAGCCAAAGAAAAAATTTGTGATCTATGCAATTAACTGTGTTTGAAGAGAACAACCTCTGAAAGTGGGTCTCAACACTCAGTGATGACTTTATGGACTGTTTTCTTGTCAAAAACAGACTGTCAGGCTTTAAAGGGGCAGATGTTTGTTGGCTTTTTTTTTTCTTTTTAAAAAAAATGTTTTTTTTTTTACAGATAACAGCACGGTGGCAGGATCCACATAAGTAATTTTGTTTGTGATCGCTAGACAGCTGTGGTGTGAGGCATAGCAGGCGGTTTCTTATCTTCCACGGCTGGTTAACTACATTAGACCAGCTTCGATTGAACCGTTTCCAGATTAAATTTACATAACGTGGTGAATTTGTTCGCCTCGTTACCTTGTTAAACAAATAGGTCATGGCCAGAACCATGAAAACAAAGTCTCAACTGCTTAAGACTGACATCACAACTCATCTCTTTGGATCCTTCTGCAGCATCATTTTGTCATGGCTGTCGTTTATCTCCTCACTCTTCTCATTCTATTAAACTGATAGCATCTGGATACGGAGAACAAAGAGCAACAAGGAAGAACTGAAAAGCAGGGTAATCACATCCTCCTCTGCATACTGGACTGGATTATAAACAGCCTGTCTGGCCTTATAACTTTTCTATGGTTTATATGTCCCGATCCAGCAGCTTTGATCAGAAGAAGATGTGGTTCTGAAGAGCTTTTGATCTGACATGAATAATTAACCGTGCCTGCAGTGAGAACACGCCAATAAACCAAACACCAGCTCTGAGAGGAGAAGACGAGGGAACATGGCTGAACGATGGAGCAGATCGTGGAGAGCTGGGTACAGCCAGGTATATTGTATTAAACAGATACATTTATTTATTTATATATATATATTTGATTTATTTTTTCCACTCTTCAACTCTCTCCTTTCCTTTTGCTGAAATTAACAATAACACTGTTCTCACAGTGTGTGTGTAGAGGTCAGGCATGGGTGCCAATGGAGTGTATGGACAGGAATACACTTCCCTGATCTTCACTTACACACATCCTAGCACAGGTTTCTTACTGAGCATTGACATGCTAGAGATGGTGATTCCATGATCTATTTAGTGAATTATTTTATATATATATTTTATTTTATAATATATATTTTATAAATAATATGTGATACAAACAAAACAAACAAAACTAACTCACTGGGCTGAAGGAAGTTCCCCTCCTCTATGTATCAAACTCTGTTTAGCATGCAGAACTTCTAAACCTGTAGTCGAATCATGCTTGTTTACAAAGCTCAAGCGCACTCTGGATAAATCAATGTGCAGTAAATGTGGCACGTGTGAGAAACTTCCCTCTGTAAAGTTCGTCTGATGGCTCTATACATATTGTATAAAATATCTGTTTGTGCATGTTCACACTACACTGGTCCTAACCACCATGAGAACTCACGGATCGCGCTTCCACCAGGAATGTGTGAGAGCTAAGGTTTGGCCTGCAGTGAAGCTGCTGACTGACACACTGCACACAGCACAGACAGCGTGCTCACATTTCACTGACCTCACTCTCCATTTATGTCCTGCATACAGACGATTACAAAAGGAAGCATGCAGTCCACTGCACTTCAATCTTAGTGGAAGTAAAATTTCACCCAACACATTTCTGAAAGAATGAAACATCCTTGTAGAAGCTGAACTGATTCCAAAGGAGTGGGATGTTTAATTCATGATGCCAGAAGCACGACAGACTATTATCGCTCTCTGCCTTTAATCTGAAACAAAGCTAGTGTTCAATCAAAATCATTCATCACAAACGCCTCAACACTTTATTTCATACAACGCCTCACTTTTTTATACACACATTATTGCATATTGTTTATACAGAAGCAATAGTAGACAAGTGAGTAACTGAGCACAATAAATATGTCATTCCTCCCTTCTTTTCTAGAGTGGATGCAGCTTAATTACCTTAATAACTGTATTACTGCACTGAAGGAGAGGTCATGCTTCTGTGACCTAAGCAGTTTAGAATGAATGCTAAAGTAATTAATGCTGACCTGCAAACCCTCTGAGCTTTCTAGCCATCTCCAAATCCGTTTAAATTAGCAGCGACGTCTGTTAAATGAACTTTATGGTCCTGCTCTCAATCTGTTTTACAGGCTGCATTATTGGTGCCAGCTTTGGAAAGACTAATCAAAACAGTGAAACGCTTCTTTCAAATCACATCAGGCTTCATTAGCCTGACTGATTAGTGTGTGCTGCTAAGCGCGGATCATGAAAACTACTTTTAGAAAAGTTTTTCAAAGCAGAAGTCCATATTCTGGAAAAACAAAGCAGTGTAACAACACAGCCAAATACAGAACGCAACGCAAACATTCAAGTGCAGCACTGTAACCAGCAAAACAGTGTAACACTACAGACACCTTTACAGCTTTATTACCATAGCTGTGTTTAGTACGCATGTCCAACACATTTACCACGTTATTTTAGTGACCCAAAGGCTGAAACCCCTATTTTTTTATAGCTAAAAGTGAAAGATTGGGTGCAAAGACCAAAGCACTTTCAGAAAAGTTTAAACTTTTGTAAAATAAAGTATTGCTAGAGGGCACCTGTGTGAACCTGTGGTGTCCAAGAGCACTATATTGGAAAATGACAAGCCATATTATCAGGTAGTGTGAGAGAGCTTACACTTAGCAGGAGTTCTAGCAAGTCCGGGGGCAATGGGGATGATGGGTAACTGTCTGCCTCAGCCTTGTTCCTGTCTCTCTTATGTAAAAGGGCATGGCATTGATATGATGACTCGACTCCAAAGAGATGATGCACTCATGCATTGAAGCTGGAAACCCTTTTAAGAGCATAACACACACACGCACGAGTGCAGAGCAGCATGTTGGCAAGACGGTGAGTAAGTTAAACGATCGCGTGTTCTGAAGCATGTTTTAACAGCTAAGGAAAGTCTGCTCACATGGCGTAATGATGGTGTAAGACACATCTGCCAGCATTGTGCAGTAAGAAGAGCCCTCTTGGCAGAGATTAAAATGAAAACATTAAATAAAAAAAATGTCAGTGAGCTTTGTTCGCTAATAAATCATAACACTAAAGCCACCTGCCTCATATTGTAATGAGTCCTCCTTGTGTTGTATGGGTTGCAGACGGTTGCTCTGATGAAAAGGCAGGAGGCAGAGTTAAAGATGCTGAGATTTCTTTGAGAGTGACGAGGACAGACAGGATTAGAATGGAGTATATTAGAGTGACAGCTCAGGTTGGAGATTTGGAGACAAGCAAGACTGTGTGGGTTTGGACATTTCGAGGATAGACGAGGATTATATCAGGAGAAGGGATGTTGAGGATGGAGCTGCCAGGAAAGAGGAAGGACAAAGGGGAGGACGAAATGGAGGCAGATGGCCGACTGTTGTGACCCCTGGAGGAGGAGGAAGAAGAAGAAGAAGAAGAAGAAGAAGAAGAAGAAGGAGGAGGAGGAGGAGAGTGCATGATCTTGCCAAAAGAGGGCACGGCCATTAAGAAATATCGGCGCCATGTTGGTGTGTGTGAAAGTAACACGCACATGAATGTCATGAACCAAGTCTTCCCAGCAGAACACTTGGCTGTCCCAGATAAGAGAAATCACAATTCATCAGACAAGCCCACCTTCAACTGGTTCAGTTCTGATGCTCAAACTCCCACAGTAGGTACTACTGAGAGGGGACAGGGGTCTTGCGTAATCTGTCTGGTCTTTGGCAACATTATGCTTTACAAGCTGGGATGCTCTGTGTGATCTGACACCTCTCTATCACAGGCAGAATTAACTTCTTTTTTTTTTTTTTTCTCCTTACAGAAGTCTACATGACAGTTACAAAAGCCAGGCACCTGATATAAATGAACATTTATGAAGGCTTTTCTTTCACACAAGGAATAACACCACCTACACACTCTTCAGTGAGGTGTTACCAAAACAAAAACATACCGAACAAAATGTATTTTAAAAAAAGGATTTCCCTCCTCCTGTAAAGTTACTGTCTTTGAGATACAAGGTTTCTTCTCGACAACGACTACATTCGACTTTATGAAATGTTGGGCATATAAGAGAGGGCTCTGAGACAGTGGGTAATGGGAACGTTACTGCAATTAGAAAGGTATTTGGAGGTCAGGCTGATATTTACTTTAGGGTCTGGGCCTCTTCCAGTAAACTCCCAGCGATCAGACAGGAAGTGCAACTTCTGCTGACTCACAGGAGTACTCATCATCAACCATCGTCTTCATCGTCAGGCATTTCATGTTTCAAAAAGCAATGTTGGCTGGCAACTGACAGGCAATAAAGTATTACACAAGCATTTCATTCATTCATCACAGCAACTGTAATCTTTACTTTCATTCTGGATCAGTCCGACTCCAAACCTCAGTCATTCATACATCTTCAACTTGTGAATACCAGCTACCTTTTATTTGCTTATTTTCTGAGTCTACAAGTGGCCAGTGGTCATATCACTAATGGACGCTTGCTGGTTAGCCCAGTTAAGCAGTAAATGCAGCTGCTGTTGCTCTGATAATGTGGTCTGGAAGAATGGTTTGGTGAACACTGGGTGATGTATGCATGTGAGGTGTTCATGAAAATGAGCAGTGGTGAGCAGGGAGCTGAGAGCTCTCAGTCTGAAGTGTGCAGTGAACTCAGCGCAGCAGGGAATTCAGCCAATCAAAAGTGTCCTATTAGGGCTTTATGGTGGAAGTGAGGAGAGCAGTGTGGAAGATTTATGCCGGCCATAAAAGCAGCCATTAGGGGCCGTCTGGCATTTTGAAGCCCTTTAAAGAGGTGAGGAGGGAAACACTGGTGCCTCGTTGATAATTATAAAATTAGCACATGGAAATGAAACTGACTAGCAGAGCAGAAGTGCCGTTCCACAAGGTTCAAGGCAGCAAAGCAGCAAAGCAGTTCTTCTGTCTTAATCCTGGTTATGACGCATCCATCTTTCTCAAAAATGCTTCCTCTTCTATTTTATTTGAATATATTCCGTCCAAAAAACTGGGGCCATAAACTACAAATTTCCAAATAATTCCACACTGCATGTACAGTTTGAATGAAGATGCGTAAGCAGCTATGTGCTCATTTCTAAAATTAAGAATATTTTTATTGGCTTAAAATGGATTTCACCGTCTCAAATTAGCTACATTAATACTGGAGTAATTTTATACACCGGCTATAAATTCCTTGTACCTTTTTTTTAAAAATTATTATTCAATTACTGTCGGTCTATTTACCATTAAAGGCATGTTCCAAACATAGAGCAGTTTCATGTTTTCAGAAGCTTAAAAAAATAAATAAATAAATATATAAATAAATATATATTCTGTATATATATATATATGACAACAACGATTTCCTCTAGTCTTTCTTTTCACTTTCCGTGAGTCAGTAAAGCTCTCCTTCAGAAAAAGTTACAGTTGAGTTAGTTAGATTTAAAGGAATTGGATGAATGTGGGTCTGTAATGGTCAGACGCAGTGACCGGGTCAGCAAGAAGAAACCTGAAGAGGTCATTCATAACTCTGCCAGCATACACATGCTTCTGGGTTACCTCAAAGAGCCTTTCAGATCTTTCACAGAGCAAGTAAAAGGTGTGTGTTTCCAGTGGGTGAAGTGGAGAGACTGGTGTTAAGAAGGGTATAGCTGGGTCTTATTTGTATACGGGATTATTGTGATTGAATGAAGTAAGGGTGGTATATAAACCAATCTGAGAAGAAGCAGTGTTTCAAACACAGTGAAAGCTGTGTTGTGTGAAAAGAGAGTAATGCAGTAATGATATATAATGATAAAACCTCCAGCTCCTTGCTTTGGCTTTTCTTTCAGGGCTGTTCTCTAGAGCAGGACAGAGGAGCAGTATGAGCAGTGGCCTCACAGTAGGGTTTGGGTTTGAGAGACAGATGCTCTCCATAAAGTATGTATAATTTAACATTTAATTCTGTTCACGCTAATGTTTCTTTGGTAACAGAAATGACTGGAACTAATGATGGAGTAGTTTTTCGCTTGAGAAGTACACACGCCTGACTCAGCAGGCATGGGAGTGGAAGCTGTAAACTTGTACGCATTGTCTTCACTCACCCAGGACTCGGCCTGCAACCTCACACCCATCAATCAATGAACTAACTGCTGCGCAGTATATACTGGTGCTCCAAGCGGTGAGACTGAGACGACCTTCTCGACTGTTGCTATGTGGACACCTGGGACATGGTCCTGGCTTTGGCCATGCTGTTGCGTAAATGAGGCCAAAAACAGAGGTGAAAAGCATTGCTTTGAGCTTATTTATTTAAGACCATATGAGGTCAGGGGTCTCATAAGACCGTTTAAAAGAGACACGCATCAATGAATGAACCAGTAGCAGTCTGAAGTGCAAGAACAATGAAGGGCTGTTCACCACAGCAGTTGTCTGATCAGAACACAAACCCATCACTGCCACTCAATCCTGACAAAACAGGTACGTGTGTGTTTGGTGATATTCAATCGCGTTAGTATGAGGTGCTGTGTGTGTGTGTGTGTGTTTCAATGTGCAAATGTTGGTCGGTAAATGTCTTTCATTAGGGAGGTAATGGGCTTCCAGTGGTTACTGGAAGTGACACTCAACTCTCACTGCAGGTCACATTGCACACGCTCCGCCCAGCTTGCTGAGAGGACACCCACACACCCACGACATGGGGAACAAGTGAGAGATTAAACATGAAAATCACAACGCAAACACTCGCTGAAGAAGGAGAATACAATTTGTAGAAAAGAATGTGAACACCATTTAGAGAAACACGCTGAAACTAAATCGTTCCAGGTGATGCTGATGGAAACCAGACCTGTGAGTTTAATGCCTATAAAGGTTCCCTCACAGAAATTAATTACAAGAATATAGATACAAATATTCTACCAGATGTCTGAGATATTGTTATATTATTTTTTTAAGATAAAAATGTTTTGACATTGGTGAGGTAAACTCTTTTTTTCCTCTCCAGATTTACCACTATTTCAACATAATCAAAATAACATACAGCATATAAACAACAACATATTAAAGGGTGGTGACCCATTAGTTAGGGGGATGAGTTCTCAGGATCTGTGTGTTGTGGTCGAATCGGCCAGCAGATTGCCCTGAGGTAACCCGAGCAAGGTACCATCCCCATCACTGCCTTCACAGGTTGGATGCTGGCTAGGTCCTGCTGCACATGACGCATGGGTAAAATCTGTTTTCAGGTTCGCAGGTACAGACATGTATGATAAATGTCAAGTTGTCACTTGCACTCTTAAAACTGGAAGGAACACTGGTCCCAGTGGAATCTGTACGTTTCCCTATAATGCACTGTTGCTCAGGAAAATAAACTAAATGACTTTGTTTACATCTCAGTGATCACATCCTGTAAAAGAGGTTGTATATTTCTCTCTAATGCCACAACAAGAGCAAAGAAAGCAAGCCGAGGTTACTAACAATCTCCTCACCAAGGACGTTTACTGCTACACACATGCTTTCATTCAAAGCAACCTACGAATGCACCGACTACAGCTGAAGTGGACAAATCTGAACTCTGAAACTTTGATGCGAGTGCTGCATCACTGTGCTTTGTTTCAGGAGTGGTGCAGAGAACTGCATGAGGAACGAGAAGAACGTCCAATGAAAGACAAAAAGCTGAAAACCACCATAGGTGCTCCAATAGAGCAGTTCTGTTCAACAACGGAAGACGTATAGCCTTAATCCTTAAGGTCAGACAAAGAAAAAGTATATAAGTGAAGACAAACATAAGATACTTTGAAATACACACACACACACACACACACACACACTCTTTTTTAAACCACTGATATTCAAAGAAAGATGCATGGTGGGTACACATGAGAGCCAGCATATTTATTTTTTTTTTTTAAAACTCCTGGTCCAGTAACTTTCATATATAAATACATTAGTGTTAAAATATGAAACTCTGACATTTAACATTATTTTATTTTATACTAAAGTAATTTAAATGATAATAATGAATTTCATGTGAGAATCTCTGGATTATTTTATATTTATCTATTTTTTTTTTTACCAAATCTGATTTTAATGGACACATTTCTAATGTTTTTTTTTTTTTAAATATCTGAGGTCAATAGAGGTGCAAATGCTGCTCAGATGCATTTCCTGAGCTAATATAAGAAAAGATCAAATGAGGTGAGGATGTTTCTTAAGGGTCATTTAAAGCACACAATAAGCAATAAAATGTTGTTCTGAGTAAAACAAACTCATTGTCATACTGTATCTATTCAATAGACAGGGAAGGATTTAGATCTTTCTTTTTCAATCATAGGCAAGCAAAGATACTCCAGGGCAACGGAACAGCACCAAAAGACAAAAAAGAAGCTGCAAAGATGGATGAGACAGAGAGAGAGAGAATAAAAGACCTTCTGGCGGAGGAGTTTGCTGCGCACACGTCCCCACAGCTTAGCTCCCGTGTTGGAGTGTCTCTTGATGGCGGGAGGGTCCTCCACACAGCAGTGCTCCTCCAAACGTTCACACACTGAGTCCAGGTTACTGTCCATCACCACGATCTCGGTCATCCTGACGGCTGAGGCTGTGCACACGTGTTCTGACAGGGCTGGACACGCTCACGCTCCAAACTGCTCCAGTAAGTGTTAAGAACCCAGCTATCGAGTCCAACTGGTCGATGAAAAGACGGACCGTTTTAAGATTGAAAAGCAGTACGTTTTCAGATGATTCTGCTAGAACAGATCA